>OY743183.1:11200000-11800000 GCA_963555705.1 Ligustrum vulgare | reverse complement strand
GAGTTCACCGATTATGCCATTAATTGGTGGGATCAGTTGGTGAAGGATCGGAGGAGGAATGGTGAAGGGCCGGTGGATACGTGGCGTGAGATGAAAACAATCATGAGGAAGAGGTTTGTCCCAAGCCACTATCATAGGGATATTTATCAAAGGTTGCAGGGGCTCACGCAAGGTTCTAGGGGTGTAGAGGAATATCATAGAGATATGGAGGTAGCCATGATTAGGGCCAACGTGGTGGAGGATCGGGAAGCTACAATGGCTAGATTTTTGAGTGGACTGAATAGGGATATTGCAAACATTGTTGAGTTACAACATTATGTGGAACTGGAAGACATGGTGCACATGGCAACGAAGGTAGAAAGGCAATTAAGGCGGAAGGGAACAACTAAACAATCACCGGGAACTTATCCTACTTCACAACCGAGGAAGGATCACAATGATGAGCACGTCCCAAAGGGAAAGGAGGAACTTACAACTAAAGATAAAAATATTTCTGATTCTCAACCTACTAGGGATAGAAATATTAAGTGCTTTAAGTGTTTGGGGATGGGCCATATAGCATCACAGTGTCCTAATAAGAGAGTAATGCTTTTGCGTGATAATGGTGAAATTATTTATGAGGATGAATTTAAGGGAATGCCTAAGTTAGTGGATATTGGTGCTAGTAGTAGCGATGAAGAGGGGTTAACTTATGCGGTGAAAGGATCCCTTGTGAATAGACGTGTCCTAAGTTCTCGAACTAAGATGGTTGAGGTTGACGAACAGCGGGATAATCTTTTCCACACTAGGTGTTTGGTAGGGAAAAAGGTTTGTGGGATGGTAATTGATGGGGGAAGTTGTACTAATGTGGTTAGTACATTATTGGTGGAGAAGTTGGGATTGCCTAAGGTGAAACACCCCAACCCCTATAAATTACAGTGGTTAACCGAGTCGGGAGAACTTAAGGTGAACAAGTAGGTTAATATTAAATTCACCATTGGGGGTTATAGAGATGAGGTTGTATGTGATGTGGTCCCTATGAATGTTGGGCATATTTTATTGGGAATACCATGGCAACATGATAGGAGAGTGGTGCATGATGGGTTCAAAAATCAATATTCTTTCGTGAAGGGAGGAAAAATGATCACTCTTGCTCCGCTAACACCTAAGGAGGTCCAAGAGGACCAACTGAAAATAAAGAGTGAGTTTGAGGAGAAAAATACGAGCGTTGAGGCCACGACCTCAGAAAAAGGAAAGGGTGTAAAAATTGAAAACAAGAGAGTTGAGGCCACGACCTCAGAAAAAGGTGAGCTTGAGAGTACAAAGAAAAAGAAAAGAGAGTCCACCACAAAAATGAGCTTATTTGCATTTGCTAACACATCCCTCCCTAGTTTGGCTAATTCTGTTTTGCAGGTACTACAATCAAATTACAAAACTAAGGCCAAAGGGAAAATTTATTGCCGGATAGAACAACCCAAAGGATGATGCATAGCACCAAACAGGAACAGGTCCCTCGAACCAACGAAAGAAAGAGTTACATAAAGGAGAGGCCATATACGGATTCGAGGTCGAATCCTTTCCAAGAAAGGGGGGATGATGTGATCCGAAGTAGGAGACCAAAGGAGAAGTCGACCTATCGGCAAGGCGACAGTGATCTACGCGGGAAACGGTACAAGTTTCATGCTGGAGTCGAGCCAAGAAGTCGAAAGGATCAAGCCGAGACAAATAATCAAGAAATTGTGCAGAAAGACACTTACGGCCGTAGTTTCTTCTTACGGCCGTAAAACTCAAGTTCACGGCCGTAAAACTCAAATCCTCACGGCCGTGAACTCAAGTTCACGAGATTCCCCGACTGGGATCGCGTCACCTTAGGTGGCCAATTTAAAAAAACTCCAAACTTTAGGTCCCAATTTGAAAGAAAATCAAACTTTAGAGGTCCAAAATAGTGAATTTTCAATCTTTAAAGGTTGATTTTTGAAAATTTTCAAACTTTAGGAGGCAATTTAGAAAATTCCCAAACTTTAGGGACTTAATTTTTAAAAAAATCAAACTTTAAGGACCAATTTTGAAAATTTCCAAACTTTAGTGACTGAATTAGAAAATTTTCAAACTTTAGGGAACTGTATTAGAAAACTTTCAAACTTTAGGGACTGAAAATGAAAATTTTCATACTTTATGGACCAAATTAGAGAATTTCAGAACTTTAAGGATCGAATTAGAAAATTCTCAGACTTTAAGGACCAATATTGAAAATTTTCAAACATTAGGGACCAAATTAAAAAAAAAATCAAATATTAGGGGTTGAATCCGAAAATTCCAGAACTTTGAGGGGTCCTGACTTAAATAAATTATAACTTTAGGGGCTCAATTTATAAATTTCAGAACTTTAAGGGCCAACTTAAATGGTTTTATAACTTTAGGTTTTAAACTTTATATCATAACAAACATGGAGGACGATGTCCAAATAATCAGAATTTTCGGAAATTGCAACTGAGCCCTTGAAGACTTCTAATTTTCAGCCAAAAGTTCCTTCTTCAAATAGCAAATTACAGCGGCTGCTAGGGTTTGTAAACCTTAGTTTCCGCCGCTCCTCAATCTTGAGAACGAGGCGCCACTACCGGCGACTCCTAAGGCTGCTCACCTGCAGCATCGCACGCAGCGCCTTGGTCCTGTAATGGCGTTACTTCCTGCACACCATGCAAAGGCAGCCGGATTGAATCGCAACCCATGTCACCGGCGCTCGTTATCAACGCCATCCGACCCTATATCGATCTCATGCAGAGGAACCATAAGCACATGCAGCGCCCGACTGCCCCTTTGCGCTGCGACCTTCTCGCGGTGCCCTTCGCCAGTACCGGAGACACCTTCTTCATCATAAAACTCGAGTCCAATACCAGATTCAAAACTAAATTCTATGGTCGATTGATTTCAACCCAAGTTCAGAAAACCATACCCAACTCGATTTCGACCAACACCAAATATCTTATTCCAAAAAAAAAAAAAATCCCATAACCAAATTCAAATTTCAACAACCAAAATAAGATTCAACATAAAGTTTTTACGATTCATACCCAACTCGAATCCATTTTTCAATCCAAAGTTAATATACACGCATACTCAATATAACAGATTCGAAAATATTCATACACAGAAAACAGTAAGCTGAATGCATATAAAACCTGGTAGAAAATATATTTCATATGCACGATCTGATAATTCAACTTGATGATTGGCTCTGATACCACTTGTTAGAGAATTTATCCACAGATAAATTATTTATCCAGGATCCAAAATCATCGTGCTGAATTATCAAGAATTAAATAACTGAAGCGAAAGCGTACCTTAATCAAACGTGATTCACAATAAACAATTCGGCGGTCGGATCTTCTAAATCAATACGTAGTCCTAATTTTCTCTCTGATGATGGGATGTCAGACAGAATGAACAGTACGTAGGATTCAGGGACCATAACCGACTTTATATACTGAATTGCCAATTAACCTAATCCGACCCATCATGAATTAGGTAATGGTCTGGTATCTACACATAAAAGCTCATACATTAAATAGATGCTTTAAAGCCCAATTTACCAAATCCTTATTAGATCACTTTAAACGGGCTTAACCAAATTTGATAGCATTTTATTCAATACACAATAATTCACATATAAGCCCACAGGATTGATTAAAATCCTTACATAACCTTATTAATGTAGCTTGACAGCAATTAAACAAGCATCCATACCTTAGATCATTGTTACAACCTATGATAATTGAAATTTCCAAATTCTTATTCATTGGTTAGTAATTAGTACACGCTTTGCACGTTTTATGTATATAATGAATATTAAAGTAACTTTTTGAAGTACTAATATTATCAATTTTGATCTATTATCCACCGTGGACAACATTAGAATTGCTCATAGCCAGTAAAAAACTGTCAAATGTTTAATATTTAAAATGTTGGATACTTTGCAGTTTTTTATAGGTTGTGGGCAAATCTTATATTGCCCACAATGGGCAATAGATCAAACCTCCTCCCACTATTTTTGAAATTAGATGACGTAATTGATATTACTAGAGGAAAATCGTAAACGGTAAATTGATTTCAATTCTTAGTATATATCAATATTTTATTGAAAATTTTCATCCAATTCTTCGAAATATATATTACACAATTATTTAAAATGTCAGTTTAATAAATAAATCATGTGTGATATATTAAGTAATTTGATATCATAAAATATTAGGTAAATCAATAATTTCTTAATAAAATATTTATGATAAGTATCGAAAAACTTGAAAAAAAAAAATTGCAGAGATAAATTAAATTAATTTGTGACATATTTTTATAATGAGAAAATTTAATATTATGCTCTTGTTTGGGAGAAATTAAAACAAGATTTTAATCCAAGTTAAAGTAAATAATTGATTTTAATCACACAGTTCATCAGACTCACAACTTTTCGATCACATTTTATTAATTTCTATCAAAATCTATATAAAAAAAAGAATCTGGTTTTAATTATTATCAAACAATGACTATACACATTTAAACCAAAATTTCAATTTTTTTATTTTCCAAAGAGTTTTGAAATTATATATTTATATTCTTAATTAAAAAATAATTATTTTTTCTTTTTATATAAATTAATTGATGATTTTAATAAGAATTTAAGTGAGTTTAGAAATAAAAAACTTGACACTCACCCTACTTTAAAAATAAAAAAAACTATTTTTATCAGTAACTAATGTATAATTGTTTGAATTAAAAATAAATAAATCATTAAAAGCATAAACATGTTATTTGAATTGTTCAAAGAGTGTTTATAAACGAAATAGAATTTCTCAACAGGTGACTAAAAGATAATTGTTTGTATTAAAAATAGAAAAAATTCATTAAATGTATAAATGCACTCTTTAAATTGTTCAATTGAGTTATCACGAGAAATTAAAAATTAACGATGCTTAATTAATATTAATTGAATAACCAATTTCGATTTAGTCAACGTGAATAAATTGATATTTTTGAAATAAGAAATAAAATAAATGTAAAATAAGTTTAAATAAATGAACTAAGACTATTATTAAGAAAAAAAAGAATATGAGGATAAAATGAAAAATCGAAAGATTCTCACTCATTTACACTTTTAATAGATAGATAGACACATAGATGTAGATGTAGATAGAGATAGATTATTGTAGATTTAATCTCCTTGGGTCGGGTCGGGTCGGGTCGGGTCTCTCCCGACCCAAATCCGCCACCTAGCTTCAGGGTAGATATTAATCTGCCCCGCCGATCCACGAAGCAAAATTTTTTCGCTCCATTCGGGGAGGATAATCGTGTAGGATCCGATTTTTTGTCTTCTCGAAGGTTAATTTATTTTATTTCCATAAAGTGCAATATATATATTCATATATATTATCCTTTTTGCTCATATAAAAAGGACAATTACATTTCATTGTGCTTTATTATCCGACGCCGTTCATTAGGGTTTTTCTTAACACACCTAGCTTGTACTGGATTTTCAGCATCTCCTTAAACACAGACTGCTTCAGAGCAGAAGCTTTGCTGAACTTCAAGGGCCAGTTCCTCAACACTCACTTGACATTCAAGTCCAATCTGTAATAAGAAATGCAATTGAACAATTGAGTCAAATTATGATCATAAAATTTAACTAAATATCAGGAAAGAATTAATGTTTACTCAGATAGATTTTAATGGTTAGAGGGTAAGAAAAGGGGAGAGAATTGATTTATGCAAGAAAACACCTCTCAATCATGAATCATACTTTAATCAAAATCTCCTATTTAGTGCATCAAAATGTATAAAATAATTAAACCAACATAATAGGAAATTAATCAGAAAATTCGTGACGTGCATGTTATGTATTAAACCCTACAATTTTATTTATTTATTTATTTATTTTCCCTTTTTTGAATTAAACCACTATATGTGACATGGTCAAGATTGAACTCATTGGAAGAGGGGCATACCAAAAATCCAAGCAAGGACAAGGGCTCCGTAGAAATAAGAAGCCTATCTACCCTAGCTGTTAGCACTTTTACCCGCTAAACTCAAACCTGTTCGAGGGTTAGAAGGGTTCGTTCAATGAGCGGTACATAAGGCGTCACACAAGTTCTGCTTCCTTCGTGAAGATTTCTTATGTAGTCCTTGATTGTGGGGCTAGAATCAGGTAATAAACATACTATATGATCTTTGAAAGGGAAGCTATGTTCGACACCGTATCATTAATGATTTGGGAAATTGTAATGATTATGTTAAAGAACGGAGGCTTATCTTCAACTGAAGGTGCAAAGAAACATACCCAATATCGAACCCCTAACAAAGCGCGAGAGCAATTATAATGGATAAAAAGAATACAATAGGCGCAAACCAAAACTTAATAATTTAATTATAGTGGATCACTCTTTATGGAAAATGAGAATTCTGAAATTTGATTGAAGAAAGAAATGTTACATACCTTTATAACAAAAGAGTATAGGACGGTGTCTTCCATGCTGCTGATGTTCAAATGAAGAATCTCAAAAGAAAGTTTCTCCAACACATTAATTATCTTCACAATTTGCCCCGGGATTCGCCGGGATATCGTTCGTAGGATGACATTGGATCCAGAAATCTTAGCTTCAACATCTGCAAGGGGAGAGTTGCAACAAGCCGCAACTTCCTTGAACTGATCAGTATTACATGCAAATGAACTGTCTGGTTGAGGACTTAATTGGAAGGGCCTTGGACTAGGTCCAGGGCTAGGGCTTAGACTACTACTCTTTCGCCGTTTTTTCGACTCCAAGGATTGAACTACTTGGTGCAACTCCTTGATGAATTCTATCACACCACCTATAATTGATGCTTGATCTCCCTTCATTTACAAATCAAACACCAAAAGTTGATGATTAATGAAACTAGTTAAACTTTCATCATCAATTTACTCTTCAAAAGTGCATGTACAAACGTCTCATATACGTAAAAGCGAAATCTTGTGTGATCTTCCTAAATTTTCCTACAAAAAACTAAGTTTATGCATGTAAAAGTTAATGAAATGTGTGGTGGTAAAGTTGTATGTACCACAAAATGTGCTTATTAAAATTAATTGTTAACTTTGATTTAAATTTTAATCAGTTAAAATAACAAGTGTTTAAAGTGCAAACACGTGTGTGACATAAAAGGATAGACATATTTGACACTCGTCTCAATCTCCCTTAATTTTCATATCATTAAACAAGCACCAAAGTTTGGTGACTATCGAAAATAGTTTTAGGGAAGATATATTTCCTTTGCAAAAATTCATATACGCTGATACACGCACGTGTCTGATATTCATACGTGTGACGTCGTGATCTTCCTTGATTTGCATATCACACCATTAAACGAACGCCAAAGTTGAAGATTTCGCAACTCGATCGTAATTGAATTGTAAACGAGCATATATACATGTCTGATATGCGTACGTAAGTCGCAATATATGCACCACATAGAATAGTTCTAGGGAGAGAGGAAGAGTACCCGTTTGATGTAGAAACATGGAGTTAAGGAACGCAGAACCTTAAGGTGTTCATTCATCTGTCTTCTCCTGTTCCTCTCCACAGCTATGTGAGACATGGTTCTTGATGAAAGAGAGAAACAGCTTATAAGTTTCTTCTAAGTTTTCTCTATATATATATATACGGGCCAGACTCTAGAGAATATATATATATATATATATATATATATATATATATATATATATATATATATATATATAGGGGGTTATCTCTTTGTTTGTGGACTAGGGTTTTCATTTAATGCTGTCTGTTACACTCTCGTGAGGTTAATTAGTTTTACTCTTTTACTTCTACTCTCTCTCTCTCTCTCTCTATACATCTATTTTGTGAGTATATATTGCGTCTCACGTTTATGATCTTGGAACAATTACGTTCCCCGCGTACAGATAAAGGGTAAGTCTCATTTTTATGTCATGCACAATACCTGCTCCTTTTGCTTCTCTTCATGCATGCCACGCTCGATTCTTCATCACTCCAATTGAATATATGTATATATGTGCATTCTAATGACCCGACTTAAGGTTCCGACAATCCTAGTTATATTATGAGTAGCTCAAGTTCTTTTATGTTAATTGATAACTAATTGACACTACTCCGTTTTGGAGTTATTCGATCTTTAGACTTTGTTTGATAAACTTGTTTATGGATAATTCTTTTTTTTTTTTTTATATATATTTTTTCAAATCACTTTTTTTAACAATGTACATTTTTTGAAACTACACATTAATTACCTTCAAACAATACATTATTTATTTATAAACAAAATTGGTTTATCAAAAAGAGGCTTGGACTTGTATCGAAATGCTCATTTGACCTTTTCAAAGGCCAATTGATGAAACTAGTTTAGCCCTTGTTTGGTTATAATTAAAATTAGATTTTAATCTCAAATCAAAATTAATCATTAATTTTAATTACATATTTTATGGAACTCACAGTTTTTCAACTACATATATCATCAATTTTTACCAAAATCGATTAAAAATTTTATTTTAATCTGTATCAAAGAGGGACTTAAAGTAACAAATCTTGAAAATTTATTTTCAATGATGTTGTTCAAATATCGGTTAACAGAAGAAAGAATTCAAGAAAATGAATGAGAAATATTTTAGATTTATATTAACAAGAAATTAAGTGAGAAAGAGGGTCGGGATAACACCAGATCAAAATGGGGTTTGAAAATTTAAAGTTGTCTAAATTTTATAACCAGACTGTCACAGATAAGTCTGGATAGTAACCAATTAACATTAAATCGTTAAGTTTTGTTTAGCGCAGTACCAGATGAATCTTGCTAATGCAGATTCGTCTTAATAGTAAAACGTAAACAACCTGAATAAATTGTACAGAATTGTAAATGGACAAGAACACAATATTTTGAGCTTAAAGTGGGAAAAACCCTAATAGGGAAAATCCACTGACCGCATCCTGCGGAAAAAAATCAATCACTATATAAGGAACGAGTTTATACAGATCAATCTAAACTACAGGATAAATCTACGCATAAACTTTATCAAACATCCAAGAAATAGATCACTCCCTGGTACTTCTATGGCATGTAATATGAGCTGACGTTCTACCACTCTTCTGTAGCTTTCTTTGAATCTGCAACAATCTTCAGCAATACGAACTCTCGTTCGATCTTGATCCAAACCTCCTATTTGATCTTCACGCTGAAATTCTCTCATTCTCTAAGTGATTGAATTCTCCTCCAGGAGTCCCGAAGTCACAACACAATTGAAGCCTTAAATATTTGTACACCACACGAAAATATAGCTTCAAGACTTCTTAATGAAGTGGACGTGTATATTGAGAAGCACCACACGGGTTTTATGATTCTCACGTCTTAAGAAAAACATCCTGATTTTTCTCCTATTTAAATGCAACTAAGTTACTTGGCTTCCAAGTTTCCTTATTGTACAAGATCTCTAATACCTGTAAAACATATTAGAGATAATTAGAGAAATGTAAGATAATTACTCTTTAATAAATCCTACCATAAAATAAGATAATGATAAATCTTGAAAGATCTTACCATTTATCAATCAAGTGATAAACTTTGATACCAATCAACCATATTTTCGGCCCTATCAAAATTCTTCATAATCAAGATTTTCGACCAAATAATCTTACCGTATGTAAAGATAAGATTGAAATATTCTCGACCATATCAAGAAGAGACTTACTATATCTTGAGTGCCAAGAATAATCACAAAATATATCATCAATAAATTTACCAAAATCACAGATTATCAAGATCAAGATTTCGAGATTATGATCCTAATCAAATCAATATTTCTTGATCATTATCTTTCCAACAATAACATAATTTTCGAAAATAAGAGATATATTTTTCTCCAAAAATATTTACATAATTTAAATAAATTTAATAAATTACTAAATACACGTATTTAGTAATTAAATTATGTTTTCTTAAAATTACACATTTTTTGAAAAATAGGAAATGTCAATAATATAAAATTAACAATCTCCCCCTTTGGCTTTTTCTATTTTGTCTGAAACCAATCATCTTTTCATAAACACAAGAAATCAAAAGCTTCCCCTATCAAAAATCTCTCCCTCAAGATATGCATCATGATAAACACAATCAACTAATGCATGTAAAGGAAATCAACGCATTCAATACATAGAGAGCATTAATCAAAAAAAGATGATATGACATGCAAGTGCTACTACTCCCTCTTTTCGGAGAAAGAGGAGAAGCCAATTGGTTCATAAAACATGCACGCAAAATTCACAACCTAAATTCGATCACAAGAATAATAGTTTTAAACAAAACATAAGAAAAATGTTTCAAAAGCATTTAAAATGATCAAATGGAACTAGTAGGGCGGAGATCAGGCTCAGGTCTTCTTTTGCTTCTTTGAGGTAGGGAGCTTCTTGGTTACAACATTTCTCTTCTCTTTGGCTTCCACAGGAGCCACATCTCTCGAAGACCCTCCAAGCAGCTGATCTAGTGTGTCTTCAAGTCGTTTAACACGCATCCTGAGGTCAGATATATCAGCTTTCAACCCAGCATTCTCTGCTTCTAGTTGATCAATCCTGGCCTCCTTGCCAGCTAAATCCAGATTCCCAGCAGTCTCATCCATAACCTGTTTCTTGTGATCCGTCTGCACTTACAGAGTTTTTCTGCATCTGGCCCTGTTTAGCACTTTGGGAGTGATCACCAGATCATCCTCTAGCATCTGCACACCCTGATCACTAAGAAACTGTGAAATGACCCAAGGGTAAACCAGTAAATAAGTATTCCCCTGTCGAGGGCCACTCCCTGAGTCCCTACCAATGATTGAATTCCAGATTCGTGCAGCAAGGTCAATGTTTCGTTTAGTCCCCAGGGGAAACAAGGTTTTGGCATACTCTCTCTTAAAACTCGAGTCATGGATGAGTTGGTCAAAATTTTCCTTTACAATTTTGTGAAGAATTTGGTATTTCTTGGACATCTCCGACCTAGGCAATTGTTTTAACCCTTTCATTGGCCACGTGATCTTACCCCGTGACAACTCCATCGCAATTTCATCATTAGTGGCTTCCATAGATTCATCCTCATCAACCACATCCTCATTCAACCCTAACCACTTTCTAAGTTCATTTGCAGAAATCTTAATCATTTGTCCCCTAACAAATAGTGAAGTGGTAAACAGACATTTTTTGGAGTTAAAGTCAATAGGGATATTTGCATAAAATTCTTTAACCAAGGTCTCATTGATCTCCCCCTTACATTCAATCAACTTCTTCAACCCAAAGTGTGACACAATATCATCTACTTCAAAATCATCAAATTCGCCTACAGTCACTCTAGATTCATAATGCAGCCGTTTACCCAAATTGTGCTTCTGGAACTCAGAGTATGCCTCAGACGACCAAAATCTAAAATTAAATGGGGTAAACATACCTCTAGCAGTCTGCATAGGGATGCAGACGAATGAAGATATATCAAATTTGGATCTCACTGGACCCGCAACTGTGTCACCATTTTTATTCTTCGAACTTGCAGTGACCACTGCCTTTTGTTTTCCCTTTCTGTCTGGAATAACAACCTCTTTCTCAGTCTCCTCTTCTGACTGCTCAAACTCGTCTACATCTTCAGATTTCTCTGACTCTTCTGGTGGTGCTTCGTCCTCATATTCTTCTGCTTCCTTGTCTTCCTCAGATTTTTCATCTTCCCCAGACTCTTCCTGCTCCTCTGGTTTTTCCTTTTCTACCTTCTTCTACCGCATCCTTTGCCCTTTTCTTAGTTGCAAGTTTACTTGCTCCCTGCACCTCACTGCGAATATCCAAGGGAGAAAGATGACTTTGTCCAAGATTACCTGATATGGGTCCCAAATTTACACCCATAGTTTTTGGAATGATAGGCGTGCTCCGGCCTATTTGGGCCATGAGAAGAGCAAGTGTTGGAGTGGTACTCGCGATAGAGAGCGAGGTCGGCGTTGGGCTAGTGTCGGAGGACAGTGCAGGTACAATGGCCCCGACGCTTGGAGTTCCCATCTCAGCTGGGTTTGGTGGAGACGATGCTCCGCCGCCTCTGGTGACTCTCCTCCTTCCGGCTTGTTTGCTTCTGGCCATGTCTGGAAGGGTTTTCTTCCTTTTTGATTTGAGAGAGAAAGGAAGACGGAAGGTAGGGTTTTGATGAGAGAATTTGGGGTTTTGAAACTTTGGGACGTGAGTTTTTATGAAGAAGTGTGAGGGTTTTTGGGTTTAAGAGGAATTCTCATAGAGAAGCAATTAGAGTTTATTATGGTAAGTGGAGAATCCTGATTCTTGCCAACTTCTTTCCTTAAAAATAGAGAAACATAGAAAGAGAATATGTAGAGAATTATGAAACAAATAAATTACCAAAAATTGGGCTACACAATCAACTGACTTTTTCTGCAAGATTTGCACATATTAGCCCACGATATACTGCCTTAAAAATAAATATTTTCAGAATAAAATCTAAAATTCGTGAGCAAGAAAAATCTAATTGCATCTGGATACCTGAGACACGTCTGAGCACTTGTTGGCATCTGTTGGGTCAGATACATCTGGCAGTATACAATCCACCACGTACATAAATAAGTTGATTAATGTGCGTGTGTGATCCTAGCAACCCATAGTCATCCACATACTGTAAAAAATCATATGATTGCCCTGACTTATTGATTTATCACTGTAGTGCACAATAAGACCGATCAATATCTATGAAGTGCATTTTCTCAAATCCCACTTGCCGACTTTTTCTATATTGTGCCAATGTCTTTTGGAGGTGGAAACGGCTTCACACAATCCCCAGAAGTATGTTCCCCTTTAGATTAAAATAAGGGTATGAACTTGGCTTGGATTGGTAGATTCACACAATCCCCAGAAGTTATCTTATTAGGTTTTCCCCTTACTTCTATAATATTTCCACATTTACCTCAATTCATCATATATTGAAACTTGGCTTAGATAGACAGCCTTCTTTTCCACTAGCCCGGCCCTTGGATAATAAGAATATGCGTGCAATGCTATGCTATAAGCAAGATTCAATTCATAGGTCTACACACAGGATATGAAATCTCATCTAGTAATAACCATATGACTTAGACAGCAGTGACTTATCCTTTGGGTTGTCCAAATTTGAGTGCTAGTTAGATTCATCCGGAGACATGTTGACTGCGTTCAGCTAGACATATCTGTCTCGTTATTAGCCACAAGCACTCAGATATATTGCAAGCAAAAATATGATCTACTTAGTATAAGAATAGGATAATCTAAATACATGCAATAAAAAGAAGAGAAAAAAACATTTTTTTAAATGCATGTTCCTATTCAGGAGGCGATGATACTTCAATTTGTTTCCTAAGGCTTTCAAATTTGACAGTATCGAGGGCTTAGTGAACAAATCTGCCAGCTGTAAATCAGTCTGTATGTGCTCCAGATTGATAATCTTTTGTTCCACCAATTCTCTGATGAAGTGGTGTCTGATGTCAATGTGTTTTGTTCTGGAATGCTGGACTAGATTCTTTGAAATATTAATGGCACTGGTGTTGTCACAATACATAGTGGCTTATTCTATAGATATCCCATAGTCTTCCAACATTTGTTCCATCCAAAGTAGTTGTGTACAGCAACTGCCAGCTGCAATATACTCAGCTTCGTCTGTGGAAAGTCATACTGAATTTTATTTTCTACTTAGCCAAGCCACCAAATTGTTCCCAATGTAGAAACATCCTCCGGATGTACTCTTTCGATCATCCACATTCCTAGCCCAGTCTGCATCTGAACAACTAGCAAGATGGGCAATGGTATCTCTTGTAAAACAAATTACATAGCTTAAAGTACCATTTACATATCTGATGATTCTTTTTACGGAGGCAACATGAGACTCCTTAGGTTTGGCTTGATATCTTGCACAAACTCCAACACTGAAGGATATGTCTGGCCTACTGGCAGTAAGGTACAGAAGACTTCCAATCATGCTTCTGTAGAGAGATGGATCTACATCCTTGCCACTGTCATCCTTTGAAAGTTTTAGAGTAGTTTCCATGGGAGTTCTCATTGCCTTTGCATCTTCAAGTCCAAATTTCTTCACCATATTTTTAGCATATTTTGCTTGAGATATGAATATGCCAGATTCATCCTGCTGTACCTGCAAACCAAGAAAAAATGTTAGTTCACCAATCATACTCATTTCAAATTCTCTTTTCATTGTATTTATAAATTCACCAATTTTGGGACTTAGATGTAGACCCAAATACTATGTCATCTACATATATCTGAGCTACAGTTAGTCCAGGATTTAGATGCTTAATGAAAAGTGTTTTATCAGTTCCTCCCCTTTTGTATATGTTGCTTAGCAAGAATTATGTGAGTCTTTCATACCAAGCTCTGGGGCTTGTTTCAACCCATATAACACCTTTTTGAGTCTAAAGACATAGTCCGGGTGAGATGGATCAGTGAATCCTTGGGGCTGCTCCACATAAGCTTCCTCATTAAGAACTCAATTCAGAAAGGAACTTTTGACATCCATCCGAAATAGTATGAAATTAATGTAGCAGGATACAGCTAGCAACAGCCTGATGGATTCCATTCTGGCCACCGGAGCAAATATTTCGTCAAAGTCTATCCCTTCAATCTGGGTATAGCCTTGAGCAACAAGTCTGGCTTTATTTCTTACCACATTTCCTTGTTCATTTGATTTGTTCTTGAAGATCCATTTGGTTCCAATTACATTACCTTCCTTAGGACGTAGTACCAGCTCCCAGATGTTGTTTCTTTCAAATTGATTGAGTTCCTCCTGCATAGCCTGTACCTAGTGTTCGTCTGTCAATGCTTCCTTGACATTTTTTTGCTCAATTTGAGACATGTGACAAATGTTTCCCATCTCGGCAGCAAATTTTCTTCTGGTCACATTTCTCTTAGACATATCAGTGAGAATGTTATCAAGTGGATGAGCCTTTTGAATCCTAGCAGGTGGTAGTCTCGATGCTTCTGATTCTGCAATATCAGGTGTATCTGGGTAGTCAGATTCATCCTGGTCTGCAGATATTACTCGGTGCCCAGACTCATCCTAATCGGATTCTTCAGTATTATTGAGACTTCCAACTTGGTGTTGTTCTTCTTCTGACCTTTTAGTTCCAGCTTTTTCTTTTGGTGGAATTTCCAGGTGATCACCATCTGCTTCCTGCAAATCCGAGTTCAAACAATTAGTGTCATCCACTTTCACATTAATTGACTCAAGAACAGTTTGGGTTCTTAGATGGTAAACTCTATAGGCCCTACTATTTTCAGCATAACCCAAAAATATCCCATCATCCGATTTTGAGTCAAATTTTCCTAAGTGTTCTCTATCTTTTAAAATGTAGCATTTACTTCCAAATGCATGAAAGTAATAAACCCTAGGTTTTCTACCCTTCCAAATTTCATATGCAGTTTGATTTGTTCCTGAGCTAAGCATGACTCTATTGACAATATAACAAGCAGTGTTTATGGCTTCTGACCAAAATTTCGTGGGCAATTTGTTACTGTTTAGCATGACACGAGCAATCTCTTGTAGAGTTCTATTTTTCCTTTCCACCACTCCATTTTGTTCAGGAGTCTTTGGGGATGAGTACTCATGCTTGATCCCATATTGGATACGAAAATCAGCAAACTCTGAGTTTTCAAACTCTCTTCCATGATCACTTCTGACCCTTTTGACTCTTACCTGTTCGTCTGCCTTTTCATTACTCAATTTCTGAAAAAGATTAGCAAAATTTTCAAAGGTATTAGATTTATCACGAATAAACATGACCCAGGTGTATCTGGAGAAATCATCAACACACACATAAATATACCTCTTGCCACCAATACTTTCCTTTTGGATAGGACCCATCAAATCCATGTGGATTAGTTCAAGTATATGGGAGGTATTAATAGATGTACCTGATTTGTGTTGACTTTTGATTTGCTTACCCTTTTGACACTCACCACAGATTTCATCTAGAATATTTTTTATGCTGGGTAAGCCTCTTACAGCCTGTAATCTGGTCAGTTTCATGAGGTCATGGTAGTTTGGATGCCCTAATCTGTTGTGCCACAGTTTCTTATTTTTGGTCTTAACAGAATTGCAAGTTATGTGACTTTCAAGTGTATAGCATTTGTCTCTAGATCTAACTCCCTTAAACAAAACACTTTTTAATGGGTTAGACTTCCTGTCACAACTTAAAACCTTGTAATATTCTTTTGAAAACATTACAAGCAAGTTATCATCACACAGTTGTCCTACACTGATCAAATTTTCCTTAAGTCCTATAACATATAAGACATTTGTTAATGTAGGCAATCCCTTGATGTTGATGATACCAGATCCATCTATCTTACCCTTTTGGCCATCACCAAATGTAACAGCACCTGTTTTGCCTTTTTCAAAATGTGTTAGTAGAGAGAGATCACCTGTCATGTGTCTAGAACATCCACTATCAAAATACCATGTATTAGGAATGAAAGCACTTAAAGATAATTGAACTACATAAGCATTAGTTCGAATTTTCTTTTCTTGTCTAGAAACAAGTCTTCCTTTGTGTGAATTGATTAATTTCAAGTACTCATGACACCTAAATACATCATGACCAGATTTAGCACAAAAATTACAGAATACCTGGAAAGCAGATGTATCCTTCCGAATCTGTCGAGGTTGAAATTTCCTGCCGTTCTGATGGATAGACTCATCTGGCTTGTACAGATTCGGCTGAAATTGTCTTCTTGTATAGTTCCTGACTGAATGTGAGTTTTGAGTTCCATCTGCATTGTATTGATGGTGATGAGAGGTAGATGCATCTGTATAACTTTTATTTTGTTCCATGCATCTGTATCCAGATTCTCTTACAAAGTTTATTTTATGGTCATGATTTTTACCTTTGCCCTCATATCCAAGACCTGTTTTTAAGCTGACAGGTCTGCCACTGTTCAGGATTTCATCAATCTGGACAGATCCAAGTACCAGCTTCTTGATTTTGTCTTGTGCTTTAGAAAGTTCTGAACTTAACCTGCTTACCTCATTTTGTTCAACTTTTGAGAATGCAAATGCGTCCAGTTGTCATTCCCTGCTGTGCTCAATGAAGGCCTGCAACAGTTGGATCTTCTCTTCTGCATCTTGAAGTTCCTTTCTCAAGTTTTCAGTGTTTGGTCCAGATTCATCTGCATAAGAAGAGTTACCAGATTCAGTACCAGACAGCTGTAAAGCAGTAAGTGTAGTTACCCGTTTTTCAGAATTGCTGCCGTCTGATTCTGATTCAGATTCATCTAAGTCTCCATCACTCCATGTAACATTCATGACCTTCCTTCCCTTGGTCTTCTTTTGAGTATTAGGACAATCAGCTGCAATGTGTCCATATCCTTCACATTCTCTGCATTGAGTTCGACTCCTAGGCTTTCCTATAGACGAGTTAGCATTATTTTTTGGATAGAAATTATTTTTCCTCCATTGTTTTTGTGGTTTTTAATTCTGGCCTTGAAGATTGTGGACCTTTCTTTTTGTTTGCCCTTGAGGAATCTTTTAAATTTTCTGGTGAGAAGTACGAAGTTTTCATCTTCATCTGTCTCGCCGGAGTCATCTGAATTGTCACTGTTTGACTTGAAAGCAATCCCTGGTGTTTTGTCTTTCTTTCTTCGGGCCAGATTTAACTCATAGGTCATCAATGACCCTACAAGTTCCTCAACTCGCATGGTTGAGAGATCCTTACTTTCTTCAATCGCTGTCACTTTTGCATGGAACCTGTCTTGCAAAGATCTAAGGATTTTTTGTACAATCTGCTCATTTGAGTAGGTTTTCCCAAAGAGCTTCAGCTGAGTTGGTGAGATCACTCAATCTGGTGTAGAAGCTTTTGAAGTCTTCTTTCTCATCCATAGATAGTTGTTCAAACTCTAGAGTGATCATCTGCAGCTTGGAGGTTTTGACAGTATTGGTTCCTTCGTTTGCAACCCTTAAAGCATCACATGCTTCCTTGGCGGTTCTTAAGGAGGAGATGAGTCTGAATTGACCTGAATCAACCAAAGAAACAATAGCGTTAAGTGCCTTAGAATTCCAATCTGCATTAGCTATTTCATCTGCAGTATAAGCACTTCTAGCTACAACTGTAACAATACCTCCAGCAGTGACAGAGGGTGCTGTGTAACCTTCAAGGACAGATGTCCAACAACATTTATCAATAGATTGAATAAAACTTTCCATACGAATTTTCCAATGTGCATAGTTACTACCAGTTAACAGAGGTGGCCTAAGAGATGCAGAATTTTTCATTTAGACAACCTGATCTCACTTTTTAGAAGTGAACCCGCTCTGATACCAATTGAAAATTTAAAGTTGTCTAAATTTTATAACCAGACTGTCACAGATAATTCTAGACAGTAACCAATTAACAGTAAATCGTTAAGTTTTGTTTAGCGCAGTACCAGATGAATCTTGTTAATGCAGATTCTTCTGGATAGTAAAACGTAAACAACCTGAATAAATTGTGCAGAATTGTAAATGGACAAGAACACAATACTTAGAGCTTAACATGGGAAAAGCCCTAACAGGGAAAACCCACGAACCGCATCCTGCGGACAAAAATCAATCACTATATAAGGAACGAGTTTATACAGATCAATCTAAACTACATGATAAATCTACGCATAGATTTTATCAAATATCCAAGAAATAGATCACTCCCTGATCCTTCTATGGCATTTAATATGAGCTGGCGTCCCACCACTCTTCTGTAGCTTTTTTGAATCTGCAACAATCTTCAGCAACACGAACTCCCATTCGATCTTGATCCAAACCTCCCGTTTGATCTTCACGATGAAATTCTCTCCTTCTCTAAGTGATTGAATTCTCCTCCAGGAGTCCCGAAGTCACAACACAATTGAAGCCTTAAATATTTGTGCACCACACGAAAATATAGCTTCAAGACTTCTTAATGAAGTGGACGTGTATATTGAGAAGCACCACACGGATTTTATGATTCTCACGTTTTAAGAAAAACATCCTGGTTTTTCTCCTATTTAAATGCAACTAAGTTACTTGACTTCCAAGTTTCCTTATTGCACAAGATCTCTAATACCTGCAAAAGACATTAGAGATAATTATAGAAATGTAAGATAATTATTCTTTAATAAATCTTACCATAAAATAAGATAATGATAAATCTTGAAAGATCTTACCATTTATCAATCAAGTGATAAACTTTGATACCAATCAACCGTATTTTCGGCCCTATCAAAATTCTTCATAATCAAGATTTTCGACCAAATAATCTTACCATATGCAAAGATAAGATTGAAATATTCTCGACGATATCAAGAAGAGACTTACCATATCTTGAGTGCCAAGAATAATCACAAAATATATAATCAAGAAATTTACCAAAATCACAAGATATCAAGATCAAGATTTCGAGATTATGATCATAATCAAATCAATATTTCTTGATCGTTATCTTTCCAACAATAACATGAATTTCGAAAATAAGAGATATATTTTTCTCCAAAAATATTTGCATAATTTAAATAAACTTAATAAATTACTAAATACACGTATTTAGTAATTAAATTAAGTTTTCTTAAAATTACACATTTGTTGAAAAATAGGAAATGCCAATAATATAAAATTAATAGGGTTGAATTGGAAGGAGGGCGCATTTTACTTCAATTAAGCTGCAGCCTATTTCAAAATATTCTAAGCCTGCGTTTGATAGCGATTGTGGAATTTAGGTGGAAAGAAAATGAATTCCAAGGAATTGAATTCCTGAGAATTTGAAGTTTAATGTATTTGATTGATTTAATTTTCTAGGTGAAAAAAGTAGGAAATTTTCTAACTTTTGTTATTTGATTGACATTATTTTTTATGAAAAGTAAAGTAAAATTTATCTATTTTAATAAAAAAAATTATTTTTCATACATTTGTACTTAATAATAATAATGTTAATTTTTAGAAAAAGAATAAATCAATTAACAACAATAAAAAGGGTCAAACGTAACGAAAATGGCATAAGATTTTCCATGGAAAATAAAACCTCCCCACCCCCCACCCCCTCCTCGGGAAAACGAATTCATCCATAACAAGGAAAATACCGAATTTCGAGGCAAGTGGAAAAATGAATTTCATGAAAAACTTAGGCAACCAAACAACGCAAAGTTGGAAAATCACATGGAAAATCATATTTTTCATGAAAAATTTCGCGTATCAAACACAGCTTAATTGTTAGAGTTTGAATTTCTTGTGCATTTTTTAAGCTTTTTGAATATTTTCACTTGATTTTTGCACTCATTTGCGTATGGAACTTGCAAATCTACATATAAGGGATGTTGGCGAAGAAAAAGAATACATTCAAACCATGTCAAAAACATATCATACAATTATTGATTCAAAATCATAAAAATTCAAACTTAGATTTTCACTAGTTTGTTTTTCATATTCCGAGTGTCTATTGTGCTTTATGAGTACTTGATTGCATTATAGTCCTTAAGTATCTCGATCGAGATGGAGCAAATGCACTCTTATAACATCGTATAATCACTTATTCAAGCCTCCCCTTTAATTTCAATTTTCGGTATTTCCTTCATTCTTTTCAGATTGTGTAGCATGTTTCCTATACCATATCGGCTTGTTCAATTTGTGGTTCTTCATTTGGTGTGAAGTAATTTCGTCTCTAACTACTCGTGAAAAATATCCCAATAATCTAAAAGTACATATTTCTGGTGGAATCGGAATTAGTTTGAAGAAACAAAAACAATTTATTTATGCGGAGATAAGTTTTCTAATTTTCTTATTTATGTGAATTATGAAAATATATGATCTCTCATGTTTTATTGTGAATGCATGAGATTGGTTTTAGGAATTAGAAGTAGGGATGGCAATTTGAACCGCCTGAACCGAAAATATTGATGAACCTAATCGAATGGTGCGGAAAAAATCGAACCGATGGGACATTGGGACGGGTATGGTATGCTAATTTAATGACCAGATTTTTGGTGGGGCAGGTATGATAATTGTGTCGATGCTCCGAACCGAACTGAATAATCGATTAAAAAAATGATTTTGGGCTATATTTAAAACTTAAAAAGCTCAAACTCAGAGTCATATTTAAAAGTCAATTAATCCAACCCACATGACCAAAGCCTAATCCAAATTCATTTGGTGTGAAGTAATTTCGTCTCTAACCACTCGTGGAAAATATCCCAATAATCTAAAAGTACATTTTGCTGGTGGAATCGGAATTAGTTTGAAGAAACAGAAACAATTTATTTATGCGGAGATAAGTTTTCTAATTTTCTTATTTATGTGAATTATGAAAATATATGATCTCTCATGTTTTATTGTGAATGCATGAGATTGGTTTTAGGAATTAGAAGTAGGGATGGCAATTTGAACCGCCTGAACCGAAAATCGTGATGAACCCAATCGAATGGTGCGAAAAAAATCGAACCGATGGGGGCATTGGGACGGGTATGGTATGCTAATTTAATGACCCGATTTTTGGTGGGGCGGGTATGGTAATTGTGTCGATTCCCCGAACCGAACTGAATAATCGATTAAAAAAATGATTTTGGGCTATATTTAAAACTTAAAAAGCTCAAACTCAGAGTCATATTTAAAAGTCAATTAGTCCAACCCACTGACCAAAGTCTAATCCAAATTCATTAACCCTAAGTCTATAGTCATTTGAATATCTGATTCATCCATCTCCACTCCCTCAGTCAATCTCCATTTCGACATACGACAATTCTCCACAGACTGTAAATTAAGAATATTGTTGGTGGGTTTTAGTATTATATTGTCAGATAATAAGCTGCTTCTAGGAAATGCGTAAGTGAATGATGTTGAAAGGGAACTTTGTATGTGGAGGGTTATACTAGTCGTTATGCTCTCAAATTGGTTTTAACATGAGAACTTATTTGAGTAGCTTGGTTCTTCTTTGGTTGTTCAACGAGCTTTATTGTCAAGTTTTATCTGCTAGTATGTTCTTAAAAATATTTAGATCACAGTCGAAGTTATCCTATTTTACTGTTTTTCAATGAATAGTTTGAAATTAATCGAAACTTATACTCTTTTGTTATACTAATATGGTTATACTCGTAATATTATTTACTAAATTCGAATTTGGAAATTGTTTGCATTTCGAATTTAAATTTGAGATACTGTTTGCGAAATATGCTTAGTATTGTCGTGTTGATTTTTTTAATAAACGACATTTTCAGTTGGACTTACAAAAATTAATTTATGTTTAAGTAGTTATTAACCGCACCAGACGGTTATGGGATGATTATGGTATGGGCAAAAAAATGGTGGTTCGGTTATGATTTTGGACGAACCAACCCCGAACCGAACCATTGTCATCATTGATTAGAAGGACTGGCTTCATGTATTATGCATGATGTACTACAAGAAACGAAGCAATAGAAGTGACTTGCAAGTCACCCCTATAGATGTGGTAATAATAGGGGCAACATGTCGAAGTCGCCCCTATAGGTTGCCAAATTTTTAGGGGTGACATGTAGACCCATATTTTTTAATTAGAATTTTTCCCGCATATTTTACGTCTACAAGGACGACAAAATGAGACTATATTTGTCGTTCTTATAGGTTCGTAATCTATAGGAGCGACATATGTCGCTCCTATAGGCCCACATTTTAGCGGGAATCGTTCCCGCATCTTTTTAGTGTATAGGGACGACATCGTCCCTATAGACATTAATTTTTTAGCAGGAATTTTGGTGCATTTTTCCTGTCCTATAAGGGCAACATCCGTATTTGTAGGGCTAACATATGTCGCCCCTACAACCCTAGTTTTCTTTTTTCTACCTTGTGGTTCATATTCAGATGTTTTTCCCTCAAAATGTTTGTGTTCTTTGTGCCTTTCATCTATATCGTCAATTTGTACTGATATAATCGAACTTGAAAGTAGAAAATCGGAACAACACCTTGTGCCATTTAAACATTTTATTTTTTATTTTTTAAATGTTTTTGTTTTTAATGTGTATTGGTTATTGTAGAAATTTTATTGTATACAGTGAGTGCACTGCACTGCATTTGCATAAAAACTTAGAAAATCATCTGAAGATCAGTTTGTAAATTGAAAATTGTACACATTGTTTGCAATTTGAAGTTTACAAATTGATCTTCGAATTCTCTCATTTTTGGAGAGTTTGTCGTTGATATGCAAAATAATGAATTTAGTTCATTTTTCTGTTAATGTATATATATTTTCCAAGTAAGTTTCGACATCTCCCTTAGTTCTCCTAGTGGACTATATGCAACGACATTATCGCCCCTATAAATGTCGTAGAATAGATCTAAATACCTATAACAACGACTTTGGTCGTCCCTATAACCTTTGGAGAGAAGCTATGGGTTCGATACTATAGGGGCAACAATGTCTCCCTTACAGACCTTGGAACCTATAGGGGCGACATTTGATTTTCAGCCACGAACCTTTAGGAATGACATGTAGGGGCGACATTGCCGTTCCTACAAGTCTATAAGGTTGACATTCTAGTGTGAAGGGTGACTTATGTCGCCACTATTTCTCTTGTTTCTTATAGTATGTACTTCTTAAGCTAAAAGGATTATTTATACTTATCATGATTAATTAAAGATATTATGATCTAAAGTTGAGAATTTGGTTGAATTTATTTAGAAATTTAAATTTAACATTACAACGACCCTTTGCATCATTTTCTGTCATGATAGTATCATAGTATCACTTAATAAACTGAAAAAATGCGTGTTATATTAAAATGAAGCTATATGAACTTTCACATGAAGCAAGATATAATTATTTTAATAATTGCTTTGCAGGCCTAAAATTTTATATACAATTAGAAGAAATTGCTTGATTCTTCTATTGTTTTCTTCCTATTTAGTGATGACAGGAAAATTCTTGAGAAACTATTATTTGTCTTGATGATGATAGTTGCATGAGTAATGTGATCACAATGAAAATTGAAATGGGCTTAACATTGAGAAATAGTCAAAAGATATGTTTATTTACAAGACATAACGATTCAATATTATTAAATGACAAAAGGTGCAACCCATTTTGTCCCTTTATATTCATTTTCTTTTGTATGAGAATTATAATTTAGTTTTGAAGTATAGCGTGATAAGTTCAAAACTGGAGTTGAACAAGTTGTTGAGAATAAAGCGTTGAATGAATATCATTGTGGTGTCGTGAACTTACTTCTCGCATCAATACATGATGCTGACAAACAGATGTATTGATCGATAATGAATCGATTTTAAGAAGAGTTGATGTTAATGTTTGTTTATTGGGTTTGTGTTATTTATTATTGTGTATTTGAATTTATGATTATTTTCTTTTATTTGCTTGCTGTCAAATGTTGGTTGTTGGATTAGAAATTCAAATATCCCACATAATTTAATTAAATAATTACTGGGGTTAATTGATTTTCGAAAGAAGCGATTGACTTGTGTTAATTATTTAGTTAATTATTTAATTAGGACTAATTAACTTTCGAATGAAGAGATTAGTTATGTTTGAAGAGATAATCCTTGCAATTATTTGATTAATTAATTGGCTAGAACTAATTACATTCGAGAGAAGATTTTAGCTTGTGTTAATGAATTAATTGAGGTCAATTAACATTTGAGAGAAGTAACTGATATTGTTAGAAGAATTAGACCTTACATATGCTTTAGGTAATCCACTTCTTTTACAAAGTGCAAAATTTATGTTAAGTGAAAAATTGAAAATCAAATATCCCACCCAATTCAATATATTTCATAATCATCTAGATTTCCTAGTTTTTATATTATCATTTCTTTATTTAAACTAGTTTTGGTGCGTGCGTTGCACGCATATTGTCAGTATTTTTCTATCAAAGAAGCTTCAAATAATGGTTTTTGTTTGATACTTCCCTTATCCTATAATGATAGACCAATTTCTATTTTTACACTGATTAAGAAAACATAATTATTATATGTTGGAACTATAAATTTGCTTATATTTTATCTAATATACACATACATTAAATAATAAATAGTTCATATACGTTGAAAACAATACATATTAAATAGAGGTATATTAAAAAATTATATAGTGTTTAATTGGATGAATAATGCCTAAATTGATGGGAAATTCGGGCAATTTGCCTGCACAGTATTTAATTGGATGAATAGTGCCTAAATTTGATGAATAGTGTTTAATTGCAAATGGAATAGTGGTTAAATTGGATGAATAAATGTTTAATTGCAAATGAATTAGATGAATAGTGCCAATTGTTGCCGCATATAGTGTTTATTTGGATGAATAATGCCTAAATTGGATGAATAATGTTTAATTGCAATTGAAATTGTACCTAAATTGGATGAATAGTGTTTAGTTGCAATTGAATTAGATGAATAGTATCAATTTAATTGCAATTGGATTGGATGAATAATGTTTAATTGCAATTGAAATAGTGCCTAAATTGGATAAATAGTGTTTAATTGTAATTTGATTGGATGAATAGTACCAATTTAATTGAAATTAAAGTGGATAAATAGTGTCAATTGAAGATTGATTCTTATATATATAGTTATATTAACTAGTTAAGAAATTCAACATCAAATCAAGCTTGTTATGTTACTTGACTTTTCATTCAAATTAGAATCATCACTCTTAGTTACAAATTGATCAATCATCGCGAGTACGACAATCTTTCATCTATTTACTACTCGAACGTTAACCATACACTTGCGATACACAATTTTAACGAACACTACGATTCCAATTGTTAGCCCAAAAATAACTAACCAAGAATGGGTGAATTCACTTTTTCGATAAACAATCTCAAATTTAAACCAAATAAACACAAGTATCAACACTTAGTGTAATAAGAGATTTAAAGTAAATTAATTACTAACACACGGTGTTATAAATATGCAAACTTAATTAATTAAAGTAAATATAACACTTAAAGATATTATTGCACAATGTCGATTGATAAATAAGAGTAAGTACAATGTAATTAAAAGGGGAAGAGATATCAAACGGATTTAATATGATTGGGTCCACAATGTGCTTTACATGAATTGCAAATTTGCAACAAAGGATTCAGATGCTAAAAGATGTTGATCTTGATGAAACCATTGTTGCGACTAACGCAAGTTTTGCAACACAATGATCTTACACGTTGCATTTTCAACAGCAATTTCTATGGCAACCACCAAGATTTTAGTCAAGTCAAATACTCCTAAACAATTATCATAAACAAGTCGAATGATAAGAGTGATCAAACTTCAGCAAGGATACTGCAAATATCACCGACAGAGGTTTCGTGCAATTACTTATAAACAGTGAACTTCATCGGCTAAACAATTTTCAGTGTATCCTTTCATAGAATTTCTGTAGTATCAATGTAGTTTTGCCATTTCTACGGTATATATTTTGTCTCATTGACAATAATACTACTGAATTGCCACAGTTCTAAACTTCACGAGTCCTTCCAGTCTTCGATTCTGCAATTAACAATATATTGAGCAAAGTTTAAAATTAGTAAAAAAAGGACAACTGAAATTGACAAGTAAAACTCAAGGGTATAAACGGTAGCACGTTTTAATCTAGAACAGCTTGATGACAGCCGACAGGGCCACTGGTATGCTTGTGCATGAAATTTTTTAATTTCCCCAAAATCTAATACGCCAGTCACTTTACATGTATACAATGGAATGGTCATGTTCTCTATACTTCTGGAGAATCCACGTTCTACGAGGGTAAAAAGATACAATAACAAATTTAGCTTATTTTAAATCAAGAAAATATTTTCAGCATTTTCATTGGCGTACAAGGAATAATCATTGATTTTCATCAACTTGAAAGAGAATTTCTTCTAGCAATAAGCCATCCCCTTCGGTCTCCCATTTAGGATTCCTAACTTATATATACACAAGGGCTTGATCAGTTATTCACCTTAATGGCATCGTCAGATGATCTACTCTTCCTCACCCTCCTAGGGGAAAAACAGTGTATTTGGCATAGAGTCGACCCTCATTTGATCAGTTATTCACCTTAATGACATCGTTAGATGATCTACTCTTCCTCACCCTCCTGGGGAGTGTATTTGGTATGGAGTCGACCCTTATTTGATCTGTCATTCACCCTAATGACATCATTAGATGATCTACTCTACCTCACCCACCTAGGGGAAAAATAGGGTATTTAGTATAGAGTCGTCCCTTATTTGTTTAGCTATTCATCCTAATGGTGTCGTTATATCTACTCTTCCTCACAATCCCCTCGAAAAAAATATTGTATTTTGTATAGAGTCAACCCTTATTTGATCAGTTATTCTCATGAAAAATAGGTGTATTTGGTGTAGAGTCGACCCTTATTTGATCAGTTATTCACCCTAATGGCATCATTAGATAATCTAATCTTCCTCACCCTCACACGGGAGGGAAAAAAAAATAGTGTATTTGGTATAGAGACAACCCTTATTTGATAAGTTATTCACCCTAATGACATCATTAGATGACTCTTCCTCACCCTTCCAGGGAAAAAAATAGTGTATTTAGTATATTGTCAACCCTCATTTGATCAATTATTCACCTTAATGACATCATTAGATGATCTACACTTCCTCACCCTCCTGAGGAAAAAAAATAGTGTCTTTGATAAGGAGTCAACCGTCATTTGATCAGGTATTCACCCTAATGGCGAGAAGGTGTATTTGGTATAGAGTCGACCCTTATCCAATGAGAGTAGTGGATTTTCTATATTTTCCTCATAAAATCCCCGTCATCTTCACTAATGGTATAATGAGTACAGTAACACAGACTACAACAAAAATGCATAATAAATAAATCATTTTACTATTACCCCACTTCACTATTTATTTGTATTAAAATCTCTGAATCAGTTCTTACATATAGCATTGCCTGGATAAAAGAAAAACATGTAACACCTGAAACTCAATAGGAATATATTCTTAGTAATTGTGGAAATCCACAATACTTTGGCAAGAAAAGATATAGTATGGTGTCTTAATTATGTTCACTAATATAGTATGGTGTCTTAATTATGTTCACTTTTGATTCAAAATTAGTTTAAATATTTTTTCTTCATTCTAGTTTTATTTGCAATTCCATTCACGATGCGTACCTCTTTTGCTCCTCAAAAACATGCCCTTGTGTAAAGGTATTGCTAAAACGTCTAGAGTGAATAAATTTTCTTGTTTAATAACAGTTGGATGATAAGCCAACTCTGAAGTTAAACAAGCAAGTACCTTGAAGAGATCTCTCGAAGTTTTGGAGCTGAGAAATAAAGCCAGAGTTGGGAGATACGACGGGTCTTTTTCTCTTCACATACTCCAGAGCTTCAGATAAGCTCATGCCATTCTTCATCATCAGATAAGCAACAACAATGGTCACACTGCATTGTAAAAATAAATTAATCAAATTCAAAACAAAAAACATGGAACACATTTTCAAAGTAAAATTTGATGATCAAAGTATTTTCAGAAATAAAACAGAGAAATCAAAGCTAATGCTATGGCAACTCATTAATTCAGTCATTGGAAATTCTGTTTTTCATTAAAAATGTATTTCAATAGAGCTAAGAATCTCCGGTCAGTACTCACATCCAGCCTTTTCTTTCGTATCTAACCCACTTATTATTGCAGCCTTACATGTCAATCATGCAGCACCAAGGGCTCGATTTTGGGGAACGAATGTGTCCAAAAGAGGGGGCTGTTAATTCTAGACAGCAAGCTTTTAAGACAATTAAACTCATATTCAGCCTTTTCTTTTGTAACCAACCCACTTATCATTGCAGCCTAATGTGTCAATCACGCAGCACCAGTAGGTTGGATTTTGGGGAAAGGACGTATCCAAAAGATGGGGCGCTTAATTCTAGACATCAAGCTTTTTAGGCCAGCACAAATGGAAATTAGGTAGATATTTGGTGATGAAGAAGAAAGTTTTCAGAACTGTATGCAGAGGTTAAAATGCTGGGAGATAATAGGATGTGAAGAAGCAAAAGAGCAAGAGAACCTACTCTCACAATAAGAAAACACCATAATATATGTATTTTATCTAATCTCTACTTAGTCCAGCTCCTAATTCAGAAATATATAGGCAGACAAGACATGGTAGTCAAGCTAAAATTGCAGGTTAAGAAATATTGAGAGCACCGACACGGCCTCTTGGATGACATTGTTTATTTATTAGCTTATCAAAAGCCCATTTTGGAATTTTTTTTTTTACATAAACAAAATATCTACAATGAGTCAGTTTGCAAGTTACTTAAAATACTTGAAGTGAGATTATAATAAATTGACGCAGGGCATGGAATTAATCCTTGCGCAATAAATTGACATGAGGCATGGAATTAATCCTTGTCATATCACCAACAATTTCCATTTGGAGGACCATATTCTGGTGCTTTCTAGTGAATCTTAAAAGATTTAGGGTTCCATCATAAAATGTTCATCTCATTAAAGGAGCAATCCAGAACCTTATATAAGTTGATATTTTCACATTTATTTGATGTGGGATTTTATCCCTTAACATTCCTCGCAAAATGATAGCTGGTTTGAGCACACCAATCTTTGAATCCTTGGGCTCATTTGAGTCTTAAATCAGATTGAATTGTTCCTTAGAGCTTACCTAGTTCTGAGAGCATATTAACCGCTGAAGTTCATCTTAAAAGGTCAATATTGTTAAGGGAAGTATCCTAAACCTCTATGAGTGAGTTAATATTTTATCTTTTTATTCGATATGGGATTTATCCCTTAACAAATCTAGGGATAGCAATGGAGCGGGGAATGTCCGAACCCGACGGGGACCCGCCCCGAACGAGGCGGGGAATTCCCGACAAAGGCGGGGATGGGGATGAAAAAGCATCCCCGAACCGGGGATGGGGCGGGGACGGGGATAACCGTCTTATCCCCATCCCCGCCCCGTCCCCGATCCCCATCCCCAATTAACAAGTTCCATTAAAATTTAAAAAGCCAAAAAAAAAAAGTCTTATATTATCTCTACAAAAGTCCTATGATGTCAAATTTTTTTGCACAAAAAATTTATTACTTATCAAGTCATAAACTTTAAATACTTATTTTGAAAAAGTTACTGATTATTAGTTATTAAACTTATCGAGTTGTATTTTCTCATCTAATCAAATATAAAATAAAGATACAAACAAAGATGAATATATATATTCATTAATGTCCCAATAATGTGTAAAAACTATTAGATTTAGAAAATGTTATGGTTGTTCCTGCATGTTTTCTTATATTGTTTGCATAAGATTATTTTAAAACTTAATAAAAAAAAAACACAAATAGGGATTTAAACGGGGATTTTCCCATCCCCATCCCGCCCCATCCCCGATTAAATGGGGACGGGACGGGGATGGAGATGGTAAATCGTTCATGGGGTGGGGACGGGGAAGAGGAAAGACATCCCCACCCAGGCCCGGACCTGCCTTGATGATGATGAAGCCCTTGCTTCAGGGCCCACTAGCTTATGGGCCCCCTTTTTTTTTTCCTTCAGTTTTTTTCTTAAAAAATTTTTTTTCAGCCAATATCTCGAAAAACAACTGTTTGTTTCAGGTCTACAAAATCACAGGTACGGCTCTGTCCCCACCCCATACCCGCCCCGTTGCCATTCCTAAATAAATCTAAGGATATTGAAATGATCTACATACTGATCATATTTATATCATTTAAATAAAAAGATAATTATTTATACCTCCAATAAATGTATCTTTTATTACTAATACATGAATTTCTAAAGTAATTTGAGATTTATGAGATATATTCATGCATTTATGTCAAAACTTTGCGTCTTCTTAAGTCCATGTGCCTGTATCCAAGGTTTTTGAGAAGAAAAAAAAAATCTGACACTTAAATACGTACCCGTACCCCATACCCAATACCAGTTCTCGAGTCCGAGCAACATAGGTTCTAGGGTGTTTTAGGAGGACTCTTAATATTTCTAAATTGAATGGCCAATACAACGCAAGCACGTAGAAATATCAACAGTTGATCATACACTTGAGGCATTGGAAAATATTGCTGTGTACATTTGCCCAAGAAAAAGGCCAAAAGACAACTTTACTCAGGTTTGCACCCTACTAAGCAAACTCGAGAATATGAACAAACAAGATTGACACCTGTCACTCTTTAAATTAATGCAATTGAGTTAAAGCATGTAAATGAACAATTTCAAATTTTACTTTGTTGAAGAGTAGTATAATACCATCAATAAGGTAACCCGCACTTAATATTAAACATTTTTCTAAGTTTCCCTTTCCCTGATAACAAAAATTGGAACAAGATTAATTGTGGAAGCTGGTACCACAACATTATCGTTTATTTCAATCTAGTGATACGAAGAATCTTCTATATCATAAAAATGGTAATGCAGTACCACTACATCATCTTTTATTTAAATCTAGTGATATGAAGAATCTTCTATATCCAAAAAATGGTAAACATTAACTATATATAAAATTACTTAACTACAAAAATGGTCAAAATAAGTAGAGTAAAAGCAAACCTTCGGGATCTTCCAGCAAAGCAATGAACCAAAACACCACCACCCGTCTTTTTAGCTTCTTCAATAAATTTGAAACACTCACTAAAGTACTGTGATATATCTACATCTTCTCTATCCATTACTGCTCGGATTCAGAAAGAACATCATAAATAAGAAGTTAACTAAGTTTTTTCTATAAAATAAAAAGAAGCAAAAGATTATAACATCATTTAGTATGAAGCTAGAACATCGGACATAATAATAAAACGAACACAGCATTCCAACTAAAAAAATTCCATATGTTAGAAAGGTGAAAGTGAAACAACCTCAGAAGAGATAGAGTGGTCTTAAGTGGCACTAAAGTGTAATACTTTTAGAAAGAACATCGTAAATAAGAAGTTAACCGAGTTTTTTCTATAAAAAGAACCAAAATATTATGACTTCATTTAGTAAGAAGCTAGGACATCAGACAAAAAAAAAAAAAAAAAAATCCTTATGTCAGAAAGGTGGAAGGAGAATAACCTCAGAAGAGAGAGAGAGAGAGAGAGTGATCTTAAGGTGGTACTAAAGTGTAATGTTTGCAATGAACACTTTACGCTTCTAAATTAAATCCACCAACAGCTTTAAAGAGGGTGCATAGGGGGTTGGGGGGTGGTGAGTTAAGAAGTTATGTTTCGAAACATGTTTGGATAAACTACTTTCTTCTTACTCCTAAATAAAGAACTAAGGTATTTCGAAAGATTGTTCTCAAAATAAGTAATTTATTTACAATTTTAATCAATGAAAATATTAATTATTTTAAAACTTACTTATCTAGTTATAAGTAAAATATTAATTATTTTGAAACTTACTTATCTAGTTATAAGTAAACTTTTCAAGCTTGGCTAACATGTTTAAATTTACTTTGGCTCACCATCATAATAAAACCACTAATTATTCTTTATGACAATAATCAATGAGTTTATTTTACTAATTCTCGTAAAATGGATGCTATCTTGAAAATTCAACTCAGCAACTCTTTACCAGGAATAGTTTTGTATATAAAATCATTTGGATGGGCTGGGGACAGTGAATGGGCAACCGTCAATATGTGTGTGATATTCAAGCTTTTTAAAGTGCTCTTGTCATTGGCAGCTCCAAGTGAGCCCAAGTAAAGACCCTGAGAAAGCACAAGAACAATCTCATAAGTTATGATGTTAAAAATTAGAAACACCAGCTCAAAATAATTACCTCTTCAATTTTGCATGGAATCCTATCCGCTTTAATCATTTTTGTTGCTTGCATAACTTGCAGCAATGCTGCAATGCGATCCTTGAAGATTGTATCATTCATTGCTAATGCAGAAAACTTCTATGTCTTTTACTCACTTTCCAGATGGTGTTGATGCTACACAAACCAATAACCGGTACCTATGGGAAGGCATGAAGAACCAGAAATAAATGGCAATTATCATGCATTCCAAATTCAAGACACACAGACAAATTGTTAGGTTTTAGTAACTATGCCTCTGTTTGAAAGAAATTAAAATCTAGATTTTTATCAAAGACAAAGTCAACAATTAATTTTAACCAAACATTTCATAGGACGCACAACTTTTCAACCATACATTTCATCAACTTTTATCAAAATCTACTAAAAATCTTATTTTTTTAGTCCCCTACCAAACAGGTATAACACAAAATTCTTGCTTCCACAAGACTGACTCGTATTGATAGGAGTGTAATTCTGATTATGCCATTCCAAAAAGATCAGGAAACTTTTCGAAACCTTATTAATTTAAGTTAATGGATGCATAACAAAATAACTGCAGCTCTGCAGAAATACCTGAATTATTATATTGTTTCTTTCCTTTTGCATAATCACCAATAGAGAGTAACAAGAGAATTATTTATTGATCCCCTAAATGCAAGCAAGTATAAGAAAAATTACATGTAACAAGTTTTACGATATATTTCGGTTTACATTATTAACTGCACTCTAATTCAAACAAATACTAAAATCACAGCAAAAACCCCTTACCATATAATCGCCAATACAAGATAGAAATTGGAGTATTTCTTCGGATCCCAAATCTCATTTCACAAGAAAATACAAAAGAAATTATCGAAAAGAAATAATTTCCCAAAGAATGAAGCAATCAGCTTTTCAAGAATGAATCTTGCACGCTTTTTAAAAAATTAAAGCAGCATTTAAAGATTTCAATTTTCATCAAACCACCAAACAGACCAAATAAAAATCGCCAAGACTTCACAATATTGACGTTTCCATCACTACAGCAATCATTAGCCATAAAAGTGAAAAGAACAAAAGATCACACAGTAATTAAAAATACATACCCAACTTTGTGTGAGTGACAGAATCAGTAGTAATTATGATTCAATGAAGGGATTTCAATGAAGAATCACTTTTGACTTTTGAGAATGGTCGAATGCATCGGACATTATTATCGGTGTTTTCTTGTTTTTAATTGAGGGCATTACCCAACGTACACGATTTTTGGTATCATATATTGGGTAAAATTGGTCACTGAATTTTGACGACTTTATCGTTGGCTCAGTTCGATACTAGTATACCACTTTATTGCAATGAGAATTAACCGTAGAATATAACTTTGAATTCAATGACTTTTCCTTGAGAATTTGGGAGCAGGTTAAAGGTGAACCCTTTCTTCCAGACAAATCTGCAACCATTAGTAAGAAATTGTATTCAAGATCTCTTGAACCCATAAAATAAACCACAATCAATATCTATTCGAACTCCCTTTATACTTATAAAGTGCGTCTTGGATCCGACTGTAGAATGAAGTTTTAAATTTAAAGTCAAGTAAATGTGACAAAATAATATTGGACTGCAAACTTGTAAATGCTAAATCGCCATAATTAATTAGGGGGCGTTTGCAAAAATACTCAATTTTTAGTATTATAATTGAAAATTACTTCATTTTAAATAATCACTGAAAAATACTTTATTATTTTTTTGGGGAAAAATACTGTTTTATCTAAGTATTATATTATGATACTTTAAAAGAGTCATGTGATACTTTTAAAGTATCACAACATGATACTTCAAATTTTTGGTATCATAACTTGAAATTTTATCAAATGTTTATGATACTTTGGGCGAAATTGTATTATCACAACTTGAAACTTTACATTTTTTTATGATACTTTAATTCAGACATAAAATCAAACAATTTTTGTGAAATATTGTGAATTTACATCCCACAACCACCGACCACCACCACAACCGCCACCTTGACAACCACCTTCTTAACACCACCATCATTGTCGCCTTCTCAACACCATCACCATTACCTCCACTGATCAAGACCACACTACCCACACTGCACACCACCAACATTGCAACCCGCTACCATCACTCTAAAGCCACCTAGTCACCGATAACAATATTTACAACCACCACCACCACCACCAACACCGCAGAGGTGACGCTGGTGCAGTCGAGGAAGAAGAATACAGGAAGAAGCAGCGCACGCAAGCCAAAGAGATGAAGTAGGAGAAGTTGGACCGCCGTCTCAACACCACATCGTCGCCGTCTTCAACCTTCTAGCGGTGGGGGTGGTACAAAGTGCTTCAGTGGTGATCGATGCTGGGTTTGGAGACGCAGCAGGTGGTGGAAGGTAGAGATGCAACAGGTGGATGCAGCAGGTGTTCCGTTCGGGGATCATCCACAGTGCCGACGCCGCTTGGGAGGGAAGAAAATCGTATATTTAATTATTTTTTTTGCTAAGTGGTAAACTTCAGTTTGGTAATTTTTTTTTTGCGATGCAATTTTCTCATTAATCAATATATTCGCTAGCTAAAATGTACATATCAAACTTCTAATGATAGTTTACAAATTGGGCTAATTAGGCCCATTAACACTTTAATTAGTTTTATTTTTAAAAGCAGATTTTTTTAAAGTATTTTTTTTGTATATATAAATATAAACTAAATAAAAAGAGTATAAGTGTCCAAACAGTGCAACATTTCGACCAAAACGACGCCATTTTTTACCTTTTTTTCTTCAGATTCATATCACACGGCTTCTCCCATACCTTGCTCTCTGCTTCTCCCATACCTTTCTCTTCTACTTCTCCACCGATCCGTAACCGTAACCTTAACCCATACCTTGACAAATCTCTCAACATACGTCTCTTGCCGTCATCACCTTCAAACCTATTAGTAGATGAAATTGCCCACAAAATCTGCATATTTTTCCATTGTCCTCTCCTCTCAACTCTTTTTCCTTCTAATACTAATAACCCTCTAAAAATATTCGCTAAATCATATTGAAAAGATTCGTTCGAAGATTCTACTAGAAGAGATTGGGTCGTCTCTGCTTGGTTTGCTGCTCATGCCTCTCACGTTATCATAATTATTACAGTTATTTTTTTTTTTTATTTGAATTCTTATTGTATGTGTAAACTGTAAAATGGCTTTAAATTTTGTTGTAAATGTGATTTAGTTTGAGTAATTGTTTGTGTATTGGAAAATGGAATTGATGGTGTCATGTCTGTAGGCATTAAGATGGTAGCAGAAAGTACGAAAGACTCGATACCAAAATTGGATTGGGATTTTGAAGGGATTTATTATTTTGATAATGTCCCTCTTGTTGTTCAGTAAATTTTTGTGTTGGGCGCTTTGGATATAATAGAGGTTTGTGCTTCATTTTAAACCTATTCATGTGGTAGTTATCTATAACCCTAATTCAAAAAACCAGACCATTCAATAAGTTTCTAATTTATAGATCTAAAAGTTAGGGAAATCACAACTACAATTTTGGAAGTAGTTTTATCCTGAACTACAGATAATTATGCAATGAGCCATAAATTTCAAAATTCTGATTTTTCAACTGCAAAGAAATGTGATCCTTAAATGTGTTCAAGTTTTCTAACCTCACGCTTTTTCTAGGTTTGTTTTCCATGAATTGTTCCAAATATTGGAGGTCGGTTCTTGGTTGATTTTTCTCGAGATCTTACTAAATATGTGACTAGCTTATGTGTGCGTAGGTGGTTGAAAGAAAGGACCTACTGAGATCAATGTCACCAACATTTATTATGCTGAAGAAAACTGTAAGTATATTTCTCATTCCACTTTTTGTGAGTTTCCCTTTTAATTGTTGAAATTAAATGTTCCTTTGTAAGTATCTGTTAATGGGACTATTGTATCTCCAAATTTGTAGGAGACCATCTGTTGACATGTTATTGGAGTAGTATTCAAAATATTAAAGTTTCACTTGTTCACAGGGTTCTAAAAACCTTATTTAAACATTTTGACTGAAATTGTTGAAATTAAATGTTCCTTTGTGAGTATCTGTTAATGGGACTATTGTATCTCCAAATTTGTAGGAGACCCATCTTTTGACATGTTATTGGAGTAGTATTCAAAAGATTAAAGTTTTCACTTGTTCACGGGGTTCTAAAAACCTTATTTAAACATTTTCACTGAAATTATTTATTTAATTTTAATTGTGAAAAACAAACTTGGTATTTAATTAGTTAGACTTCAGGTGTAATATGTTTAGCTTTTGTTTTGATTTCTTAGTTTTGATTTTTAATCTTGGGTTTGACAATGTGGTGTTTTCGAAGAATCAAGAAACCGGTCTTAAATGCAATTAATTGTGATAACTTGAGTTTGATGATGTGGTGTTTTTGTAGAATCAAAAAGCAGATTATCATTTTTTGGGAGATTTTCTTCATTGATCACTTGATTGATGAAGACTAATCAGCTTTACCATTATTCTTCCAAAGTTTTTGAATATCTCATGAGAAATGTTTGATCCCCCTACCCCCCCCCCCCATCCCCTGCCAGAAATAGTTTACTTGGAACATATGGATTCCATCTTCATTTCTCAAATCTTCTTCCCATGTCGGTATGTTAGATGCTTGCTTCACTTCGAGTAGTAAGTAATTTATTTTCTGTAAGATTTTTCCATAAATTACTTGACATTAATTGTGTAGGTTGAGAAACTTTTTAAAAATGAAGCTACCGAAGAGAAGAAAATGGTGATCAAGCCAGAATGGTGAGTCTTTTATCATTTAAAACAAATTACTTGAGCTTTTTATTATTTTTGGATGGCTCATGCTTATTGTTATATGGAAAGGATGATATCTACTTATTCTTTCTGCTATTTTGAATTTTAAAGTCTGTTTATATCGTGTTTGTAATTTGACACATTTTTTAAGTAGGAATATATTGGATATAAATTGCTGTGGCCCGGTGTTTTCTGGACAGTTATTTTTCTTTGTGTTAGGCCTCCTTTATTGGAGCAATAGCAATTGTTGACTTGGTGAAGATAACCTTGGGACCTAAGTGGATGGTAAAAAGCTTGTTCTTCTGAAATAGTCCATTTATATCTCCCCTTTCTCTACATGTCAGATGCAAGTTAAGCAAACAAAGACGTTCATGGATATGCGTGTTGAGATTGTAGTGTAACTTTTTTCTTTTGATCCTCCATTTTCATTTTATGATTATAAACTTGTGCTCTCTCCTAATCATTTAATGTAAGCATGTTAATCGTGTTCTCTACCTCACTACCTCAAGTATGCACTTCTCAAACCCTTTATTTCTTTATATTTTCAATTCTATTTGGCGTTATTTTTGTTTTTCTTTATTTATTTTGTATTTTTTATATGAAGCGAGGACAAAAATGTTGAGCGTTTATGTACTTTGGACTTTTCCGAACTGTTGCAAAATTGGGATATGATGTAGTAATGTAGTTTATTTTTTATCCATGTGAAATTTACTTATTTCACTCATATATTTTTATTATCAATTTCTTATTTCACTTAATAAGTCAATCTATAGAAAAACTGTAGCGCTCCGAGTTCTAAATACCCGGTTCACCACGTCATCTTCTGGTCTAAACTTTAAAATAATATTTTAGCTGAAGAAATAACTGAAATTCATTTTTGACAACATTAAATAAACTGTAATGGTCGATAAAGTTTAAAACATTTATGAAACAATTCGAAATAATAAATCGAGCCATTAATATTGTAAAACAATTGTCAATGTCATAATTTCTCAAATAATTGAAATTCTCAAAATTATCCAATATTTGGAAATACGGATTATTAAAATAAGATTTTCAACCATTTAGCGACTATTGCCACAATCATCCATCACTTGCCACCCTCTCCGAAATCTGCAAATGTTGTTAAAAATAGACAAGAGCATTTTATAGAAATACTCAGTAGATTCATAGTCAATTAATTAATCTACAATATAATTGAACACATAAATGCAGGCTCTTTAGAAATATAAGGTGTGGGTAGTCTCTTCTTGTGCATTAAAGCATGTGGCTTCTCTTTGAAAAATCATAGGCTCTTTAAAATCATCGGGTGTGGATAGTCTTGTCTCGTGCACATAAGGCACGTAAGTTATGCATAACATCATCATTTATCTTGCAAGATATTCTCTTCTTTCTTTCTCATGCATAAAAGCATATAAGTTATGACAAGCATAACAACATAAATATTTTCGAAGAAATATATTCTCGTCTCTTTTCATAAAAATGACTTTCACATAAGTCACATAACATACACATTCACATGCAATCATAATTTAAATCAATAAATAGGGGCTAGTCTACCTTAAATTCAACGAGTGCAAAATTGTAACGTCCCGAGTTCCGTAAAACTCGGGTCGCCACGTCGTCTCTTTAAAACTAACCCTTTAACGAAAAATATTGCGGAAAGAAACTGAATTTTAAAACATCAAATTCCTTTGGGAAATTTACGATGGTAGCCCAAATTTAAATATATCTACTTGAAAACATTTCATAAAATTCCAAATCTCAACAATTTAACTTAACAAAGTTAAATAAACTAGACTTTCAAAATAACTTAAAATAAATGTTGCCAAATTGCCCATCGTTCGTCTCCGCCTTTGAACTCTGCAAATGTTGTTAAAAACGGAGTGAGTATTTCAAAAGAAATACTCAGTAGACTCATCGCCAATAATTAATTTACAAGATAATTGAACAAGTAATTATGCAAATATTATAGTGACATTTTCTTCTTAGTCATAAGTATCATGAAATGAGTGCAATATGAACATACTTTTGTCTTGTCTTATGCAAATAAAGCATATAAGTTATGACATGTATAACATAAATTTCTCTTCTTATCTCATAAGAGATTCTCTTTTCTTGTCTCGTGCAATTAAGCATATAAATCATATAAATCCACATAACACATGCAATTATAATATAAATAAATTAGTGGGGGCGAGTCTACCTTAATTTATCTCGAATCATGTAAAAAGTGGAGCAGGAAGTAGCCTCAAACTTTCAATCGTCCACACGTTTCGTCTAGCCAAAATGTGAAATAAAGCTTTGAATTAGTAATTGGAAATTTTAAGGTTTTAAAAATGATAAAATAAAATTTAGGGACTCAATTGGAATTTATTAAAACTGAAAGTAAAAGTTTAGGGACTGAAATAAATATTTTGAAAATAGTGGGGTTGATTAGAAACACTTTAAATCTGCAGGGGCTGAATTATAAGAAATCTTTAAAACTGAAAGGACTGAATTAAAACCTTTAAACTAAAAGGACTGAAATTAAACTATTCAAAACTTGAGGGACTAAAATAAGAGCTTTATAAAATTTGGGGACCAAATTTAAGAACTTTAAAAGATGGGCTTAAAGGGTCAATTTTACAAAAATAAAAAAAATCAAACATATACACACTCTATCTCTCACTCTCGTTAGAGAGAGAGAGAGAGAGAGAGAGAGAGATAGAGGCGACCGAGAGCGGGGAGGGTGGAGCCCCTCCCTCTCCGATCAAAACTGCTGGCCAGACCGGCGGTGAAGAGGTGAGCATGGGTGTGTGAAGAAAATGATGTTCAAGGTCAAATTTTGGGCTGCGAGGTCGCGATTTCTTGGATTTTTCGGCGTTTACTCCAGGTCAAAATAGTCGGCGGTAGAGGTATGTGAATGGGTATGGATTTTTCTTTGTTATTCTTGGGTTTAGGTTTGGGTTTGATCTTTGAGTGGATTTATTGAGGAAATGAGAAGGGCCATGACAACCTTGGAGGTGGAGGTTGGTGGTCCTTTTGGAATGTGTAGACGGTGGTTGGGGTGGTGGTGGAGCGGTTGGAGTTGGTTGCCGGTGATTGTGTGGTGTTGTTGGTTCGACCGTTTGGTGGAGGTGTGGTAGAGGGCATTAAGCTCGATCGGGGTAAGAGGTTGGTTAGCTCTGGAGTTGTGCAGCGGGTGGTTATGGGTTTGGCAGTGGTTGGCCGGGCAGTGATGATAAATTTCGGTGATGATATGCGGTGGTGGCTGGTTCTGTAGCGACCGAGAATTTTCGTGATTTTATTCAAATAAATATTTTTAAAAAGCGTGTTGCTTCGACCTTGCCCATCATTTAGTTATTTTAGTTTTAAACGCGTGCTCGTCTAGCCAGTTAAGTGGAAAATTTAATTTATTCAAATACTTAGTCAAATTTTAATTTTTATCAAATATATTTCAATATCACAGTTTATTTTCAAAGCCCAAGTATTAATTATATTAAAAACCCAATAAGTCATTCTTGGCTCAACTAAATCAACAACTTATTTTCCAAGTATTTCCTTACACAACCATATTCACTTCCAAAATTCTCACAATTTTCCATAAATCAAGATTTAACCTAAACTACCATGTTTAACACCTAAATCAACTATTAATTGGATCCCTATCCCTTGCCTTCAGGACACCCAAACCTCCTGCACGGTATACTTTCTTCTCTCTCAAAGTATATTCAAGGCAGCCATCCTCCATAACCAGCGGCCTATTTCATCGAACCACCACCTAAGCCGCTCGCCTATTCTCTGCCTTCTTCACAACCAAAACAACCAAACTGCCAAGCCGACGACCAAGTTCAAAATCAGCCCACAACGCCACAACCGAACCACTGCCCATTTCTATCATCTGAACCAAACCCCAATCCACCATCATAGACCATAACCACTGTCATCACAAAACGAGCCTTAATCACCCGAGCGCCACTGTAACTAGCCACGGCCTCAATTAGTTTCTTAACCAAAGTCGCTGCCTCCACCACCGTTATCACCAACGCCACCAACCACATCACCACTGTTATCATCACTGCCAAACCAACCTCCCTTCGTCGTCGCCTGGACCACCAGCCATCACACGAAACCCGCCACCGCACCAACTAAGAATTGCCTACTGCCAACCCAAAGAAAATTCCAAAATCATCCAAATCAAGAACCCCAGAAACAAGAATCAAAATAACCCAACATTTACCCTGGACCACCGGCTTTCGTCGTCGGAAAATCGTAACTCTTCAGACTCGGCTTTCGCCCAAGAGATTTTCCCAAACTCAGCTTCTTTCACCATCCCTCCACTGACCCATCGCCGCCACATGATGGCGGCCTGATTGTTGGTATAACGTCGGCGAAAGGGCGCCGGCAGTGGACGGAAATCAGAAAGGGTCGACGCCATTGCGTCGCTGCCCTCTGTTCTCTCTGTCTCGGTCTTATGTGTGAGTGGGAGAGAATTTGGGTTTTTCCTTTTAAAATTTGATTTTTACAAATTTTCCTATTAGTCCCCATCTTTTGAAAGTGTTTAATTTAGTCCCTATTATGTTCTAAAATGTGTTTAAAAGCTCAGACGCTGTATTTTAGATGTCTCTCATGTTGGTCCCCAAATTTAAACCCTTTCATTTCAGCCCCAACAATTAGCTTCCTTTTTATTTTAATTTCATTATTTAAGTCCTCCAGGTTTTTAAAATGTTTTATTTCAGTCCCTTTCACTTTTATTTGTGTGATTAAGTCCTAAGTTTCAAAATATATTATTTTAGCCTCTATCGAGTTTTAAAAATATTTCTAGTCAGTCATGTACTTTTAAAATATATTGTTAGTCCCAAGTTTTTAAAAATCAGCTATTTCAGTCCCTCAAGCTTTGAATAGTTTAATTCTAGTCCTTTTAGCTTGAAATGTTTTAATTCAGCCCCTTCAGTTTTAAAGTTACTTATTTTAGCCCCAATTTTTTAAAATGATCATTTCAGTCCCCAACCTTCAATTGAGTATAATATGACCCTAAGTTTTGACCAAAATATAATTTGGTCAGGAACTTTCCGGGTTTATCAATTTAGTCCATAATTTCAAAGTATTCATTTTAGTCCCTCACCTTTCAAAGATATTCATTTTAGTCCCTCAACTTTCAAATCATCAATTTCAGTCCCCAAATTGTAAATTATCATTTTTAAACCGTAAATTTCAAAAGATTAATGTAACTTATTGGCTAGACGAGACGTAAGGAGATTTGAAAGATTTAAGTCATTCCCGCTCAACCACACTCGTTAAGGTAGACTCTAATCTACAAATTTACGTTTTTCAAAAGTGCGCATCAATAATTATTTGGATTATAAGTTTAGCATGTATGATTGTGTTCATGAGAATTACTTGCTTTCTGAGCATGAGACTATGTTACGAGAATTTACTTGCTTAAATGCATGAGACTTGAACTTGTATGTTATTTACTTGTTCATGAGAATACTGGTGATCGTTAGACACCTGAGACTTGAATATCATGATTATGTGTTTTGATTTATAATGTTAAATGATTATTATGCGCGAGTCTACTGAGTATTTCTATGAAATACTCACGTTTTCCAAAATAAAACTTTGCAGATGATGGAGTTGGCGGCGGGGCGTGCGATGGTGGCCATTATTGAGATTTCAGAAAAGTTTTATTTGAAATTATAAACTTATTTTATTATGTTACGTTCAAGTTATTTTTCCATGTTTAAACTATTTTGACAGTTTAAGTCAATTTTTATAAAGTTATGTGAAATGGAATTTCAATTAAATTTATTTTTCGCTAAATTATTATCTTCAAAGTCAATTTTGAGACGATGAAGTGGCGCACCCGGGTGTTCAGAACCCGGGGCGTTACAGGTTCGATTTTGTTTATTCTGCAAATGTAAAAATTCTTCATTCCTTGATTCCTAGAAATTATTCTTTTCTAGTATCAAAGTATGGGTTCCCATGTATAATAGCAGTGAATGAGGCTTAGGATAGGAGAGAGAATTCATACCTAAAAAGTTGCTTGGAGTTGGTTGTGTTCTTGGTTGTGGTAAGGCTGAGAGGAGGATGAAGTCTGATGATTGGAGTGATAGAACAGTAGTGTTTAGGGCACAGCTTTCTAGGTGGGTAAGTGGGCCAGAAATTGGGCTGCAAGAATTACCTAATTGGACTTAATCGGATTGGACTTAAAATGATCAAGATTTGGACAACATAATTTTAGCCCCAAAATTTTAAAATATTGGACTAATTAAATTGGACTCAATATTATAACAATTTGGATTCTAAAAATAATAAGGAATTTGCTACTTTAAAATATTTTCAGATTTGGGCTTGATTTGGAACAAATTTAAATTCGTTTAATAATGGCTAGACGAACACGCTTCATTTGTTTTTTTTTTCTTTTTTTAAATAAACTTCGGGGTAAAATTTAGCGACGAATTTTTCGATAAAAACGATTTTATATTATTTAAAAATTCTCGGTCGCTACAAAAATCGAGCGGGAAATGACTTCAATCCTTAAATTCTCTGTACGCCTCGTCTAACCAATTAGAAAAACAAGTTAAATTAGTCCTTTGAAATTTGTAGTTTAAAAATGATTACTTAAAATCTAGAGATTGAAATTGCTGATTTTGAAAGTTCGGGGACTAAAATGAATACTTTGAAAGTGGAGGGACTAAAATGAATAATTTGAAAGTTGAAGGACTAAAATGAATAATTTGAAAGTTGAGAGACTAGAATGAATAATTTTCAAAACTTGGGTTGAAGCTCAAAACGAATATTAAACCATAGGGCTGAAATAATAGATTTTAAAAATGAAGTGGCTGATTAAAACCATTTAAAAACTTAAGGACTGAAATTAAAAGGTTTAAAGCTGAAGGGCTGAAATAAAACATTTTTGGGACTTAGGGACTAAGTTGCAATTTTCATAAAATCAAAAATATAAAAAAAAAATCAAACATTCTCTCTCTCCTTTCAAATGGTTCAGAGACGCGAGAGAGAGAAAGGGGGCCGCGACCGGAGCAGCCCATGGCGCAACCCGGTCTTCAGTCGGCGAGGTGCCGGCGAAACACAGGTGCAAGGTGGAGGCGAGCGGCGGGCAGGAAGGGGGATAAGTTTTGAGAGATTTGGTGCGAGTTTGGGGTGCGAACCCGAGGTAACACGAGGCTCGAATCGCGATTTTCCGGCGAGGAAACTGGCGGTTGAGGTAGGTTATGAGCTTATCCTCTTTAGGTTGTTTTGGGTTAAGTTTTCTTCTTGGTTTTAAGTTGCGATTTGTGAGGTGGGCAGTGGACAGAGGCGGTGGTGACGGTGTTGGAAGTTCGTGGGAGTGGCGGTGTTGTGGCGGTTTGGAGTTGAAGATGGTTGGGTTCAATTCCAGTGACTGAGGTAAGTGTTGGGTCTGATTTTGGGTTTAAGTTTGATTTGGGGTTGGCTTGTGCCTGGGCTGTTGTGCGGTGGTGATGATGGTGGTGCCGGTGGGTTGTGGTTGGGCAATGGTGATTGAGGTGGCGGGAGATGGAGGTGATGATGATGATGATGAAGGTGGCGGTGGTTGCAGGTGGGTTGACTGGCTGGGTTGAAGGGGCAGTGGAGCGGTGGCTACGGCGTGTGAGTGGTGGTGGCTGCGATGAGTGGTGGTTCTTACCGTAAGCTTGCTGGAATGAGGCAGCTGCAATGGCTGCGTGAGGAGGCTGAAATGTATGCTTGAGATGGAGCTGGGAGGAGGCTGAACTGGAGTTGCACAGGAGCGGTTTGGGTGGTGTGAGGATACTGAGAGTTGGGTTTGGGAAGGGAAGGTGATATAGAGTTAGGTATGGCATGGTATTGGATTGATGTGATGGATGGGGGTTGGTGGTGTGAAAACCTAGACAAGCATTGCACGTAGTTCGAGAAAAATTCGCACTCGAAATCAACTGAGTCGGAAGAATGAAACTGATAAAATGAGATTGATGAAATTTGAAATTTAAAATGATTTTGAAAATAATAATTTAAATAAATAATTAAAATAATAAAATTTTGGAAATTCGAAATTTATTTAAAATCGAATGGACCTGACAAATTCTTGACTTGGCTAGACGAACGCGTCGTAACGTTAATTTAAAAATGGGTGAGATCGCAACGGTACGATTTTCGAAACTTTGAAATAATTATTAAATTGCGTAAAAATTCTCGATCGCTACAAAAACATAATCTAGGATTACGGTGCCATCTTATTTATTTATGTTATAATTTTTACATATATTTCGATCTTGCAAATATGGTTTTAAAAGTTGAATGCACAAGAAATTCTCTATATGGACGCCTTAATAAAACAGTCAAAAATATTAACACTATTAGGTGCATGATTGCATATACATCACGTGCATCGCACGTGCAATGACTAGTGTGTGTGTATGCGCGCGCGCGCACTATTCACCTCTCTTTATGCTCATCTCTCTCGCTTCTCCCAAATCCAAAAGGTTTTTGCCATATTCTCTCTATCCAAATGTTATACACCATAATCATACTATCCAAAAAGTAAGAAAATTATTTAATTAGATGAAATAAAAAATACAACAAACTAGGAAGCAAATAACAAATAGGGTTAAGTACACAATTACACACATTTAGGTGTTGAAATGTTTGTAATAAGGTGATTTGCAACTAATTACAAAAGTATCAGAATAATTTTCAAAATCTGGTATTTTTTTTTTAATTTGAATCAGGTTTAGTAATTAATTACAATTGTAACTTTATTTCGATTTTATAATTAATTACAATTGTAACTTATGAATTAATAAAACATTAGTATATTTCGTAATTTGTAATTAATTACATTAGTGTAATTTATAATCATCCACCGTCACAATTGTCGATGTCGAAATACAATTGTAATTTTATTTCAATTTGTAATTAGTTACAATTGTAATTTCTTCATAAACTTTGAGGGCATGAAGAGCAAAAAACAAAAATAAGGAAAATTTGCACTTCAAGTCCCTGAAATAATTTAATTTACAGACTAAGGTCTCATCCCTAAAATCGAATACCGTCACACAGCACCACTACCACCACCACCACCACCTCACCGTCATCACTGCATACCTTCGCACCACATCATACCACCGCACAATACCACCACCTCCACCTCACCGTCATCACCGAATACCTTCGCACCACATCATATCGCCGCCCTTTTACACCACCACCACCACTACATACTAATGGAACCTTCACCTCAAAAACCTCAAGATCTAGAATTGGAAAATAAGTTTTGATCACCAATCTGCAATCACGCTCCTAGATCGAAACATCACACCCAACGCCAACACAAAATCAAACATTAAAAATATGAAGAAAAAAAAATCGAAATCTGAATTAAAAAAAAAAAAGATTTGAAAAACTCTAGATTTTGTTTGTAAGCACCCCCCAATACAAAAACAAACATTATATAAGATCAAAGAAATATGGATACAAAAATTCAGATCCATGTTGAGATGTGATGACAGGTGGTGAAAGGAGAATGTGGTTGTAAATAGAATGTAATGGTGATGATGGCCAAGGTGAAGAAGGAAGACATAGTAGGCAAAAATTTATCAAATTAATTACAAAACACCTAATTTAAAAATTTTCAAAAAATAAAAGTGGGATTGGGCGTAATTTGCCCTAACGTATAATATCATAAGTCATAAGGCCCAAATCAATCTTAAAAAAATGCCCAAACAATACTTTAAAAAAAAAAAAGGCCCAATACAAAGGACCTTCTTCTTCTTCTTCTTCCTAGTGTCTGTATTACAGCCAACGATGACGCCATCTTTTATCTTCATTGTAGTTTTCCTATCTTCAAAAATGGTGGCTTCAAAGTTCCAACCAGTCATCGGATGCTCCATATATCTTCCAACTCAGCCTCAAGGCTCACTTTTCTTAAAAATAAAAATAAAAATAATAATAAGTAATTGAAAAGCAGATTGGCCGAGGGTCGAGCTAGCACCGCCACTGTAGCTCAACGTCGGCTGGATCAGCCTCTGGGTGGTGGTGGTGGTGGACTTTGTGGTGACGGTGTAGGCGGTAGATGGTGATGTTGACAGTCTGTGACTAATAAATAAGTAATTTGTAATTATTAAATAATGTGTGAATTAAAAAAAACTGAGAGTTCAATTAAATTTGTAATTGTGGCTCATAAATTTTATGTTGTGACCAATTAATTAGTAAATTATGACCCAAAAATCAAGTGGTAATTGATTTTTTAAAAAAATTGTGATCAAGAATGTGTGACTTATAATATATTTGTTATCAATGATCGAAAAATAAGTAATGACCAATAACATTTGTGATTTGTGATCGAGAAATAAGTCATAACATTTAATATCTGTGATTTGTAACCGAATAATAATTTGTGACTGATTAATTTGATCAAATAATTTTATAATTTGTGATAGTGAAATCTCATAATTTGCGATTGTAATTTGTGACTGTAACCATAAGTTGTATAATTGTGACCTAACTTATTTAATTACCTATTTAATTAACAAAATATATTAATTATATATATTTAAATTAGAAACTTGATTTTACGGTAAAACTTTAAGTTTCTTTTAAAATCTTACATATGTATTCTTCCATTTGCTAAATTAGATTAGACAAATATGTTTGCAAGGAATAGGTCATGTTAAAACTTATAAACTATATCGTTAATTTAACAGAAATGTTGTGTACAGATTCTGTATATTACAGAATCCTCACTGTAGCAGTTGTAGCAAGCTACAATTGAGTGATCTGTAACCTTAAGATCTAGACGTGCAGCATTTTTCTTAATTTTAAGTCAACTATAAAAAGTCAAATATTTGACTTTCCCCAACATTTGAATGCTGAGCTGGACACCATCTTTGACCAACCATAATTTCTGTAATGCCATTGTTCGATATCCATAAATAGACCTGCAATTGTCACTTGGAATTGCAATACAAATTCTATCCAGTAATTTTATACCAATGGCTTCTTCTTTAGACTCCTTTCTTTTCTTCTTTGCAATTCTTTTATCTACTTCCTATGCTCAAAATGGCCTAGTCCTTCCCATTAGAAAGGACATAAATACCTTGCAACATTACACCTCGATACTAATGGGCAGCAACCGTGCCATGGTGAATGCAGTAATCGATCTTTCAGAACGAATCTTTTGGTTCGAGTGCGATAATTATACCTCGTCCACCTATGCTCCCATCCCTTGCGGCTCACGAAAATGCGAAGTAGCCAAGGGGTCAGGATGCCTGGTGGAATGTCAAGGGCCACGGCGTCCCGGGTGCACTAACAACACCTGTGGTGCCTCCCCTTTTAACCCATTCGAGAGTTTTATTCCTAGTGGAACTTTTGGAGAGGACACATTAAGCTCAAAAGATCACATGGAGGTTCCCCAATTTTCCTTTGCTTGCACTGACTCGAATTACTCCAAGGGTCTAGCCAGTGGCACTACTGGGATCCTAGGCCTTGCCAGGACTCAGATTTCTTTGCACAAGCAGGTTGCAAATCAGCTCAATTTGCAAGACAAGTTTTCTCTTTGCCTTCCATCTTTAGGACTCGGGAAATTGTACGTTGGTGGAGGATCATCGAGCAAATCATACGCGTCGAAATCGCTTATCTCGACGCCCCTCATCATAAACCCCGTAAGCACCGGCCCTGGTGTTTCGGTCCAGGGTGAACCTTCTGATGAATATTTTATCAATGTACAGTCCATCAGAGTAGGAGGAGAATCTTTGTCTGTCAAAAGTTCTTACTTTACCATTGACAAAGATGGAGTTGGAGGCACCAAATTTAATACCATTATAAATTTTACTACACTGCATTCTTCCATCTACAAACCTTTGACCAGGGCTTTTGTCAAAGCAGCATCGGACATGAAGATCAAAAGTGTCGAAGCAGTGGCGCCATTTAGAGCATGTTTCAGTTCCTCCACCATTTCCACGACTGCCACCGGCCCTTCTGTCCCAGTAATTGAACTAGTTTTGCCCGGAAACGATGTTTCTTGGAAGATATATGGCGCCAATTCAATGTTCCAAGTCAATAAGAATGTCATGTGCCTTGCTTTTGTGGATGGAGGATCGAGTCCAAGAACCTCAATTTTTCCAAGTACGTCAATTGTCATTGGTACATACCAGTTGGAGGATAATTTGCTCGAGTTTGATCTTGCCTCGTCCCAGCTTCGCTTTAGCTCTTCCCTTTTAGTCCAGAACAAGACTTGTTCCCGCCTTTAAGATGATCAAATGTTGCCAGATTTGCATACTTTGTTTTTCAAACATAATTATTAATGTATTTTGATTTTGATAGTTAATATTTTTTTTATCTGCTAAAGTTGATATAAAGTATATGTTAACATCAAGATAAAGCTATAATCTCGTACAAAAATATTTCTTCTATATCGCGCAAGTGCTGCGAAGTTTATGACCCGACAATTGTTTCAGCTTCAGACTGTGGGGAAAGATAAGCTGACAGGTTTTATTACTTCCCCTTTTGGTAGTTCAAAAACTAAATGTGGTTTGCAGACACTGTAGACGCCAACTTTGACGAATCACAATTTCTTTAATGCCATTGATGGATGTCATAAAGAGGTTTGATTTGTTGACACAATATAAGATTTATCCAAATCCAATAAAAAATTGTTAAGTGTCTTAACATTTTAGATATTAGACACTTAATAATTTTTCACTCACGATAGATAATAGATCAAAATTGTGTCCATAAATATATCCATATTCTATCAATAATAATTGACCAATGGCTTCTTTCAATTCATTCATTTTCTTGTTTGCCATTCTTATATCTACTTCCTACGCTCGAAATGGCCTAGTCTTTCCCATAAGGAAAGACGCCAAGATCTTACAATAGCCATTCAATAATTTCATATAAAGACAAAATTTATATGAATCTAATTCCAAATTTTTAGAATTATATGATTTTCACATATAACTAATTGATCGAGAAACATATCTTGATCCATGACAATTAAAGATTGGTTGACTATATTACCAGGAATGGAGCTAGATATTCGAATGAGTGGGGGCCAAAATTTTTAAATTGTGTGAGGGGGGAGGCGGATCCGCCCCCGAAATTTTTTTTAACCAAAATGATTGAAATGACGAAGCAAATATAACAATACATCATCAATAATCAATTATAAACTCTATTTGAGTCAATCTCATTGTTTTCAACTCTATTTGAACTCTCTTCAACAACATTTTCTCATTCTAAAAATTTTGATGGACTGGAGTCTGGTGTGGTTGTCCTCTTCCTTCGTCGTCTGTTCTGGATATAAAGAAACAGGGAGATCAATTTTATTTATTTTTTTGGCCTAACCGCCCCCAACAGGCCCAAATCGAAAATTGGGCTCAAATTTTTTCAGATCCCAGTGGGGGCCATGGCCCCCACTTGGCCTGAAAATAGCTCCGTCCCTGTATATTACAACCACAATAAGTATTTGATACACCATTTCTCAATCCACTTTTTAACAACACGTATTTTTTCTTTTCAATTTTCAACTACTACTTTTTATCTCAAAATCATAAATAAATTAATTTATAAATCAAACGGTGTCACCAAACAAAGACTAAATAATCATAATTAAAATGATATAATAAATATCTTATCTACTATTTATATATATATAATCCGAATATTTAATCAGCATCGAGTTCACATTAAAAAACAGCTAAGCTCCATTCTCGATCAATTGAGGATCGACATTTGTGTATTGGCTATGCCATGGCCAATCTCGATGTTTGTTCAAAAGCTACATCATATGTATATCGAATGGTCCAAACGGACTTCGGAAATAGTTAAGCGCATGTCTCGAAAAAGGGACGTTTAAGTAGTATTTTCTTTTATAATATTTTTCCAGTTAATTCATTAATATTTATTATTTTAACGCGACAATTTTTTTCAATATAATTTATAACATTTTATTATAAAATTTTACATTGGGTGTAATTTTCAATTTTTTTTTTTTTTATTTGATCAGAAAAACTATCAAATAACAATATTTAAATAAGTATACAGAATATCTCATGACCATAGACTGCATATATAAGGTTGTGCGTCTTTAACTCTAAAGTTTTGCGAACTCTGAAATTCTGCGATGTGGTGACTAGGGAGCAGGGGCGGAACCAGCCCATTTGTTTGGGCTGGGCCAAATTTCATTTGGGATGGGCTTTGTCTAAGGAATTTTTATTTTTTTTTCCTCAAAGGAATTTTTGGACCAGGGGTGGGCCAGGGCCCAGTTGACCCACCCCTGGCTCCGCCCCTGCTAGGGAGAGAGTGGGAGGTTCAGAGTTGAAAATGTGTTCTGAAAAAATTGATATTTTCAATTAATAAAATAATTTAAATGTAAATTAAAAAAAATCTTGTTTTTTAATCACAAATTCTTCAAAAAAATTACAATTACAAATCGCATTATTTGAAATAATAGGTTTCAAACAGTGAATTAATATGTTAGAGACTAAATATATCAAACGTTTATAGGTTAGAGACTAAATATGCCAAACTTTTGTAAGTTAGGAACTTAACACGCCAAAATCTTTTCATTTCAGGCATGTTATCTGCCCACAACTTTTCAAATGAATGTAAAATAGGTTGAAAATTAGATAAAAATATAAATGCCCTTTTGAAAATATGAAAAATAAGGTCAAACAGTGCAATTAATTATTGAAATTAACAGAATATAACGATAGGGACCATTTTCACAATGTTTGGTGAATCTGAAAGTATAAATGTCAAAATCTAAATATTGAGAACTATTTTCGTAAGACACTTAAATGTTAAGTATCATTTTTCTTGTTTACCCTATCTTATCTTATATTGAAATAAAAATTGAAAAAGTCTGGTTTGCCGTTTGAGTATAATTGCTTCTCTGTGTAAATCAAACCGGGTGGACTTGACCCAAACTATTGCCCATAGTATAAGAATATGCTTGGGGATATTTTTTTTTTTTGGTACTAATAATAATAGTGAACGGAACCAAGGAAGTGGATAATAAGAGTACAAGATCAGATGGTGGCAAGTGGCAACTACATCTGCTTTACATTTTACCAGTCATGATCGAGAATAGATAATGCATGACACGTGCCAAAATAACATTTGCCTCCTTTTGGTAAATGATTAATAAACCACACAATCTTCACTTTTTATCAATACATTTTACCTAAAATTTATAAATAAACCAACTTATAAATCACTACAGTGTTACTAGTAAATTTAACATTCATTTGATAAACAAAATAAATTGATTTATAAATTAGTAAGTGTTTGATAAATGAAGTAAACTGATTTATAAATCAGTTTATAAATTATAAAATTTTCAGACCACTTTTTGACTATACAGATTTTCTCTATTTAATTTTCAAGTACTATATTGTACTTATCATGTATGACACTGGAGTATATTTAAATAGTGTACTTATCGTATATGACACTGGAGTATATTTAAATATTGTACTTATCAAGTATAGTGACAGATTCATAGTATGGTGAGTTGATACAATCATCCGTGCTAGATTCACGGGCAAAATTACTTTTCATATAATTTATTTACAAGCATCGGCAGTTGAGTAAACAAAATTCTTGAATCTGTCCTAGCTGAATAACGATCGTCCTAATTGAATAAAATTTTTGGATTCATCCATCGTTGATCAAGTTATGAAGTGATTATACACTCAACTCCAATTTCTCAACATAATTATCAATCAAAATATTAACTCTATTTGGCTAACTTGTTTAAAAATAAGGTTTTTACAACATAATTCATCAAACTACTTTTTAATTATATATATTTTATTTTTCAATTTTTTAATCATATATTTTACCTGAAAAAAAAAAAAAAAACATGTTTTTAAACCAAAAAATAAAAAATAAAAAATTAACAAACAGAATTGATGAACTTTTTCGAAATGGGACTATACAAAAGCAAAAAAAAATCTAGTCAGCAAACATGAAGAAAAACCTAAGATCTTATCCATACGTAGCGGCGTAGGTTCAAAGTGTGTGTTCGGCAAATCTAATAATTATAAAACACAATTTTCAACATCATTTTTTAATCATACATCTTTTCTCTCTTCAATTTTTAATCACACATCTTACCTAAAAAACACAAATAATATCAATCATTACATGTTATAACAGTTGCCGAACACAAGCAAATATTAGAAAAAATACATTTTTTTCAAAATAACTTTTTAATTTTTAATTAAACATATTTTTTTAAAAATACATTTTAATCATATATTTTACTTCGAAAATATCATAATTTTTACTTTTTATATCTTTTTTTTTTTTTTTTTTTTAATCATCAAAAAAGGGCGTGAGTCAAACGAAGAATTTATACTATAAACTGGCCACCTCGCGCGGCTACCCTCCGCCACAAACACAAGAAAATAGCAATCAGATCCACCAGCCTTCCTCTCTACAGTTCTTTCTTCCATGGCTTGCTTTAAACAATTCTTTTCTGTTTTTTCACTCATTTTCCTCTTTACTAACACGTCTTCTCAAGAACCCATATTACCAAAAGCTGCTATTATTCCAGTGTCAAAAGATCCTTTAACTCTTCAGTATGTGACTCAAGTTTTCTTGGGCGAAAAACTTGCCCCAGTTAAGCTTCTTGTTGATGTTAATGGTCCATATTTGTGGGTTGATTGTGCTTCCAACCCTCAGTCTAAATCTCAAAATCCCATAAAAAGTTGCTCACTCGAGTGTTCAATGGCAAAATCCAATGCTTGTACCATGGCTTTTGGCACCAAGAGCTGTACTCTTCAATCAGAAAATCCGATTTCAAGAATGGTTACATCAGGGAATTTGGCAGAAGATAGGATTTCTATGGAGTTTGAAGATGGGGTGAATTCAGGTTTTATGGCCTCCATTGATAAATTCTTATTTTCATGTGCACCAAAAATGTTACTAAAAGGCCTCGCTAATGGTGCAAAAGGGATTTTAGGGTTAGGAAACACTAGAATTTCACTACCAACACAAATTGCTAGCACCTTTGGATTTTTTCAGAGGAGATTTTCTCTGTGTTTATCCTCATCAGAAGGTGTAATTTCATTGGCTGAGAGTTCTGATATGTCACTTTTGGGTGGGGAGATTTCAAGATCAATGGTTTATACACCCTTGATTTCCAAGCCAGGTGGGGCAGGAGAAGAGTACAAGATTAATGTTAAGTCCATCAAGATTTCTGGGAAGAGATTGTCTCTGAATCAAGAAAATATTGGAGGGGCAAAAATAAGCAGTGTTGCACCTTACACCACTATGGAGAGCAAAATTTATGGAACATTTGTTGATGCTTACATTAAGGCTGCCACTTCATTGAACATGACAAGGGTGGCTCCTGTGGCACCATTTGGGGTATGTTTTGGTTCAAAAGGGGTGGAAAATTCAAGAATTGGGCCAAATGTACCAATTATTGATCTTGTTTTGCAAAGTGAGATGGTGAAGTGGAGGATCTATGGGAGAAATTCAATGGTCCAAGTTAGTGATGAAATCATGTGTTTAGGGTTCTTGGATGGAGGATTGAATCAAAGGGATCCATTTGTTATTGGGGGTTATCAATTGGAGGATTATGTTTTGGAATTTCATTTAGGCACCTCTATGCTTGGAATTTCTTCATCCCTGTTAATGGGACAGAAAAAGTGCTCTGATTTCAAGCTGTCTAGGGAGATTTCTTGATCGGCGCAGAACAGCAAGTATTCATTCAGGGAATTACTCGACAATATTGTTATAGGATAACATACAAGATTTTGACTTATTTTTGTTCATTAATCTTATCCTGTCTGTTGGATTGACAATTTGAGACCTTGTACCAAGTTTCCCTAACTTGGAATTGGACCACCTAGTCGAGGGGCATCCCGATCCAGAGGACCCTGCAACCAAAATTGCAGCTCGGGAGGGGATTCACTTTGTAACTTAAAACGCTAGTGGCGACATGGTAAAAAGGCCCTTCTCATGGCCTCCTTTGTAGTGAGCTTCAGCTCACATTGCTTATTTGTAATCTTTATTTTTGTTAATCCGATATTGATCCTATTTGATCGCTGTCTAAAGGAACCAAAAAAATAAAATGTGTTACTCATTATCCATCCAAAAGGTTAACCTATTAAGTGGAGTAACTTAATACTTTATAAGTCCATTATTTATCTAATGTCTAATCGATGTGAAATTCGTTCGAATTTCCCAACCCCCTTCGAACAAAGTACCTTATCATTATGACTATTCAATTGATAGTTTATTCATCTCTCTTCCTCAAATCAGGAAGAATTACGTGTTTTAAGTTTTTGACAAGGTCCAACTCATCCACTGCTTAAAGATCATCGACTTACGTGAGTACAACTGTCTTAAAAGTTAATCATGGATATTTTAGACCGCCGCGATCCAAATTAGAATCTACTACGTTCATTTGGCTGCAACTCCAATCCGTCTTGTGCATCCATATGGTTAAGTTTGGGGCTTAAATCTAATATCACTTGTAGGGAATTGAATTGAGATTTCATCCAAAAATGTTAAGTAAAATCCCAAAAGGGGAACCTCAATTGTAGGTACAATTCCATCATTTACCCTATATTGAATCGAAGTGAGATTCATCCCAAAAGGGGAACCTCAATTGTAGGTACAATTCCATCATTTACCCTATATTGAATCGAAGTGAGATTCATTCATATTTTCCCAACGCACGAGTACGACAGAAGAGTTATTCTCTTCAAGAGAAGCTTCTAAAGGTTGGTCGCTATTAAGAATGGATTAAGTTTGGAACATTAGTTGAGTCAGATTGGAACCAAAGGGATAAGAATTAAGGAACAAGCACGCGAGTGGAGAAATGCAAATAATAGTTTATATAGATGGTACCAAACATTTTACATAAAATAATTTTCTGAAATCTTAAGAAATGGTCAAACAATTAGAAAAACCAGACCAAAAACACTAGAAAAATGATGTTCATATTCAAATTTCTAACTTTCCATCGTTGACAGAATCAACGGAAAATCAGTTCCACCAAATAAAAAATCTATTTACAATTCTCTGATTACTCCTTTCATTAAAGAGCTTGGCAATGTCAAATTGTCAATAGAGTGGTTCTTTTTTATTTTTTTCAACTTTGCAAATCGTCTCAAAAGCGACAATGACATAATCCAACGTACAAAAACAGCTAAAAATTAGCGAATTATTCGATATTTGTAACTAAAATGTATGATCCCAAAACAAAAACACTTTTAAGTGTTATGCCTCTGTCTCGAAATGCGCGTCCTTAAGACTTTTTCTCATTTAATTTAAAAGAGTATTCGTCTATCCAAATTATAAATGAAATTAAATTAATTTTCATCGTAATTAAATTTTCGAATTTTATTTAAAATATTCCAATGTCAACATTTTAAAATCTTAATTCAAATTTTAATGATTTTAAGTCCAAGTTTCAACTAGTTTGGGTCCATATTATTTCGACTCAGCCCAACTTCCTTAGGCCCAATGTTTTACATTACAAAAATTCTACACGTTTTTCCTTCTCCCCCAGAAATCCTCCACTTCCAAAATCTCAAGCTCCAGCCCTTTATGGAATGATTCTGAATTTCCAAAATTTCCACCTCCCCACATGTCTATACCATTTCTTCACTTCCCTGATTCTCTCCCTCAACTCCCTAAAATAACAATTTCAATTCTGCAATCCCCTGCAATTTTTCCCAATCAGACGAAAACAAGCAATTTACCAAACTTCATCAAGCAAAACAGTAACATATACTCAAATTTTCCTCCCACACGAACTCACTCAAGCCAGACAACCTTTCTGGTAAATTTTTTTTCTACTGCATTACTTCAACACCTCACAGCCACCACCACGCTGCCTCCTTCGTTGTCAGTACCGAACCACCCCCATCACCCAAACTCCCAATCAAGCCCCAATTCCACAACCAAACCTTCACCATCGACCCAACCAATCATCACCACCGCACGAACCTCCATTCTGATTCCCCTGCAGAACTTCAAACCCCACGAACAGGGCACAATTTCACGACCCCCATCATCACCCAACCACTTTCAACCTCAGCCGGACCACCACCACCATCCAACCCAAAACAGCTTCAACTCCAATCCCACAACCAACATCACGACTGCAACCCCCCCCCAACTCGCACGATCGCATCATCACCAACCACTACCCAACCTCAATCCACACCATTTTCCCCCAAATCAAAACCCAAAACCGAGTTAATAACATTACCCATGACTTACCTCCACCTTACCGGAGTCCCGTCACCGGAGAACCACAAAAACCGAACTCCACAACCTCGGTTTTGTCGCACTTTTCACGCCCAAATCCACCCTCCCATGCACCAGAGCCACCACCCTACAGTGCGCGCTAGCGCGGGGGGGTTGTAGCGGAGAGGGGGCGGAGCCCCTCCTTGCCCGTCGCCCTCGCGACTTCTCTACTCTACCTCTCTCTCAATTCTGATTTTGAGAGAGAGAGAAATGAGGATTTTTATTTTATTTTAAGCTTTGAAAACTGCCATGTTGCCCAAGTTTTTAAATGCTGTTAATTTCAGCTCCTCCTTTTAAAATATTTTCAATTCAGTTGCAAAGAATTCTGTAATTAGCGAATCAGCCCATTATTTCGTAAAATTCAATTTCGGTCCCAAATTTTTTAAAATTCAGTTTTCTCAAAATTTTCAATCTAACCCTCAAACTTTATTTTTGTCACGTTTAAATCTTTAAATTTCTAAAATACTAATTTAATTAATTTACTTTTTTGCTAGACGAACCATTTGATGATTTGAGAAGTTGACGTACTATTCTCGGTCCGATTTTTGAGAACTCGTAAAGTTAAAGGTAGACTCGCCCCCACTAATTGATTTAGACTATAATTGCACGTATTTATGTGGATTTGTGTGATTTTTATATGCTTAATTGCATGAGAAAAGACAAGAATATCTCGTATGAGATAAATTTGAGAATTTATGTTATGCACGTCATAACTTATTTGCTAGCATGAGACAAGACAAGAATATGTTCATTTGCACTCATTTCATGATGCTTATGAATAAGAAGAGAACATTACTACATTATTTGCATAATTACTTGTCCAATTATCTTATAGATTAATTATTGGAGTTGAGTCTACTGAGTATTTCATTTTGAAATGCTCACCCCGTTGTTTTAACAAATTTTGCAGATTTCGGAGACGGAGGCGAGTGACGAAAAATGGCGGCAAATTATAAAATTTATATATTTTTTGAAAGTTGTGAATTTTGAAATAATAATTTCATTTTATCAAGAATCTTCATTTTAATAAATTTGTACGAATTATTTTGTTTCATCTGAATTATCGCTAAACTTTTATTCAATAAATGTGATATTTAATATTTAGTCATTTTTCTGCCATAAAGTTTATTCAAAATTTAGGAAAGTGGCGTTCCCGCATTTCTTGGAACTCGGGGCGTTACAGCGTGGTATCAGAGCGGGTCTACGTTTCTATAGACTTGCAATTTTTTTTACAAAACAAGAAAATAAAAATTTTCTAAAAATAATAGAAAATAATGTTTTGATGACATTTGCCACTGCCATCACTCTTTCCGCCGACTCCGAAGGTAAAGAAATTTAGTATGCTTATTTATTTATTTCGGATACTTGAGAAAATAAATGTTTTGAGAATTTGACGAGAAAAAAACGAAAAGAGAAGACGAGAAAGAATTAGAAAACTAGTATCCGAAATAATGAGAAAGAAACGAATTCTGGAGCATAATGGGAATTTATACGATTTAACATATTTTTCATTAAATATTTTGTCCTTAGATTTAAATAAATAATAAAACCCTAACTGGACTTTGCATATTGGAATCTAGACATGGCACCGATTGACGGGATATCAAACCATATCCTTCGTTTTTGTGTCATACGTCATGACGTCATAGCTAGTGGAATTAGGCTGACTGATGCTCAATCTATTAGCCGCCTTTTGTCTACATTTCCAGAATGTCAGCGCGAATTAGCGATCGAGTTTTATAATGACGTGAAGAGACATCTAGGAGAGGACGTGAATTTACAGACTGTTTGAGACGAATTTGTAATGCGGTGGGACCGCTACCTAACCCATGCTCCAGCACCAGAAAAAATTATCCCATTAGATGACGAGGAAGAACCAGTGAGATACCCGACACCGAGTCAAGCATATATGACTATACTCCTAGCTCACCGGGTTATGTTTTTGACTCTCCGAGTATGACACCGGGTGCACCCGACTATACTTCTGGCTTACTAGGGTATACCTTTGACTCACCGACTATGACCCCGGGAGCACCAGATTATACGCCCTGGCACGTCAAGATCAATATCTCCTATGTCACCACCAAAGATGTAGAATATATGATGGTTGTCTTAAATCTTTGTCTAGCATTATTCCCATTCCCAGTACTGGAAATTCTATGTTTTGTACCCTCAATTGAAGGAAATTTAAACTATTAATTAGAATATTTCAATTTTCATTTTCATCCATATTGGAGTTGAATTTATTACTATATTTGGTTCAAATTTTATCAGAAGTTACAAACACATTCCTTGTTTTCATTTTTTTAAAGGGAATGGCTAGACGCATTAACAGAAATATAATGGACCGTGCTACATCCGAGCGAGACAACTCAGGATAGGGCCCCACGGCCCAATCCAGTATCATCAGGGACTTACTTCTGGCCGTGCAAGATTTGAGACAGGCCCCAGCAGGTTCCTCAGTACCGATTATCGAACAATTCAGGAGGTATCGTCCGCCCACTTTTGATGATGGGGACAATCCATTGGCCGTGGAGGAGTGGTTACAGGGGATCGAGAGGATTTTCAAGCATATCTCTTGCCCTGAGGACAAGAAGGTTACTTGCGCAGAGTTTGCTGATCGGTAGGGCTGACTTTTGGTGGGAGTCTGCATCACGGACTAGGACCGAAGAGGAGCAGGCAGCGTTGACCTGGGAAGAGTTTAAGGAAGAGATCAAAGACAAGTTCTTCCCACAAGCCCTCCGAGACCACAAGGAGACCGAATTCTTACGGCTAGTTCAAGGTGAGATGGACATCACTGAATATGAACGGAAGTTCGAGGAACTATCACAATATGCTCCACATCTAGTAGAAACCGAAGTTCAGAAAGCACGCCGATTCGAGAGGGGCCTACGTTCGGATATCAGGCAGATTGTTGGCTCACATGAACTGCCCACTTATCGAGAAGTTGTGAAGAAAGCTCAGGCTGTGGCTTATGCTGGTGCAAAGATTGGCACCCAAGGCAATCAGAACAATCAAGGGCTTCAAGGTAAACGGAAATGGCATGGTCATAATCAGAACAGGAACCAGAATTTCAATAAGAGGCAGAATACATGACCTAGCAGAGGTCAGGTGACCAGTTTCCTTCCACCATGTCCGAAGTTCCAGAAGACACACAAAGGAGAATGCCTTTTTGGCAAAAGAGTCTGTTACCGATGTGGCCAACCAGGCCACTTTGCTTAAGATTGCAACACAGCACCTGCTCAAGGCTCGGATCAGAAGAAGAACATAGACCAGAACAGGAAAGGGAAGGCTAGAGTATTTGCCATGGTCGCCGTCGAGAACTCTGACGTGATTGCAGGTATACCATTATTTTAGTGTTCATATAGCTATATTACTTAACTTCATGTATCATGCATTGCTCGAATTAATGATATGAATGACGATAACAGGCATTTTATCTGTTTCTGCTATTCCCGTATACGTACTGATAGATTTGGGTGCTACACATTCATTTATTGTCAACTCATGCCTAACTAGAATAAATTTAATGGGAGAAACAACGGGTAGTGTACTTGAAGTGAGCTTACCGTCAGGAGAAATTCTTGATACTAATAGGATAGTCAAGTCTGTACGAATATTCAGGCAGACCTGAATATTATTCTGATGAAGGACTTCGACATTATCCTAGGAATGAACTGGCTTAGTTCTAACCATGCCGCGATCATGTGCCACGAGAAACAAGTGGTATTTCGGAAGAATGGGGATGAGGTGTTCAGATTTTACGGTTAGAAAGTAAAAGAACTTCCTCGCCTTATCTCGGCTATGGAAGCCGAAAAACTGATTGCCAAGGGAAACTGTCAGAGTTATCTGGTTAACCTCCAAGGAAAGCTCGCTGAGGAAATCAAATTGGAATCAATGCCAGTTGTGTGTGATTTCAAGATGTATTTCCAGAAGACCTATCTGGCACTCAGGCGGATAGACAGGTGGAATTCGTTATTGACTTGGTGCCGGGAGCTGCCCCTGTTTCAAAAGCTCCCTATCGTATGGCACCGAAAGAATTGCAAGAATTGAAGGTCCAACTGGAAGAACTGCTAGAGAAGGGCTTTATTAGGCCAAGTGTGTCTCCGTGGGGAGCACATGTTCTATTTGTAAAGAAGAAGGATGGCAGTATGATAATGTGCATTGACTATCGGGAATTGAACAAGTTGACGATAAAGAACAAGTACCCCCTGCCCAGAATCGAAGATTTATTCGATCAACTGAAAGGAGCTGCGGTATTTTCAAAGATGGACTTGAGGTTCGGTTACCATCAATTGAAGATCAAGTCTGCTGATATACAAAAGACAGCGTTTAGGACTCGATATGGACACTATGAGTTCACGGTGATGCCATTCGGTCTTACGAACGCACCTACAGTATTTATGGACTTGATGAACCGGGTTTCCCATCAGTACCTGGATAAGTTCTCATTGTCTTCATTGAAGATATTCTAGTCTATTCTAAAGATTCACAACAGTATGCAGAACATTTGAGAATCGTGTTGGAGACACTACGGGCAGAAAAGCTATACGCCAAATTCAAGAAATGTGAATTTTGGCTTGAGACAATAGGCTTACTGGATCATATTGTCACAATCAATGGCATTGAAGTTGATCCGTCAAAGGTGGAGACAGTAACTAATTGGACTACGCCAGCGAATGTCGGTGATGTAAGAAGCTTTTTGGGACTAGCTGGATATTACCGATGCTTTATAGAGGGTTTCTCTAAGATAGCGGGTCCCATGACTCAGTTGACACGAAAATGTGTCAAATTCCATTGGACGGATCAGTGTGAACGAAGCTTCCAGGAATTAAAGAATAGACTGGTTTTAGCACCAGTGTTAGCAGTGCCGGATGGATCTGAGGGTTTTGTGATATACAGTGATGCCTCCAAACATGGTTTAGGATGTGTGTTAATGTAGAAAGGTAAAGTGATTGCCTATACTTCGAGACAGTTGAAGCCATACGAGAAAAACTATCCGACGCATGATCTAAAACCTGGCAACCGATGTACACGCTCTTAAGATTTGGCGACATTATCTATATGGGAGTAAATGCGAGATTTACACCGACCATAAGAGTCTCAAGTATTTCTTCACACAGAAGGAATTGAACATGAGACAGCGTCGATGGTTGGAACTGGTGAAGGATTATGATTGTACTATTCTTTACCACCCGGATAAGACTAATAAGGTTGTAGATGCACTAAGCAGGAAGGATGTGGGTCAATTATTAGTTTTTTTCTAAATAAAATATTTTTAGAACTTTAAATGCGCATCCCTACGACTTTTTCTCATTTAATTTAAAAGAGTATTCGTCTATCCAAATTATAAATGAAATTAAATTAATTTTCATCGTAATTAAATTTCCGAATTTTATTTAAAATATTCCAATGTCACCATTTTAAAATCTTAATTCAAATTTTAATGATTTTAAGTCCAAGTTTCAACTAGTTTGGGTCCATATTATTTCGACTCAGCCCAACTTCCTTAGGCCCAATGTTTTACATTACAAAAATTCTACACGTTTTTCCTTCTCCACCAGAAATCCTCCACTTCCGAAATTTCAAGCTCCAGCCCTTCATGGAATGATTCTAAATTTCCAAATTTTCCACCTCCCCACATGTCTATACCATATCTGCACTTCCCTGATTCTCTCCCTCAACTCCCTAAAATAAAAATTTCAATTCTGCAATCCCCTGCAATTTTTCCCAATCAGACGAAAACAAGCAATTTACCAAACTTCAACAAGCAAAACAGTAACATATACTCAAATTTTCCTCCCACACGAACTCACCCAAGCTGATGCGAACCCCTTCAGTGTGTTGACCGAAAATTCCCACAACAATTTTAATGTCAACCCAAGAAAGCTAAAGTGGTAAAATAAAGGATAAACACCTTAACCCAAGTTTAAATCTAACCCAAAATTCAAGGATTAACTAACCATATCCCAATGGAAAGAAATAAACAAATTCCAAGGTGGCGGAAATAAACAACAATACAAGAATAATAATACGCAAGATAAAGTTGATTAATTTCCTAAGAGATACAAGATCAAGAAATGGGATTTACCTCACCCAAAGGAGGAGCTTCTCTCAAGAGCTTTACATGAACAACCAAGTTTTTTTACAAATGACAAGAAAATGTGTATAAAAGGTACAAAACTGGGCAAAAGGTGCAAATTTCGGAAATTGCAACAAAACCCCGTTTTTGTGGAAATTGCAACAAAAACCCCGTTTTTGTGAAACGGGGTGTTTCGGTCGACAGGAACGGTCGACCGAGCCATTTTCGGTCGATCACATGGTCGACCGAAATGGGACTTTCGGTCGACCAAGCCTCAGCCGAACGCAACTGAGGCTGCCTTCAAAAACCTCTGCAGACTTCCGGTCGACCGAAATGACTTTCGATCGACCGGCTGAGTCCAATTTCTTCTTCTTTTTGGCTCCAACTTTATTCTTGGCTTGCTTTTCTTGACTTTAATTACTTGTTTAGCCTTGAATCTTGAACCTCCTTAGCATCGGATCTCGTCATGGGTCCCACAGGCTTGCGCATCGAGGTTTGACTTTCTCGATTCTCATCATCCCCTCCCTCTTGAAAAGGATTCGACCTCGAATCTTGCTTGAGTGCACTGTCGTGAGACTCCTTGAACTTTGATCTTGCAACATTGTGGATCACAGGTTCATGCGATGAAGTTGGACCTTCGCGATTCTCATCATCTCCTCCATCTCGAAAGAGATTCGACCACGAATCGACACTTACAATAAAAATAGAAAATTCAGACACAATAAATGTAACTGAAATTTCATACTCACTGTGCAAAATCAATTTGTAGGCGTTGCCAAAAGCTTGATATGTGCCAACACTGCAAAGTAGCAATTTGGATTTTATTTGATCGGGGGGTCGCTCTTTCCACGAATGGGAATACATCCGGCCGCCCGGGTCAAATGGAATATGCTTCCTACCATGGTTAGCATTGGAAATACATTGTATACCAATTCTCTCAAATGGAAGCTCGAGCCTTCTGCAAAGGGGCTTAAACAAAGGTGCATTCTCGTGGCCACCTAAACCAACTCTTTCTTCAATAAACATGTGCATACAGTTCAATAGAGTTAATAGGTTAAAGTCACAAGCAATTTTAAGTGGAGAAAACTTGCTAATATGATGAGCAATTAAATTGCAAGCAAATTTAACAACCACAAAATTATCACCAACTTCGTGCAAATGCATGACTTCCCGAAAGAAAAGATTAGCTATGTTAATGACCTCGTTGGTTTCATGGTATGCAATCAAATGTGACATTTTAATACTCCTACCAACAATCACAATAATAGCATCATTTTCTTTCTTTGTTCCAAGTAAACCTACTATAAAATTCATATAATAAGTAACCCAATGTTTACTCATGATGGACGTATGGAATTCTTGGGGCAAAAACTTAGACTTAAGTTTAGCCATTTTGCAAGTTAGGTATTTACAACAAGTGCAAACATGTTCAACACTAATCTTCAAATTAGGCCAATAAAATTGATCACATAATACCCCTAAGACCCCGTTGATTTTAAATCGCCCCATCAAACAACTATCATGTGTCTCTCCCATTAGCAATTTGCACATGGCACATTTAAAAAGAAACAATCCAATTTTCCAAAACAAATAATTATCATGCCCATAGAATTCATCAAGATATCTCTCACAACATGATTCATAAATGTTTAACAAATTTGGATTATTAACATGCATGTCCTTAACATGTTCAAAATAAAATGAGGGGGTATCAAGAAATGTTAGAAGTGAAGTCCTATTATCACCAAGACATCTCAATAAATTTCTCCCATGGACTCCCCTAGCTAACAATTTCTTTAGAGAGCAAATATGCACGTCAACCATATTTTCACAAAATAAGGATTCAACATGCCCATGAAATGTACTATATGCAACATTTTCACACAAGGATTTGGTACTTATGCAATTGGGCACATGCAAAAAGTTGCATTTACAAATTAAGCACTCATCATGACAATGATCCCTACCACATGTTACATTTTCACAAGTCAACAACACACTTATCAAATCTATGTCAAGATCATACAACCCTCTAATGTATTCAAAACACAATAACCTTGCATTTAAAGAATTGTTAGGAGCATACCTCCTAGATGTTGCATCGGTTATGTCATTTTCTTTACCTCGGTTTTACTCGTTGTTGTAGGAAAATGTTTTCATGAATTTCTTCCATAAGGCATGCTTTTGGAGTTCTTTGTTGCCTTGATAAGTTGGCCTCACAATTTCCTGCAACAAAGAAATAACCAAACTAGGGAGGGAAGTGTTAGAATATTCAAGAGTAAAGAACATTTTGGGGTGATCTTTTCTCTCAATCTTCTTGGTGGCACTCATCACTCCCTCACCTTTTTCTGAGGTAGGAACCTCAACTCTCAGTTCTTCTCTCGCCTCTCCTTTTTCTGGAGTCGTAGCTCCAACTCTCAATTCCTCACATTTTTCTAGGGTCGAGACCCCAACTCTCATGCTCTCATTTTTGCTTTCTTCAATTTGCTCAATTGAATTCTCTTTTATTTTCCTATTCCCCCTTTCTTCTTCTTCTTTTTCTTTCTCCTTCTCTTTTTCTTCCTCTAATTCCTTCTTGAGCTTCATTTGGTCTTTGCATACTTCTTCCGCGCTCAAAGATAGGATCACAACCTTTTTTTCATTCATTTTGAAGCTACACCGGTTCCTCCTCCTATCAAGATTCACATTTCGCTCACATTGCCAAGGTCTCCCCAAGATTATGGGAGTAGTGTGTAAGGAAACCACATCACATAATATTTGATCACTATAAGTACCAATGTGAAAAGTAAGAAGAACTTGTTCACTTACCCTCACCTCCCCATGGTCATTCAACATTTGCAATACATAGGGATTAGGATGCTTCTTAACCGATAACCCCAATTTTTCCACCCTACTAGCACTCACAAAATTCGTGTCACTCTCCCCATCTATAATGAGACTACATGCCCTATCCCCCACAAGACATCTAGTGTAGAAAATATTTTCTCCATCCTTCTCCTTCTCATTATCATGGGCAAAAGATGTTGGTGGCCTAGCATTCATCTCCAACACTCCTTCTTTACTTCCACTACCGTCCCTCCTATGGAATGATGAAGTCTTTATTTGTTCAATATTAACCTTCTCATCCATCCCATCTCCACTCCTATCTACCCATTCTCTTCTTCTCCTACCCATTCTCCAACCTCCTCCAACTCCCCCTTCATTATCATCCCTCCTATGGAATGATGGACTCTTTATTTTTGTTCTATCAATATTATCATCAACTCCATTCCCCCTATCATCCAACCCATCTCCACTCCTATCTACCTATTCTCCTCTTTTCCTATGCATGCTCCCATTTTGTTCACTCTCCTTTTCATTATCCCAAGCACCCCTTCTAATTTTCCTATTCAAACTCTCATTTTGTTTTCTACTTCCATCCCTATACACAATGTTCCCAAATTTATCCCTCACCCTTCTTCTACTATACATCATTTCTTCACCTCCCCTATTTGATGTACTCTCCCCTCTTGTTCCTAGATTTTCCAACTCACCCCCACTTTTCTCCATTTGTTTAGCCATGGTGGTTGAAAGATTTTCCAACAAGTACTTCAAATCTTGAGTTTGAGAATTGAAAATGGACATGGTGTGCAAGTGTGAAAGTGTTCTCACAATAAAATATTTCTCCCGTGTTTCACTCAAATTTGGCTTTTACCCTCTATTGAGCTCACCACTCTTGCCTTTTTCCACTCAAAGTCTTCTTTCTCAAGTTCTCCAAGGAATGTAATCAACTAAACCACAAAGTATAATTCTTGTGGAGTTAAAGAAATCACCAACAAGGAAGAAGGAATTTAGAACAAGTAGACACAAATAGCAAGTAGAATTTATGTGCTTGCTATACTCAAAAGGAACAATATTTATGTGGGATAAGATGCTAGGAACACAATTTTAGCAATGGAATTGAGAAATCATAAATATTTGATAAGGCAATGATGTAAAGCAAATAATCACAAGAGTGTAAAGTTTCAATGTAGCAATTTATCAAACACTTTGTACTTAATCTTTGAATGGCCTTGAATGTGGATAATGTGGATATATGAAAACCCCCAACAACACAATTGTGGCAAGGAATAAATGATCAACAATTACCCAATGTATGGAGCAAGTGATATATGGAATAAAACGTTGATAACACAATCTCAATGATGGGAATTGGATAGCCCCAAGTAATTAACAATATATGGGTATTGAACAACAAAGCACTAATGGAGTATTTTTCTTTGGAACAATTTATCAAACACTTGGTGGCACACTTTTGAACATATAGAAATGCAAGTGTATGACTAATGGAATTCCCCAATAAGTTCAACAATCAAAATGCCCAATATGTGGAGTTCAACAAATGATCAAAAACAACAAATTTCCATAATTTTATTATTTTTTTTTTTCCAATTTTCGGATTTTTTTTTTTTTGAATAACAACAACAATAATGTAAATGATATGTTTACCAAATTAGAGCCAAGCTCTGATACCAAATGATGTGAACCCCTTCGGTGTGTTGACCGAAAATTCCCACAACAATTTTAATACCAACTCAAAAAAGCTAAAGTGGTAAAATAAAGGATAAACACCTTAACCCAAGTTTAAATCTAACCCAAAATTTAAGGATTAACTAACCCTAGCCCAATGGAAAGAAATAAACAAATTCCAAGGTGGCGGAAATAAATAACAAATGAGGAGCTTCTCTCAAGAGCTTTACATGAACAACCAAGTTTTTTTACAAATGACAAGAAAATGTGTATAAAAGGTACAAAATTGGGCAAAAGGTGCAAATTTCGGAAATTGCAACAAAAATCCCGTTTTTGTGGAAATTGCAACAAAAACCCCGTTTTTATGAAACGGGGTGTTTCGGTCGACAGACACGGTCGACCGAACCATTTTCGGTCGATCACATGGTCGACCGAAATCTTTCGGTCGACCAAGCCTCAGCCGAATGCAACTGAGGCTGCCTTCAAAAATCTCTCCAGACTTTCGGTCAACCGGAATGATTTTCGGTCGACCGAAATTGGCTGAGTCCAATTTCTTCTTCTTTTTGGCTCCAACTTGATTCTTGGCTTGCTTTTCTTGACTTTAATTACTTGTTTAGCCTTGAATCTTGAACCTCCTTGGCATCGGATCTCGTCATGGGTCCCACAGGCTTGCGCACCGAGGTTTGACTTTCTCGATTCTCATCACAAGCCAGACAACCTTTCTGGTAAATTTTTTTTTCTACTGCATTGCTTCAACACCTCACAGCCACCACCACGCTGCCTCCTTCGTGGTAAGTACCGAACCACCCCCATCACCCAAACTCTCAATCAAGCCCCAACTCCACAACCAAACCTTCACCATCGACCCAACCAATCATCACCATCGCACGAACCTCCATTTTGATTCCCCTGCAGAACTTCAAACCCCATGAACAGGGCACAATTTCACGACCCCCGTCATCACCCAACCACTTTCAACCTCAGCCGGACCACCACCACCATCCAACCCAAAACAACTTCAACTCCAATCCCACAACCAACATCACGACCGCAACTCCCCCCCCCCACTCGCACGGTCGTATCACCACCAACCACTACCCAACCTCAATCCACACCATTTTCCCCCAAATCAAAACCCAAAACCGAGTTAATAACATTACCCATGACTTACCTCCACCTTACCGGAGTCCCGTCACCGGAGAACCACAAAAACCGAACTCCACAACCTCGGTTTTGTCGCACCTTTCACGTCCAAATCCACCCTCCCATGCACCAGATCCACCACCCTACAGTGCGCGCTAGCGCGGGGGGGGGGGGGGGGGTTGTAGCGGAGAGGGGGCGGAGCCCCTCCTTACCCGTCGCCCTCGCAACTTCTCTACTCTGCCTCTCTCTCAATTCTGATTTTGAGAGATAGAGAGAAATGAGGATTTTTATTTTATTTTATTTTATTTTAAGTTTTGAAAACTGCCATGTTGCCCAAGTTTTTAAATGCTGTTAATTTCAGCCCCTCTTTTTAAAATATTTTCAATTCAGTTGCAAAGAATTCTGTAATTAGCGAATCAGCCCATTATTTCGTAAAATTCAATTTCGGTCCCAAATTTTTTAAAATTCAGTTTTCTCAAAAATTTCAATCTAGCCCTCAAACTTTATTTTTATCACGTTTAAATCTTTAAATTTCTAAAATACTAATTTAAGTAATTTACTTTTTTGCTAGACGAACCAGTTGGTGATTTGAGAAGTTGACGTACTATTCCCGCTCCGATTTTTGAGAACTCGTAAAGTTAAAGGTAGACTCGCCCCCACTAATTGATTTAGACTATAATTGCACGTATTTATGTGGATTTGTGTGATTTTTATATGCTTAATTGCATGAGAAAAGACAAGAATATCTCATATGAGATAAATTTGAGAATTTATGTTATGCACGTCATAACGTATTTGCTAGCATGAGACAAGACAATAATATGTTCATTTGCACTCATTTCATGATGCTTATGAATAAGAAGAGAACATCGCTACATTATTTGCATAATTACTTGTCCAATTATCTTATAGATTAATTATTTGAGTTGAGTCTACTAAGTATTACATTTTGAAATGCTCACCCCGTTGTTTTAACAAATTTTGCAGATTTCGGAGACGGTGGCGAATGACGGGAAATGGCGGCAAATTATAAATTTATATATTGTTTGAAAGTTGTGAATTTCGAAATAATAATTTCATTTTATCAAGAATCTTCATTTTAATAAATTTGTACGAATTATTTTGTTTCATCTGAATTATCGCTAAACTTTTATTCAATAAATGTGATATTTAATATTTAGTCATTTTTCCGCAATAAAATTTATTCAAAATTTAGAAAAATGACGTTCTCGCGTTTCTCGGAACTCGGGACGTTACAGTAAAGGTGGGAACTAAACGTCTAAACCCAGCACCTTTAGACCTTACACAGTAATGCAGACATCTATTTACAATTCTCTGATTACTCCTTTCATTAAAGAGGTTGGCAATGTCAATAGAGTTGGTTCTTTCTTTCTTTTTTCAGCTTTGCAAATCGTCTCAAAAGCGACAATGACATAATCCGACGTACAAAAACAGCTAAAAATTAGCGAATTATTCGATATTCGTAACTAAAATGTATGATCGCAAAACAAAAACACTTTTAAGTGTTATATGCATAAAGGAATCCAGGCCCTTACGTCGGTCGGCTGTTTGTGCTGAATTTGTTAAATATCTTTTTTTTTTTTGCTTATAATTAGACTTAAAAAATAAAAAATAAAAAAAAATAAAAATCTATTACTTTTAGATAACCGCTCGTGCTCACCTCAATCGCCGATTATTATGACTGAGAAACAGTTGGACAGTAAAGGTCAAACTCTATTTTCTTTACATGAACACAAAAGAATCATGAGTGACTTTTCATCCCTTTGGAGCAACACAAACTTTGTGTTAAAACTAACTGTCCCCAACGTCATAATCTCCTCAAACGAAATCCTTATCTGTACATAGAAATAGAAATGCAAAAGGGAGAAATAGAAATAGATACATACAGATCAAGAAATTGAATTTCAAACTTATTTCTTTGAAGGTTCCACTATATATTAGCACAAATTGTTGGATCTGTCTCGCCAACATATATTGCAAGATTAGTATATGGCATTAGATCAGAGCTAGTGATGATAAAACCACTCCTAGGATGCACTTCAGCTCTCTGGGTAGAGCTTATTGCAACCTTAATCACTCTTTCTCTCACCGCATAGTTGTCAAATGACCCTCAATCTGTAATTGTCTTTCGAGAAGTGTGTGATTAAAAAGTTATTTGAGAAATGTATTGTTTATAAATTGTGGGATTATTGGCTTAGAACCAAACAAACAAGCCCTTAGAAATGCTATTTTATTTAACATAAACTTGTGTGACATTTCGATGATTACTTAAAGTAATCGGGGGCAAAAATAAAAAAAAGGCTTACGACCGTTAAAACCAATTGGAAAATAATTTTTAGTAGTTGCATAAATTTGTTAAAATATTTTACAAGTTAATTTTTGGACTTGGGTATTTTTGCAAAAGGTGGTCAAGTTTTATAAAGGTGCAACAAGTTTTTCCAATGAGTGTGGTGCATTTTTCTCTAGAAAAGGGTTTTTCTAGTTTTTTCTCTAAAAATATAACTTGGGGTTTTTCTTCAAGAGAGTCAAGAAAAAGTTTATCTTCTTGATTGGATTGAGAGTGTGTGATTTTTGATTTCTCAATGGTATGGTTGTGTGCCTACATTTCGGTCGATAATTGAATTCATTGATTTTGGTATTCTTGGAGAATTATTTTTGGTGTTCTTGATTTTGTAAATCAAGGTGAAGATCCTACAGTGGTATCAGAGCTAGTAGGAGGAATTACGTGGGAATCAAGATTGCCAAGAAGTCAGGCGGAGGAAACCGGAGAAACTGTTGAAGAAGCACAGAGAAGAAAGACCGACCGAAGAAAAAAAAAAAGGAAGGTTTCTGCCATTTTCAAAAATCCGATCTTCGGCCGATAAATCATCGATCCAAGACCACCGGAAGAACCGTAGCGTCGAGGAGAAAACTCGACCGGAATTTGGGCTGAAACCGGTGGTCGGAGGCGGCGAAATCGACGGAAATAAGAAAGTTCAACCGGATCTTTAAACTGAAATTCCCGTCGGTAGGGAACTCCAATCAACGAACGGTTTGCGCCATTGGACTCGTGACGAAGAGGAGAATCTTGTAGTGTTTCGGGCAAAAATTTCCGGCGGCGGTGGCAGTGTTTGTTTCCGACGACGGTGGCGGTTTCCGACGAGGCTCCGGTGACAATTTTGGACAGTTTGTTCTAAAGGACCCGCATAGTCCATATTCGAAGTCCGTTTCACGAAATTCAATTTGGATATTGGTTGAGGTTTGCAAATGATTTTTTGCATGATTCGTTAGTTTGATTTTTTGAGATTGAGCTGTGCATTGAAGACTCCTATTGTAGTTGTACGGACATTTAGGATAATTTCTGAGCTCGGGGTTTTGTTAACAAACCGGGGAAGGGCTAGAAGTTGGGGATTCCTTGAGGTTCGGGTTTGACAAGATTAGGTTTTAATCTTGGGTGTATTGAATTTTACAAGATTAGGTATTAATCTTGGGTTTGATAGGAGGTCTTCTTACTGATTTGACGTGAGAATTATTTTCACGGGGATATTTTGACAAGATTAGGTGTTAATCTTGGGTGTATGCATGGTTACAAGATTGGGTGTTAATCTTTGGTAAATTCTGCATTGTATACCGGTTTTGTTGCTGTGGTTATTTTACTTGCTGGAATTTGCAAGGGGGAGTGATAAGTATCATTCGGTGAGCAACGGTATTTTTGAACAATGGGATCTAGGGTCGAGCTGGAGAAGTTCGATGGTAAAGGGGATTTCTCCCTTTGGAAGAAGAAAATGAAAGCAGTATTGGTGCAACAAAGAGTTGCAAAGGCATTGGAGGAACAATCCGAATGGCCGGAGGCATTATTAGCCAAAGATGATGAAGTAGCTGAAATTCAAGAAGTGGCATACAGCACTCTGATTCTTCATCTCTCAGATAACGTTCTGAGGCAGGTAAACGATTCTAAAACTGCTTTAGATATCTGGAATAAGTTAGATGAAATTTATGCTGCTAAAACTGTTCCTAATAAGATTTTTCTTTTAGAAAGAATTTTTGGTTTCAAAATGGACCCCTCCAAAGATCTTGAAACAAATTTAAATGCATTTTCTACAATGACTTTAAATTTAACGAACAGTGGACAGAAAATCGAAGATGGTCAATTAGCTATAATTTTGGTAAATTCCCTTCCAGAATCTTTCAAAGAACTTAAAAATGTTATTAAATATGGAAGGGATACCATCACTCTTGCAAATGTCACTGCTTCGATTAGGTCTAAAGCATTAGAAATCAATTTGGAGGAGAAATCTGTCCATACTGAAACGCCTTATTTTGTTAAAGGTAAATTTGGTAAGAAAGAGTCAAATGTTATGAACTTTAACAAGAATAAGGGTAAGAGTAAGGAACAGTGGAAGGGAAAGAGTAGTGGTAGAGATGGAGATAAGTGCTTTCATTGTGGTAAAATGGGACACTTTAAGAAAGATTGCTACGAGTGGCTAAGGAAGAAAGAGGGGCTGCGGGATGTAGCTGAAAGTAATACTGCTTTTGGGGCTTTTGGGAATGATGATGATCAATTGAGAGTGTTAAATGTGATATTAGGTGAGCGGAATCAAGAGTAGATACTTGACTCAGGGTGTTCCTATCATATGACCTCCCATAAGGCTTGGTTTAAGACCTATAGAGAGATAGATGGGGAGAGTGTGTATTTAGGGAATGGTGAGTCTTGTACTGTGATGGGAATAGGTGAAGTTGTGGTCAAGATGTATAATGGGGTGGTTAGAATTCTAACTGGGGTGAGGCATCTACCTGCTTTATCCAAAAATCTTATTTCTTTGAGCACATTGCATATGTCTGGTTTTCATTATGAAACAAAGAATGATAATATGTTAGTATGTAAAGGCAATGACATTGTGATTAAAGGAATATTGAGAAATAGACTTTATTATATGCTTGGCACAACGGTAATTCAAGATCATTCATGCTCACATATAATTCAAAAGGATGACACTCAATTGAGGGACAAAATGATAGCCCATGAAGGAAATAAATTTCCTTGTATTTCTGTTGTTACTAACAATGTTGCAGGTTTAACTTCAAATTCACTTGAAAGTGAGTTTTTGGAGGGTAAGGAGTTTGGAATAAACTCTAGTGATCAAGGAACAAGTGGTCAAAGGTGTGGAGTTCAAAATCAGCTACAAAATAGTGCTTTTGATTCAATTGTTGAGGAAGTTCAACAAGAAAATGATGAAGTTGTTGAAAATGATGGAGTTCAACAAGAAGCTACTCAAGAAAGCTTGTATGACTATCTATTAGTCATGGATGGTGAAAGGAGGCAGGTAAACCATAATCCTAGTTTTTATTCCATTAGTTTAAAAGAGTGTTCTCTTTTGACAGGTATTAAGGAATCTACAAGTTGTGGAGAAGTTAGGAAGATTCAAAGTGCAATGCAAGAGATGTTTTCTCCTAAACCATCAAATCAAAAGGCTTGGAAGGATGAAAGCTTCCAAGAGGACTTTCGGAATAGGTGAAGGTAAATTTAAATTAGATGGAGGTTTGATTTAAGCAAAGGTGAAGGAATGTGGGATTATTGGCTTAGAACCAAACAAACAAGCCCTTAGAAATGCTATCTTGTTTAACATAAACTTGTGTGACATTTCGATGATTACTTAAAGTAATCGGGAGCAAAAATAAAAAAAAGGGCTTACGACCGTTAAAACCAATTGGGAAATAAGTTTTAGTAGTTGCATAAATTTGTTAAAATGTTTTACAAGTTAATTTTTGGACTTGGGTATTTTTGCAAAAGGTGGTCAAGTTTTATAAAGGTGCAACAAGTTTTTCCAATGAGTGTGGTGCATTTTTCTATAAAAAAGGGTTTTTCTAGTTTTCTCTCTAAAAATATAACTTGGGATTTTTCTTCAAGAGAGTCAAGAAAAAGTTTATCTTCTTGATTGGATTGAGAGTGTGTGATTTTTGATTTCCCAATGGTATGGTTGTGAGCCTACATTTCGGTCGATAATTGAATTCATTGATTTTGGCATTCTTGGAGAATTATTTTTGGTGTTCTTGATTTTGTAAATCAAGGTGAAGATCCTATATAAACAGTTTATCAAACGGGAGTTAAGTTTATGTCTTTTTAAGTAACACGGCCTACACTTATCCTGTGACCGCATACAACTAAATTTAGTAAATTTATTTTTTTTATTATTATTGACATGATAGAGTGCAAAAAAAAATGATACAATCACCGCAGGGCCATTCCAAAAAAGTGGGCCCCGCAGGGTTGTGATTGTGTCACAGTGCAATTTTTGAAGACAGTGCAGATGCTGGTTTTGTTGTTGGGTTGGCCATTGGACTAGGTAGGAGGGTTAATTTCTGGGTAATATTAAACTTTATGGCACAAATTATTCTTTATTACAAATTTTATTTTCTAACTAAAACGCACTCAATTAAGTCCCTTAAATTATCAAATGCAGGCCTGTTTCAGGTGGCTTTATGAATCCAGCAAGATCATTAGGACCTGCACATGTTTCATGGAAATTTGATGGTCACTTGTAGATATATTTAGTAGCCCCAACTATAGGAGCCATTGCTCGTGTTTTTTTTGCGAACCGGATTTTACAACTACAAGGTTGGTCTTGCAAGTCCGGCCAAGCCGGGAATTCTTTGCGTTAGGTTTTGGCATAGACAAATACTGTTGTTTCTTAATTTAATCTCGCGCTCTTACTGATATGAATTTATCGTGCTTTTATAACTATGAGGTTGAAAATTAGTTTTCTAGTGGGAACTTGTTTAAAGTTGTGTGAAAACAAAGCCATATTAGCTAGGCAATCTAACAATATGTTTATATTCTTCTTTTGCTTTTGGTTTTTATTCTGATATTTTACGCTGGGGAATCACACAAACTACCTTAAAAATTAAGAAATTAAAAAAAATGACCTTTAACTAGTTGCAACATTTAGTTACCGTAATTTATACAATTTGAATCCCCAAAACCCAAATCAAAATATCATTTCTCAGTCGAGAGAGAGAGAGAGAGACTCCCTGGCGCTCGACATTTTCAGTTCTTCTTGACTGCTTCTCACAGATTCATCAACTTTTGTTGGATTTAAGTGCTAGATTCTACTTTATCTACCTTAAATCAACAATATACTATATCATTTGACTTTAAAATTTGCCCAAATACTGATGTTGAGAGCTAGATTTATTGTTTGCACCGAGTGTTCTTCACGGGCTGGGGGAAGTGCTTGATGGCCATAATTTAATTTTAGGTGCTGGGGATGTTCCACCTGCACCTAGATTCAGCTTCGTTGCCAAAACTGAAAGTGGGAGGTCTTGAGTTCGAATCCTGGGGGACGAGTCCAGAAATCCGTGAGGAGTAAGATGGGCTTAAGCTCTCCCAAACCGGACAGTACGTAGTTTCTAACGACTGGAATCAACCCTTAAGTGGGGACCGGGTCATTACACGCACTCCTAAAAAATGTAAGTTTAAACAAAGAGGACTCCTTCTCCTAATAGAAGAAGGTTACGTGCTTTCTAAGCCCTATAAATACAGTTCCTTTAATCGAATATTATTCATTCACAATATATTTTTCAGTTATATTTTTCTCTCTCTACTTTTCTTTCTCCAGAAAACTAATTCTCACACTGGAGGGACGACGGGGAGAATCCTCCTCACCTTTTTTGCAAGTCATTCAAGGCGAATCCATTCATCTTTTCCAATGATCAAGTAATTTCAAATCTTGCCATGTCAAGGTTAGGAAATTTTACAGCATCAATTGGCGCCGTTTGTGGGAAAAGATAGATCTGTCATGGTTAATAGATGACAAAATTGCCCCTCCACATCCACGGGACAACCTCTTCAAGCCCCTACAACGGCTGAAGGAGATAATCCCCCACCTCTTGAAGATGTTAACGAGGAGGAACAACCAGAAGTTACGCCAAATAATGAACCAGTTAGTAGAGAAGCTTTCAATGAACTCCAGCAACAGCTCCGTGAACTCCGTCAAATTCTTCACCAGCAAACTAGTCGTCAACCCGCACCCGACCTGAACACTCCTGGATCGATTCCCAGGGAAGACCACGGGCCAATCAACTGATGTTATGGACATGCAGAATGCTCCCGATCAAATATTATGCAGGGCCTTTTCGCAAACCTTAACCAATGCTGCCCGAGTTTGGTTTTCCACAATACCGTCAGGGTCAATCTCTTCCTTCGTTGATCTTAATAAGAAGTCTACAGCCTTCTTTGCAAAAGGATTACGAAGACAGTCGCTTCCCTCATGTAGTTAAGGCAAGGGCCCAATGAAACACTACGAGAGTTCATGACCCGCTTCAACGGAGAGAGACTTCAGATTCTCGATCTTCACATCTCATCAGCGACTTTGGCTCTAACCCTAGCAATACGAGGCCTGGAATTCAGAATATCCTTGTCCAAAAATCCACCTGCCAACATGACCGAACTCCTTAGAAGAGCAGAAAAATACATAAATATGAAAGAAACTCTATTGTCAATAACAGCGCAAGATTAAGTTCATGGATCAATAACAGTACAATCTTCAAAACCCGTTAAACAAGGGAATAAAAGGTCAAGACAAGAGGATAGATAAAATTCTTCTCGGTCTAACACAAAAGGGAATAGTTATGGGCATCAAAATTCCACCCCGTTGAGCGCACCTCGATCTCATATTCTCATGAAAATCAAGGATCGAGAAGACTTGCGCTGGTCGAGACCCATGAAGGGAAAGATCGATGAACGAAATCGTCATAAATATTGTGACTTCCACAAAATCCCAGGCCAAATCACGGATGAATACATGATACTTCAACAAGAAATAGAAACTCTCATCAAAAGAGGCTTCCTGGGGGTACTACGTGGAAAAGAAGGTAAAGGCCCTCAAGATCAAGAAAAGAGGGAGGATAAGAGAATAAACCTGCTGGTACAATAAACTTCATTGTCGGAGGAATAGCGTCAAGGGGTGATTCCAATAATGCCATGAAAAGTTATACTCGGGCTGTAGGAAATCAAGACGCCGGGTCGACAAATCTCGACCCCAAACTTTTAGAAATCATCAGTTTCAGCAACGCTGACATAGAAGGAACTTCATATCTCCATGATGATGCGGTCGTGATCAGAGTTGTGATTGTGAATTTAGATGTGAGAAGAGTACTTGTAGACAATGGAAGTTGATAAGTGTATTGTATACACTTATTTATCTGTCAAAATCAGAATATTACATTGTTTTTCTTGAATAAATTCTACTTAATTGTTATTATTTGTCATTATTTCAGGTTTTATCCCAAAAGTCGAGAAGATGGAAGAATTGAAGCAAATTCATGACAATTGGATAAACATTGAGATTAAACGAAGAAAATTGACTAAAGTGCATACTTCCAAAAGTTGAAGATCGAACGTGCAATTAACTCAAGGACCAACTTATCTTATTTGGAAGAATTGCGACCCTAAAACATAAAAAGTAAAGTATGGACTAATTGGACTTTAATTGTATTGAGACTTGGACTCTTTTGTGGACTATGAAAGCAACCGACTTTGAGGCAAATTGGGATATATAAATGAAAATGTTTGCTGTGAAAAAAAAAGGGTGGATAGATTATTGGAGAGAAAAAGTGGACGGCTGGAGGAATTGGAATTAATTGGTGAGAACATTAAGTGGTGGTCTTGGTAGAATAAGCACTCGGCTGAGTGGTGATTAAAGGAGAGAACAAATACACGGTGCCGCTTGGGAGAATCTTGGTAGAGAATTGAGAGAGGACAGCCGGGAGAGAGAGAGAGTTTAAAGGAAAAATAGTCGGCGGAATTGAGGTTGGAATAAAAACAGGAGTTGAAGTGCAGCTTTTGGGATTGATTATTATTGTAAGGAGATAGTGGGTTGAAAACTAATTGGGTGCAATTGAAGGAAATCGGTTGACTTGTGGAGAGAATAATGAGGACTGGTGACACATTGATTGGACAAAAACTGAGGTTGCAATTGAAGAGAAAAATTGAGAGGAATTAATTAGATGCAGCAACCATGATGCTAATTCTTCGATTCTTCAAATTTCGGGTTTTGTTTAAATTATTTATTACTTTTTCTTCTAATAATATGAGTAGCTAAATTTTAAATTGGAATTGACAATATAAATTTAATATTTTTAGTTTGATTTTAATTCTCAAGTTGGTTTTTTTATTTTCATGTATTGATTTTATTATTACTTTTAATGCTTGAGTTACTTGATCACCAATTCATGATTTAATAGCTGTTTTCATAATTCGAGATGTGAGTTAACGATTAAATCACGTAATAAAATTCGGCAATTTCAACAAATAAATAGAGATATGAATTTGTGATTGCTTGTTGTCACTTATGAATTCCTAGGTAATTTAATGCATTTAGCTAAGGAGAACTCTGACTCGTGTAGAGATACATGGTTGACTTAGTTAAATATGCCTAATTTCAACTCGAGAAAAGTAAATTAGATACAAGAATGAATTTGATCAAATGCAATTTTAGAAAACAACTTGAGATTAGAAATTAAGCTAGAACATTAATTCGAAATTGTTAGTCCCAATATTCATTTAATTGTTAGAAAACCCACCATTTTATTTCTTACTTTCTTTAGTTGTTTTTAGTTTTAAATTGTTATTTTTATTTTAATTGATTTGTTTATTTCATTAAATCTCAATTCTTTGTCCTTTGTTGATTTTCTTGCAATTTTATTTTCTTAGTTAAATTTGATTTCAGTGTAGAAATTTTAGAATCAAAGTAAATTGATAGCAAATAAATAGTCCTCGTGAGATCGATAACCCGGACTAAATAGTCTACTTTTACTACTTGTTAGCGATATCGTGCACTTGCGATAATTAAAGCAGCAGAAGTGCAGCCAATGTTCTCTCTTTGAAAGCTTTTGACAAGATGATGCTTCCCAAAGATCAGCTTCAGCAAGTCATTAATCCCTTAATGGGTTTCGGTGGAGGTACAGTAAAACCAGAAGGTCTGATAGATCTACCCGCAACTTTGGGATCGGGAGAAAAAAATTTTACAAAGATGACTCTGTTTCAAATTGTAAAAACTCTCGTGTCTTATAAAGCTATCCTAGGAAGATCATTCTTGAATAGTGTCAGAGCAATTGTGTCAATATACCACTTGACAATAAAATTCCCCACTCCCGCAAGCATCGCAACAGTACGAGGCAATCAAACGATTGCCAGAAGATGTTATATCAGTTGTATCGGGAAAGAGAAGGCAGAACTTATGTCAATCAAACTTCCGATGGAAGAACATATGTCACTTGTGAAAGAATTGGAAGAAGTTCTAATTTCTGAGGGCAAAAGTTACCCAAGGTTATGAAGGAAGAGTTGACACAATGCTTGAGAAGGAATCTTGATATTTTTGCGTGGATTGCAGAGGACATGCCCTGTTGATGCGTGTCGCAATGCACCAAAATAATAAATAAATTCCTTGTTCACTATTACTAAGAATATAGCAGTGGAAGCAAGGGTCGATCCCACAAGGAATGGAACTAACTTAGTGTCATGTCAATTAGAATCGTAAAAGGGGGTTTTTGTTTTGAATTGTTTGTAAATGATTTAACTAATAAAATAAAGCAATTAAAATGATTGAAATAAATATCAAATGTTGACGAGTCCTAGTTCTCATGTTCAGTTGTATTCTATCACAATGTTATCACTTTCCAAGTAACGCGAGTTCAATTTCTTCTTTGATTTATCACCCGTAAATAGTTAATAAGCTCTAACTATTCCGATTCTCCCTTAATTGCATTTAATTAGAATAAGCTCTCTAATCAAACATTAGCCATTGAATAACCTAAAACAAGCTCTTTAGATTTAAGACAACAACTATATAATAGTTGAGAAGAATTAGGGTGAATTAGGTTATCAATCACACAAGCTCGTGACAATTAACCTAAGTTGGAATTCTCTATGAAAATTATTAAATTTCCACTTGCTACTATGATTTGAATAACAAGACGATTACGGATCCAATCATTCAAAATAGCAAATCTCAATACAACAAATTAAATGATAAGGCCTTAATCAAATAAAGAATTGCATTAATTGAATAAAAGACGCATAACAATCCAACAAATCAAAGTAAAGAATTTAGAACTACGTTACTAGTTTGGAAAAGCAATAACAAATTGATATGAAATACAACTTCCCCTTCGAACTAGGTATGGAAGCTTAGCCACTCAAAGCCATGAAAAATTCTGGAAGTTTCTTTTCTTGATTCGCCTTCTCGAGTCGCTTAATTTTTCTTCCAATCTCCAAGCAAGCCGCTCCCTCTTTCAATAATTATTTCACACCTTTTTTCTGTCATGAGAACCCCTTTTTATAGCCTCAATTTCGTGCCCTAGCTTTGGGACCAAGAAATCCAAAATTATGGAAAGAATTGAAATAAGGAAATTTTTGACTAGAATAGTTACGGCCGTAAAGGAGTTTCTGCACATTTCTCGCAATTTGAAGTTACGGCCGTAACATATCCACTTACGGCCGTAAAGGGGTTTCTGCTGATTTTCTTCTTTTAAAGGTTACGGCCGTAAGGATATGTCTTACGGCCGTGAAGGTGTTTCTGCCGATTTTTGCACAAAGATATGAAAACGTTAACGGCCGTAACTATATGTATTATGGCCGTAACGTATTTGCACCCAAGGTCCTCAATCTTCGATTTTAAGCGCATTTTGGTCATTTTTCCTTCTTTTCTCTTCCTTTGTGATCCTATACAATATAAAACATAAAATGCATTAATAATACTTAGATAGAATCACATTATGGCATATTCAAGGATATAAGTGTATAAAATAAACGTAAATATAACACTTATCACCTGTCAAGACTGACTTTTTCCAACTTGGATAACTTGGAAAGGAATGTGTTTATGCGAACACTTCATGAGCCCAGCATCACACAACAACTCGATGTCATGGATATTTCAGAACATTAGCCCAGTTGGATGGACCTAACCATTGAATTCTTGACGTTGGGAAATTTTCCAAATGACAAAGCGGAAGCCAGGAGGATCAATTTAAGAGCTCCAAGGTACACCATCATGCAAAACACTTTATTCCGTCAAAGCTTTATGCTTCCCTACCTCCAATGTCTGACCCCGAGAGAAGCAGTCCTAGCCATGGTCAAGGTTCACGAAGGAATTTGTGGGGGACACCAAGGAGCAAGAGCTCTAGTAACGAAGTTGGTAAGATATGGTTATTACTAGCCAACCATGAGGAAAGATACACTCAACTATGTGAAAACTTGTGATAAATGCCAAAGGTTTGCAGCTCGATTACATCAACCATCGGAAAGAGCTCTCTTCGATTATATGCCCATACCCATTTGCACAGTGGGGAATTGACATACTCGGGCCATTCCCAATAGCTCGAGGTCAAGTTAAAGTTTTAGCAGTTGCTGTGGAATACTTCACAAAGTGGGCAGAGGTAGAGCCTCTTGCCATAATCTCAGAGCAAAAGTTGGAGTCATTCGTTTGGAAGTCGATCGCCTGTCGATTTGGACTTCCCAATGTATTAATCTCTTAAAATGGGCGACAGTTCGAGTGCCAAGCCTTCAAGCAATTCTGCAAGAATTTGGGAGCACATGTTAACTTTAGTTTCACACCCGCAAACAAGCTTATTTTTCAAGTTCTGAGGACTCACCTTGACAGTACCAAGGCCAATCTCCTCCCAGAAATTATTTGGACGAACCGAACAATGTTCAAGACAGCAACCAGGGAAATTCCATTTATGCTAGCTTTCAGAATGGAAGCCATTATTCCAGTAGAAGTGACGGTTCCCAGCTTCTGCATAATGACTTCAAAATGCCCTGATCATTTTGAAGGGCAAAGAGAAAGCCTAGATCTTTTGAAAGAAGTCAGGGAAAGTGCCGCCCTAAGAATAGCTGCTTATCAACAGGCCATGTCCAAGAAGTTTAACATCCGAGTCGAAAAGAGAGATTTCAGAATGGACGATCTTGTCCTAGGTTGAAGTGAAGCAGCCGGTCACCAACCTGGGAAGCTCGGGCCTATTTGGGAAGGATCGTACGAAGTCATTCTAAAGGTTGGGAAGGGCTCGTACAGTTTAAGAACCATGAATTCCAAGCCCCTTCCTCGACCATGGAACGCAGAAAATTTGAAGCCTTACTACAAGTAAGCACCACTCTTCCACAAGTTCTTCATGTCGGTCACTGAGTCATCTAGATTATAGAATAGTCGGGTCTATGAACCCATTGTTTTAATTTCATTTACGGACTTGTACGTCCATATTTGTAACAGTTAGGTCGGGCCTGCACTCCTATTCTATCTGCTTTCTGAGTCAGGGATGTGTACTCTTTTTCTTTATCCAGTTTTTTTTTCAATGAATTTTTCTGGGTAAGGTTTTAATGAGGCCCACAGTCAAGTCCCCTTCAATAAAAGTTTGCTTCCCAAGAATGATTGTAAAGTAGACCAAGCACAGGAATAACTTACAAGGTCGACCAAATGACTTTACAAGTTACTTCTCACAAATAATTTATAATGTCTCACGTGGCAGGACATTACAAATTATTTCATTACAAATAATTTACAATGACTCACATGGCAAGACATTACAAATATTTTACAATGTCTTATGTGTAGCGACCGAGAAATATTCACGACTTATTTAAATAAATATTATTTTAAAAACGTGTCGCTACGACTTTGTCCATTTATTTTAAAAACGTGATCGTCTGGCCAATGAAGTGAAATTAAATTATTTCAAATTTATATTATTTCGACTTGCAAATTTTATTTAAAGGTTTCCCTTTTCATTGTTTATCTTTAAGTCCAATTTCAATTTTAAGAAGTTTCCAAATGTATCTTTAATAATAAAGATTTAGTCCAAACTTTAAATATTTAAATTCCAAAATATTTTATCTTCAATATAAATTCATTCTCAATTTTTAATTATGTTTAAAATCCCCAATTCACATTCATTTTAATCCCGAAGTTCCTCCCCAACTTCCATTTTGCATATACAGCACATTTATTTCCTATGATCACCCTCAATCCCCTTACATATGCACACAATTCTGGCCTACACCAAAACCAGTCATAACTTACCAAAAATTGAGCCAATTACCAGCCAAGAACCCTCCCAATTTCACACTTTGTCTTCCCCATCATCACTCCACGATTTCTTCTTATCATTCACAGCCAAAAATTCATTCACATGTTCAATTCCTCTAACTGGTCAGCATCTATAATCACTCTTCAATTCCATAATTCTTTCCCCTCAATTTGCCATTGCCCCCATGTAAATCCCTTCAATCTCTCCCAAATCATATTTTTCCAAGATCAGAAGACAACGCACAAGATATAATTCCCTTCCTTTATATCACAAACTCACGCCACAACAAGAATTCAATCAACAAACCAGTGTAAGCTCTTGACCAAATACCCAGTTCAACACCACATCACCAAACCCAATTTTGAACCATCCATAACCGGCAGCCACAAACTGAAACCCAATTTCAGTACCACCCACATCACCACCGAGCCACTGCTCAAGCAAGAATCAACCAACCCAAACCATTGGAATCATCATCATCAGCCGAGTCACCACACCCACTGCCCAAACTCCGTTTTTCCACAAATGAAATTCACACACATTGCACATCAACCATTTTCACAACCGACAGTCACAGCGCCACCACACGACCGCCCCTGCTTTGATCCCCAACTTCAACCCAACATACTCCAACGCATCACTGGCCCCAACCTTCATTTCCGAAAACCATACTGCACATTCATACGTAGAAACTTATGAGAACACTCAATCTGCAACTCCGAATCACAACCTCCAACTCGCAAATTTCATCCTCACCCGCCACCTCTGCCCCCAAATCAAAAATCCCAAAACAAATCAAATAAAACCCAAAACCAAAATATAAAGTTAACCCAGATACTTACCTTGAAGCCCTCACCAGTAGTTCGCCGGAAAACTACCCAAATTGTAACCTCAAGCCTCGGTTTTGGCCTCGATTTTTCACCCCAAATCTCCTTTTTTTTCTCTCACACACCGCACCACCCTACCGCCGCCATATGCCGGTGGCGCTACAACCGGCTGAACCGCCGGAGGCGCCGATGGACGGAGGAAGGGGCGAAGCCCTTCCGTCGCCCCCTCTCTCTCGCCTCCTCTGAATTTTGAAAGGAAGAGAGAGAGAGAGAGAGTGAGTGAAAGGGTTATATCTTTATTTTTAAAAATTGACTTTTAAGCCCCAAGTTTCAAATTACTTTATTTCGGCCCAAGAGTTCTGCTGAAATATAATTTGGCCAGGACTTTCTGAGTTTGTCATTTTCAGCCCACTAATTTTCGAAAAAGCCCACTTTAGCCCCTACATTTTTAAAATTCACGCTTTCTTTAAAAATTTCAATTCAACCCCTAAACTTTACTTATTCACTTTAATATTTCAAAATACTAAATTTATTTAATTTTCTTTTGGCTAGGCGATACATTTGGTGATTTAGAAGATTGACGTGATATTATTGCTCTACTTTCAAACTCGCAAATTTAAGGTAGACTCGCCTCCACTAATTAGTTTAAATTATAATTTACATGCCTTATGTGAAATTACGTGAATTATATGCTTTGATGCAAGAGACGAGAATATCTCTGACGAGATAAGAATGAGAAATGATGTTATGCATAACTTACTTGCTTAAATGCATGAGACGAGACTACCCACACCCTATGATTTTTAAAGAGCCTTCGATTTTATTAAAATAGCCTATGATGATGATGATGTCACTGTATGATTCCATAAGTATGTGTTAAATTATTCTGTAAATTAATTATTGGCGATGAGTCTACTGAGTATTTCGTTCGAAATGCTCATTCCAATTTTAACAGCTTTTGCAGATCTCGAAAATGGCGACGAATGAAAGGGGCAGCATTGGAAAATTGAATAAATGATGATGTTATTAGAAAATTTTATGAATGTTACTCTTTAAATTATTTATCGCTAATTTCATTTAAATAATTGGGATTAAATTTTTATGAATTGTTATATATTTAAATTAATAAAGTTTCCGCTGAAATTTTCAAATGATGAATGTGATGCTTTGAATTAAATTTATTTTCTGCAATAAAGTCAATTTTAAAGGACGAAGTGGCGTCCCGGGTTCCGCCGGAATTCGAGGCGTTACATTATGTGGCAAGGTGTTACAAATTATTTCATTACAAATAATTTACAATGTCTCATATGGCAAAGTATTACAAATTATTTTCTTACAAATAATTTGCAATGTCTCATATGACAAGGCGTTACAAATTATTTCCTTGTAAATAATTTACAATGTCTCATATGGCAAGACGTTACAAATTATTTTCCTACAAACATCCGCTACAAGAAATTTACAAGGCCTCCCATCAAACCGGACCTTACTAATTGCTTCCTAAAGAAGAGTTGTAAGATCTTCCTATGTTCCCGACCTATTATCTATACAAAGTCAAAAGGTCGAGCCCTTCTTTATGAAGAATTTTACAAGGTCGGCCAATTATTTCCTACATTTACACTAAGTCAAGAACTTGTGCCTTCTTGGTACAAAAAGTTTACAGGGTTGACCTATATGCCCAACTTTACAAACAACTTCTAAGAATCAGAGTCAAAAGCTTGACTATTTCTTATGAAAAATCCACGAGGTCTACCATAATGCTCGACCACATTGCCCTCATGGCATGAGGTCAGAGACTTGACCCTCTCATACATAAACTCTAACAAAATCAGCTTATATACTCAATCCTATGAATAACTTGTGAGTAAAACGCACAAGGAAAAAAACACTTGCAAGGCATACCCCAGGCTTTTACATAAAAATTTTACTAATAAGCTTCACTACTGGCGGTCAGGATCACTTTCCTACCCTCCTTCTTCATCAGAGGCTGCCTCTCCCTCATCTTCCTCCATGAATGGGGTCAAATCAAGATGTTCCACTCCTAAGAGAAATTGGGCAAGGGGGCTAGTATCAAGATCAGGTACATGAAGACGAATCCAAGCACGGGCTTGTTTCATACCTTAGGAATATGACTCCAAGGGGTAATTTCCCAAAGTAAGGTCATACTCTTCCGACCTCTTGAAAGTCTCAACAGTCTCGACCATGGCATTACCTGTCTCTTCTCGAGCACAGCGAAGGTCGTCAACAAGCTTGGAGTTCTCCTCTCGAGCAAGGTCTCTCTCTTTGGTCATCTCATCGGCAATAGGTCGAATTCGACCCTAGAAAGCTTCTCCTCAGGAGTTCGTGCCTTTGTGGCCTCATATTGCAGAGAGTGAACGAGCTGGCTCGACGTCTCGCCACACTGACACCTTTGGTTGATTAGTCCTCGGCCTATACTGATCAATTGCAGGTCAAGACAAAAACTTGGCGATCTTTTAACGCCATCAAAAAATTATCAAAGTATAAACACGACAAGAGTGAAAGCCGAAATATACCTTGACAGCCGCTTTCATGAAGTGGTCAACCCCTTGTTCAAGCACCACTTCCTCGGTACATTTCTCCAGTAGGCCAGGATGGAGGCCTTCTTCCAACTTCTCCCGAATGTCGGACAGGGTAGGGCCCTCAGGAACTGCCTCAGGTGCGGGAAAGATGATAAGTGTATTTTATACACTAATTTGTATGTCTAAATTAGAATATTATTTTATCATTTTAGAATAATTACTATTTAATTTTTGGTTATCTGTTTACTTTTCAGAAAATATCCCAAATCATGCGAATTGAGCAATTGATGAAAAAAATGCACATTTAAATGCTAATTGGAGCAAAAGTTGGATAATCGAGAGGTTAATGACGTCAACCGGGAAAGATGCAATGTGCCAAAGTAAAGAAATCAGAAGTTGTAGGACCCAATTGAAGGTATTGAGAGTTGAAACGAGCAAATTGAGAAGATTTCAAAGTATGGGGACTATATTGTTGCAATTGAAAGTTGAAAGAGTGAAGAGCAAATTAAACATGAGAGAACAACTTGCAAATATCCAATGATTGACTTGGATCACAACAAAACACTTTGAGGATTTTTAGGAGTCAATTGGATGCTAGTAGAATTCCAAAAAGGAATGAAATATGATAAGAATTTTATCATAAATTAATTTCAATCGCACAAGATTCTGAACAGATTTCTAATCGGATTTTGAGACCTAATTTTGGGGTAGTAAACGTTCGAATTGGAAAAATCCCATTTCAGGAAGAATTATAGCCCTTTACATTATATTTCTAACACACTTTGAATAACCTCATCGAAATACTGAACATTGTGCAGAAATAAGAAAAGACTCGCGCTCACATTTGACGAATTTCTTTCCTTCTTCAACTTTGTCTCTTCACCAACTATATAAGAAATATGTCTTGCATGAAAATAAGACATTTGCCTCTCCATAGAATGAGCCACAATTGAGATTTCAACATCAAATTCTTGGAGAATCAAGCATTGCAGAGGGGCGTGAATTGAAGATAATTGAAAAATCAAAACATGGTGCAAGATTTTCATTCTTTATATTATTTTTCAATGAATGTTTATTTTTATTGTTATTGTTCTTTCATAATGATGTGTAACTAAATTCTATATTGGGATGCACAATGTAGCATAGTCATATTATTTTAATTCCAAGTTCCATAGTTTTAATGTTTTGTTGCATGTATTGATTTATTATTGGTCTTAATGCATGAATTGCTTGATCACCAATTCATGATATATTGAGTTATTTCCATAATCTGAGAGGTGAGTTAATAATTTAGAAGGTGGTAATAAATTCGGTAATAGAATAAGAGATAGAGATATACTTTTTTTATTATTGCGGTCGTGTGTGAATTCTTGTGTTATGCATCTAGTTAAGGAATATTCGGACCCTCTGTAGAGATACATGATTGACTTATTTAGGTAGAATTGATTTAAACTCGAGAAACGAATTTCAATATACATTAGTGAATTCCACCGAATGCATATTTACAAAATAAAACTAGAATTGGAGTTAATATAATTGGCTAGGTAAAATCGAGATTCCCAACTACTTTACAATCTTATTAAAACAAAAATAATTTCGCAATTTTATTTCTTTAGTTTAATTCTTTTGTTGTAGTCAACAATCTCAAACAAATTCGCCCGTTCAAATAGAATTAGGAACTAACACAATTCGGTACTTAGTAACAGTCTCTGTGGGAACGATAATCCGGAACCGTAGGTCCACTTTATTACTTATCACAACCCGTACACTTGCGGGAATCGCGAGATATCAGTGAACAAGTTTTTGGCGCCGTTGTCTGGGACTGTTTTTATATTAATATATATACCAATTAGTTCTTTCTTTAGTTTGAATTTGTATCTGCATTTGTATTTTTTATTTTTATTTTTGAATTTTTTAAAAGTTGTGAATTGTCTCCTTCTTAGATATTGAATGAATATTCAAATAGTTGGAGGCAACATACCAAGATGGCAGCGAACTATAATCAATGGCTCGTTGATCGAACTGTAATTCAGACCTATCTGGTGTGTGACTTCTGCTGGGAAAATCATGCTTTATATGATTGTCCAGTTGCACCTCAGGATGGTTTGTGGAGTATTGATTGTGTGGCGAATTTTTATCTAACAGAGCAGTGGTATCCACTAGAACATTTTTTGGTGAAAAGATCAGATGAGCCAGAAAAATGGTTGAAACAACTGAATAAAAAGAAGAAGAACCTAAAAGAGTGGATCAACCAAAAGAAAATAGCTTCCATGAAGATATCTTTGTTCAAATGTCAACAAGTCAAATTCCAGACATCAAGCTTAAAGAAACTTCAATAAAAACGGAGGAGTTGATCACAGAAGAGCAAATAAACAAGGAGTCACTTAAAAGTACCGATTTTACAATGCAATCCTCTAACTTCAATCACTGAAGAAAATTTGATTTCATCATTGACACTGAAGAGATGATTGAAGTATATATATTGAAGTTCGAATCGAGTGAAGAAGTCAACATACATGACATGGACAAGGTAAAATTTTGGAACATGAATGGAAATTGGAGCAAGTTCAAACGACACAAACAAAGAAGGTCATCAAAAATCTTATTTAAAGTTCCTTAAAGAAAAGTGCAAAAAGTCGGGCTTTAGACTACAAACGGAGCGCTTCTTGGGAGACAACCCAACTTTTCTTCCCTTTTATTTATTATACTTTAAGTATTTATTTTATTTACTTGTTTTTAGATACATGCATGATAGGTGACATGCTTTAAGTGTTTTGCATGTTTACATGTTAAGACAATTTTGCTTGTTACAATAGTTTGCATGTTTGGGGGTGTTTTGATTTTTATGCAATTTTTAGTAGTTTAGGTATTCATCGTCATCCCAAGAACACACACACACACATGATTAGAACTTAGAGAGTTTCTTATTGGTGTTCATATCCTCTAAAGTCATTCATCTTTTGTTTGCAAGGAGCGCACCAATCAAAACACCTCAAACCAAGTCGGGCAAATCAAGAATATGGTCAAATTCTTCTAAATGCATTTCAAATGGAAGCTACAAAGCATCTCCAATGCATCTGGGAAGTTCTCATTCTCTCTCCTTGTCTTGTTGTACATTGTTGAATCTTTTTTACAAACATTGAGGACAATTTTTCTTTCTAATTTGGGGTGGAAAATCTCATTACTTCCATATTCATGCTATCCATTCTATGTTTTCATTTAAATTCTTTTGGGTTAAAAAAGATTTTTAAACTTGAAAATTTTTGTTGACACGTTTATTGCCTAGGATGTAGTATGAATCAAATCTTGCTTTAGCTTGGATTGTGGACAACATGAAAACTTGAAATTCTTTTGAAATAGTTATCACTTGCTAGATTTCATCTCCATTATGCACATAGCCATTATTGGATTAATACTTGTGTATGAATTTATTTAACATGTGTGGGCCAAGTTTTATATACCTTGAACGTAGGAATGACTGATAATCCCAAAACTTAGATCTAGAGACATCCAACCTTTAAAAGTTAGAATCTAAACTTGCTCAAGAGCAGTTTAGGGATGGGAAGAAGTGGTGAAGGTAGGTTTGAACTTTTAATGGTCTGTAGTTCCTAAAATGTATCATTGGTTGAAAAGGTCTTGGTCAACAGATATAAACAATTTCCGGCATAAAAACAGAAAAATGCTTAAGGTCTTATTCTGTTCTTCAAAAGCCTTTTTGACTTGAGTAATTAAGTCTGAGGGGTCTTTCAAACCTGGTGCCCTAAAGTCGTCTGGCTTGGGAGTCACCGACCTAAAGCTCACTTCAGGGGTCAATTAGAAAGCAATTATGGAGAGTGGACTTACACATAAGACAATAAAACATCTTTAACTTTCCTGTATAAGCCTATATGACTCGAGTAATTAAGTCTGAGTGGTCTTTCAAACCTGGTGCTCTAAAGTCGTCTGACTTCGGAGTCACCGACCTAAAGCTCACTACATGAGTCATATAGAAAACAAGTATAAAAAGTTATGCACAAATATTGTAAAAGACATGGATAAAAATAGAAAAAGTCGTCCATAAAAAACTTAAAAATTAAAAAAATTAAAAATAAAATAAAATTGGTATAAGCTTGTTGATTGAGACTTTGATACTAAAGGCACCATTGATTAGTTTGGCAGACTCAACTAATTCTGACCACATGGTGTGGAAAAATATAAATTTTTTATATTTAGAAATCACAGAAATAGAAGGAACCTTGGAATTAGAGAGAAAAGCAATGAGTAAGTTGTGATCATCCATGAGTGATGCAAGGAAAATCATTAGATTCATTAGGGTGACCACATGGATTCAGGTTTGATTGTGCATAACAAGTAATACAGTGTTAAGTATATCATTTACATGAGTAGGAGTTTGATATTAGCTATTCACACGCATGCTTGAAAATTTGGCATGAGATAATTAGAAATTATTTTACTATGTTGTTCATGACTCTTACTGAAATATGAATTGATTTGGACTATTGAGGTATATGGCATATATGTTAGCAAAACAAAAATAATTGCTTAATGTTATTCTAATTTGTTAGTTTAGTCTTACATTGTTCGATGACGAACAATAATTCTAGTTTGGGGGTATTTGATAATTATATTTTATACACTAATTTGTATGTCTAAATTAGAATATTATTTTTTCGTTTTAGAATAATTACTATTTAATTTGTGGTTATCTGTTTACTTTTCAGAAAATATCTCATATCATGCGAATTGAACAATTGATGAAAAAAATGCACATTTGGATGCTAATTGGAAAAAAAATTGGATAATCAAGAGGCTAATGACGTCAAACGGGAAAGATGCAATGTGCCAAAGTAAAGAATTAGAAGTTGTAGGACCCAAATTGAGAATATTTCAAAGTATGGGGACTATATCGTTGCAATTGGAAGTTGAAGGACTGAAGAGCAAATTAAACATGAGAGAACAACTTGCAAATATCCAATGATCGACTTGGATCACAAAAAAACACTTATAGGATTTTTAGAAGTCAATTGGAATCAAGTAGAAGTCCAAAAAGGAATGAAATATGATAAGAATTTCATCATAAATTAATTCCAATCGCACAAGATTCTGGACAGATTTCAAGTTGAATTTTGAGACCTAATTTTGGGGTAGTAAACGTTCGAATTGGGAAAATCCTATTTCAGGAATAACTATAGCCCTTTACGTTATTGATAAGTGTATTTTATACACTTATTTCTATCCTAAAAGTAGGATTTTATATGTTTGTTTTTGAATATTTGCTATTTATTTTGCGTTATTTGTTTACATTTCAGAAATAATCCAAAGTCGAGAAAACAAAGGAATTGGAGCAAAAACAAGCAAATTGGATGACAAAAGAACAAAAGTATGCAAATCAAGAATGGATGAAGTAGATCAAGGGTCAATTGGAAGAAAAGTCAAAGAAAGAACCAAATTGGAAGAAATTGGGAGTTCAAGGACTAAAGTATACAAATCAAAAGAAGAAGGACCAAATTGCAAATATTCGATAGTTGATTCGGATCAAGATAAGATACTTGAGGACTTTTAGGAGTCAATTGGATGCAATTAGATGGCAAAAAGGAATGAAATATGGTAAGAATATTACCATAAATTCATTTAAATCAAGCAAGGTCTTCGGGCAGATTTTTAGTCAGACTTTGAAACCTAATTTTGGGGAAATAAACGTTCGAATTGGGAAAATCCTATTTCAAGAAGAATTGTATCCCTTTACGTTATCTTTCTAACGGATTTTGAATTACCTCAATCGGATAATGGAATAGAAAGATATGATCAAAATACTAAATGTTGTGCAATAAAAGGATGAGGACCAAATTGCTGAAATTTAAAGAAGAAAAATGTAGCTGCCGGTATAACCGTGCGGCCGCACGGTTTAAAAAGCGTGCGGTCGCACGGTCAAAAAAATCAGCGACTGAAGTTTACCTGCAGAGTCATGCGATCGCGCATTTCTGAACCGTGCGGTCGCACGGTAGTCCCGACTGGGCACGGTTTAAAAAGCGTGCGGTCGCACGGTCAAAAAAATTAGCGACTGAAGTTTACCTGCAGAGTCATGCGATCGCGCATTTCTGAACCGTGCGGTCGCACGGTAGTCCCGACTGGGCCGCAGCTGGACTTTTTGCGCGAAATTCAGCAATTTTCTCCTCCATTAACCTAATTCTCGGGGAAATCTATAAATACCAGACCTAAGGCACGAAATTAGGGGTTCCCAACTTGCTAAATTCATGCCAAAACCTTGTCGAAGTGCCGAGGGATCCAAACCACGCCAAGATCAAGATTGAAGAAATAATTGCAAGGAGATGAATTGGGTTACATCTTTTCATATCTCTTGTTATTTATTTTTTATTATGTTTCTAGGCTAGGTTAATTGTGTTGAAATTGTGATGAAGTTTTGATTTCTTGACTCCATGTTTTAATTTATTATTTAATTTATGCAATTCATGATTTTGAGCAATTGAATTATGCTTTTTCTATCATGCAATTACTTGATCACTAGTTGTATGATTTTAGGTTGTGATTTCTTAAGTTTGAAAGATTAGGATTTCATTAGACTTGTTTCAATTTCCACAAAGTCCGATAGGGGATAGAAATATACCCCTATGCTTTGTGTTATCTGCTATAATATTCATAGTTATTTTAATGCTTTCTTGCACATTTGTATTCAACATAGAAATATAGTTGGGTCGTGTGTAGGAATAGCCGTTATTGCTTGTCCGAAAGGAAGTTTTAACAACATTAGGAATATGAATTTTCAAAACCCATGAATTGTATTTAAATAATTGGTTAAGATATGGATGATAGAGTCAAAATGGATTCATAATTCTAACGCATTTATTTTCATTCGTTTAAAATCAAATTAGTTTAATCTTCATTTTAATTTTCAAAATCAAAATTTTCAAACTCAAACAATTTCTAGTTCCGGTTAAGGTAGTAGTCTAAAAATACGATTTAAAACAATCTCTGTGGGAACGATATTCGGACTTAAAATCCACTTTATTACTTGCGCAACCCGTACACTTGCGGAGCGTCGTCAGTTATATTTCTAACACACTTTGAATAACCTCAATCGGATTAGGGAATAGAAAGATATGATCAAAATACTGAACATTGTGCAGAAATAAGAAAAGACTCGCACGCGGATTTGACGAATTTCTTTCCTTCTTCAACTTGGTCTCTTCACCAACTATATAAGAAACATGTCTTGCACGAAAATCAGACATTTGCCTCTCCATAGAACGATTCACAATTGAGATTTCAACATCAAATTCTTGGAGAATCAAGCATTGTAGAGGGGTGTGAATTGAAGATAATTGAAGAATCAAAACTTGGTGCAATATTTCCATTCTTTATATTTTTTTCAATGAATGTTTATTTTTATTGTTTTTGTTCTTTCATAATGATGTGTAACTAAATTCTATGTTGGGATGAACGATGTAGCATAGTCATATTATTTTAATTCCAAGTTTCATAGTTTTAATATTTTGTTGCATGTATTGATTTATTATTGGTCTTAATTCATGAATTGCTTGATCACCAATTCATAATATATTGAGTTATTTCCATAATTCGAGAGGTGAGTTAATAATTTAGAAGGTGGTAATAGAACAAGAGATAAAGATATAATCTTTTTATTATTATTATTGCGGTTGTATGTGAATTCTTGTGTGTTTTGTATCTAGATAAGTAATATTCGAACCCTCTGTAGAGATACATGGTTGACTTATTTAGGTAGAATTGATTTAAACTCGAGAAAGGAATTTCAATATATATTAGTGAATTTGATCGAATGCATATTTAGAAAATAAAACTAGAATTAGAGTTAATATAATTGGTTAGGTGAAATCAGGATTCCCAACTACTTTATAATTGTTATTAAAACAAATGCAATTTTGCAATTTTATTTCTTTCGTTTAATTATTTAGTTATAGTTAACAATCTCAAACAAATTCGTCTGTTCAAATAGAGTTAGGAACTAACACATTTCGGTACTTAGTAACAGTCTCTGTGGGAACGATAATCCGGACTCCTAGGTCCACTTTATTACTTATCACGACACGTACACTTGGGGGGATGTATCGCGAGATATCAGTGAACAAGAGACATGCATAGGTTCTTCCCGGGGTGGAGAACGTCGAGTATCCCGACCACTTTCCCTCTGGAGGGGAGCCTCCGTATTCCTCCTAGAGGTCTCCCCAATGCCGGATTGGTCTTTGCGAGGCCTCTTCTGGTATCGACGATTCACGACTCCATTATCTTTCCTTTTCTGGGCTGCATTTCGTGCCTTTTCCTCTGCCGCCTTCCGTAGTCGATCCCCATCAAACGCCATTCCTGCATAATATTAAAAGGGAAGAGGAAGAAGATGATAAAATGAAGCAAAAACCAAAAAATATGAAAATTACAAAAGTTAAATACATATTACTTTATTTACAAGGTCGCGGCCTACCGAGCTGCAAGTCAAGACCGGCCTGAGACGTCTCCTCAGCCAAAAGGCCAAAGTCACATATTATAATAGAATTGTCAAGAAGGTCGGCAATCTCCTCCTCACTCTTATTTTCCATCATATTAAAGCTATCTACGTCTGGCCTCCTAAAGGTCGATAAAAATATGTTCTCTCCTTTTCGGGGCTTCACGAAGAACCTATCCTTTCAATACTTTAAAAAGGAAGTAACCCACGGGACCTCGAAGCGCCCTTTCCCGCTTAAATATACAAAACAGTTGCACCGAGGTAGGTATTTTAGGTCTAAAAGACATTTACACAAATCTACAGTAGGCTCAATCCCTAAACTCCTATATAAAACGAATAAATACGTCAAGATCCTCCATCTATTGGGGGCGAGATGACCCGGCACTATGCTCGCAGTCAGAAGAAAGTCAATGAAAAAATGATAAAGGGGAAGCCTAAACCCAGCCACAATGGCCTCATGAAACACTACCATCTCCCCTTCCTGGTAATGGTATGACACATCGTCCTCTTCCGGAACCCATCCCATGTACCCCTCAAACATCCCAAATTTCCTCATGTCAGCATCGACCATATGCTCCTTCATCCTACTATTAAAAGTTGGGAGCTCAAGATAAGCCTCACTCAGTCCTCTACCCAAAGCTGGGTAATCTTCTATACCCTCCTCACAGCCCGATTCCTCATCCCGGGAAGGTGGAGGCTGGTAAAAACCTAGTGGCTTGACCTCTAATGGCTCGTCCAGATCCTCTACTTCCCTAAGGTCCCCTACGGTCACTTGCCTTACCATATTTTTTGAAAAATAAATTATTTAACTAAAGAGGTCAGGAAAGATCGAGCTTACCTAATGTGCTACTTTTGCTAAGGGGATAGACCGTGCTACTTGCTCGAAGAGTTCTTTGGTCTCTCAGAGGATTTTGCAAAGTAAAATGAAAGAGAGGATATGGACCACATATATATAGGCAAAAATGGAAGGAAATTTTTTGAATCTCAACCTTTCGCTTTGAACACGTGTCAACCATCTGACTTAACATTGTTCACCTCCTCACATTAATTGAAGAGAGAAACGGTTGGCAAAACGCGTCATCAGCCACCAGGAATAAATATGATAGCTGTAAAAAAAAATGAATGATGAATGAATGCATTCAGAGATCTATTTCCGATCCCTGATGCAAGGGGGCCGATGATCGATATGATTTTCACAGCATAAAATACAAGGATGAATTATGAGCCTTAGAGGTGTACAGGTCGGTCCATCTTGACCAATGAACCGACCCAGATGCCCGATCTCTCATAAAGGACTGACCAAATAACTAATGGGTCGGGCATGAATGCCCGACCACTCATATAGATCGGGCATATTTCCCGACCAACTATTCCATCTCGTTCATTTGTCCATAGGTCGGCCCACCAGCCCGGCCATTTCCTATCATTGAGGTCGGGTCCTCCCGGCTACATCTCAATCTGGCTACATCATGGATTTAATGATCGGTCCATCTCGGCCTCATTACACCAAAAGCCCAATGCAAACAGGACTTGAAGCATCCTTTGTTTACGGGTATCTTCAATGGGCTCCATACAAGATGTATTCCATAAAGAAACATCCTAAAAAAGGAGAGTACAATCCTAATAAGAATTGAACTCCTAAAAAGGTAAATTTACAAAAAGATGACTCCTTCTCCTAATAGAAGAAAGTCACGTGCTTTCTAAACCCTATAAATAAAGTTCATTTAATCGAATATTATTCATTCACAATATATTTTCCAATTATATTTCTCTCTCTCAACTTTTCTTTCTCCAGAAAACTAATTCTCACACCGGAGGGGCGACGGGGAGAATCCTCATCGCCTTTTTTGCAGGTCATTCAAAGCGAATCCATTCATCTTTTCCAGTGATCAAGTAACTCTAGATCTTACCAAGTCAAGGTTAGAAATTTTTACCCCATCATGTACAAATATTGATGCATGTGAAATGTATTAATATACTTTTCATAACTTCTACATTTGAATCTCGCATTTAACATACTTTTCAATTTCATTCAAAAAAATCAATCAGAATAATTAGAAAATAAGTAAACGAAATATTTGAATTTAACCAATAAAATTTTATTTTCTAAAATAAGTAGTCAAGATAATAATTTGAAAATCTCGCAATTATCATGATATGACAACCGAGTAAAGTTGAAAGATCACGAAATTATACAAAAAATCTTATACCTTATAATCTTTAAAAATATATTAAAATTAAGAATGATTAAAAAATATTAATCATTCTATTGATATTATTAACTAAAAAGAAATCAAAGTATTAATTATTCAATATTAGTCTTCGTTCAATAACTTTTTCTATAAATTATTTATAAACAACGCATTTTTCAACCACATATATATTTCAGAAAATATGATTTTTAATATTAAAGATAACAAATAATTTGACCATTAATAATTAAAACACAATTTTTATATTGATGACTACACATAGAATTTATAATATTAAGAACAACAAATAAATAAAAAATAATAATAATTAAATAATAAATTTAATATTGATAACTAAAAATATTAATTGAACTCAATAATAAAATTAAAATTAATTAAAAAAATCAACCATTATTTAGTACCCCTTCCGTCCCACAAAGATAGCCCCTACCAATTTTCACAGATATTAAGAAATGTCAATTAATGTTGTTGAATACAGAAATTTTACAATCATTTTTCCTAATATACCCCTAATAAATTTATATAATTTCCCACAAAATTGAAAAAGTATAAATTTATTTAGATTAATAAAAAACACATTAAATAATGGTAATATTTGACATAAAATATTAACTTCACTCTCAAAAATAAAGTGGACTATCTTTATGGGACGGAAAAAAAAATAAAATAAAATAGTGGGCTTTCTTTGTATAGCAGAGATAATATTTACCATATATATATATATATATATATATATATATATATAGAAGTAATAATTATTTATCTTTTTCCTGGGAGAAATAATCGGTAAACTATAATTATCATCTACATTATGATCATTCTCTATTGATGTATCTACTTCCTTAATGTGTTTTAGGATATGGTTTAAAAACCATACGATTATAAACTTTTTTTTTTAAACAATTTTTCAAGCTACTTTTTAATGTATTTTAGAATATAGTGTATCTACTTTTTAAATAAATATATATATATATATATATATATATATATATATATATATATATTTGTGTGTGTGTTTGCACACGCGCGCCAGATTTAGGATAATTTGTCATTTTCTAGAAGTAATAATTATTTATCTTTTTCCTGGGAGAAATAATCGGTAAACTTTAATTATCATCGACATTATGATCATTCTCTATTGGTGTATCTACTTCCTTAATGTGTTTTAGGATATGGTTTAAAAACCATACGATTATAAACCCTTTTTTTTAAACAATTTCTTAAGTTACTTTTTAATCATACATATTTTTCTTCATCAATTTTTAATCACATATCTTATTTTGAAAACGAAAAAAAAAAAAAACCATAAAAAGGATACAGGGAACCGCTGAACGCACTATTATACCCTATTCTACTTACCCTATAATGTCAAAATAAATTTATTTATTTCAAATAAATTTATTATAAATTATTTTGACATTTATACCCTTTTCTACTTACTCCAATCCATGCTCCTCTCACCTTGTCCCATCTCAATAATTGGTAACACTATTTGATTTATAAATTGATTTATTTATGATTTTAAAGTAAAAAATAGCAATTAAAAATTTGAGAGAAAAAATACATATAATAAAAAGTAATTTAAAAAATTATGTAATTTATAAATTGATTTATAAATCTGTTTATTTTGGTTACAAACGGAGGTATGAGGTTATCTTGTTCATGCTTCAAGAGCATTGTCATGGGAAATTGAGAATGTCCTTCACGTTAAAGTAAATGTTAAAACTTAAAAGTGATTCGATTAAAATTTATTAATAATAATAATAAAATAATTGCTAGTATTATTTATGTGTATCTTCTCTCGCAACATAATAGAAAAATATAAATATAAAATGTTTAAATGTTAAATTTAATTTACTTTCCATTTGGTAAACTTATTTATAAATATTTTCTCAAATTATTTTTTAACCATACATTAAATTTTCCTAATCCATGTTTCAATTATATATTTAACCTACAAAGCAACAAATACTTTGTTTGCCTCCGTTTGGTAAAAAAATTTGTTTATAAATAAAAAATATAATTTTTAAAATAAAATATATGATTAAAAAGTAATTAGAGGAAATCTTTATAATTGACCAAACGTAGTTGCCAAACATAGGCACAAGGGCATTAGTGAAACAAATAGTAAACTTAAATTATTGAGAGGCATTATTGAAACAAATAGTGCACCTAAAATTATAGAGTTCATGTAACAAACATCCACATGAACACGTGGCACAATCTCCTTCATCTTTTTTTTTTTTTCACACGCCACTGGATAACCCCTTCCTGGCTTCCTTTGTCCGAGCACTCCGGATTCAAAAATTTCTTGGGCACATTTTCTTGACAAAGAGGTGGATAAAAAAGTAACGTGAAAGTGTGGTGAATGTTGATTTAAAATTAAATAATGATATAATGTGTGAAAAAATAAAAATATCGTATGTTAATTATCAATTTGAATGTCAAAATAGATATACATGTAGCAAGATTATTCTACATTTCCTAATTGAGTTTGGAAAATGCTGTTTATACAAAAATGATTACTAAAAATGATGTGGTGTTATTGTGGTTGTTAATTTTGAAAGTGATGTGATGTATGAAATAACATGATGATGTCAACAATATATTATGTTAAGATAGAAATGTTCTTCTGTCAGCTGTCGACACCATAAGGTGCCAGATTTAAGGTCTGTTCGGCGGCTTGGAGGGGGGCATTTAAATTATTTTGTTGATTTATTTGTGTTTTCTAGGTAAGATATAGGGTTAAAAATTAGTTTAGAAAATTGTGTAATTGGAGAAAGAAAATATGAATGGTTAAAAAGTGATTTGGGAAATTATGTAAATTAAATTTATTGTCTTTTTTATCTTCTAGTGTATTAATTTATCGAATTAAATCATTATCGAACGGTGCCTTAAACACATGGGGGTGGAGCCTATAACACATGGGCTCATGCCCTTGTATCTGTGTCTACGTATGGAGAGAGAATAAAATCGTATGTTAACATTTCCATCACCTTGTCTAGCACTACTCATTGATTTTGATACATGTACAAAACGCTAACAAGTTTGAAAATATGTGTAGGTGACATTTGAAGAGCATCCGCATTAGACGTGTTAAACTTAACTACCTACATGGGTAAAAAACATGATATTAATGACAAGTATAAGTATTAAAATTAATTACTTATTATTACCACAATGGATGTTATAAATTTTAATTAAGTCAAAGAATATGATAATTACTTATTTTTAAACAAAACAAAATTTATTATTAATATGATACTCATTTTGAAGATCTCGTTAAATTATATAATGTGACATCAACAAATTTTTGTTATCGTTATTAAAGAAATTAAAAAAGAAAAAAAAAAAAAGGAAAAGAATAAATAAGGGATTGGGTGTGTAATTATGTAGGGGTTAGGGGTGGGGTGGGGTGTATTTACGCTGTTGGAGAATTTGAAGACAAAAGTATCACATTAGATGTTAAAATACTGACTAAATTTAACAAGAAAGTCAACATGTTATTAAACAAGTTAACATATCCAATATAAACATAAAATCAACTATTAGTCAGTGTTTAGCAAATCGGATCTGACCGAACGGTTCAACTAGGAACCAACCGGAAAATCGCTCCGATCTTGCCTTAAAATCGGGCATTTAAAAATCGGAACGGAACCCGGGTTTTTTCCTGTTCAACCGGGAACCGGTTAGGGTTTTAAACCAAGTTTTGAACTTTTTTTTTTTTTTTTTGCTGAAATTCTTTTTTTTTAGTTGTTTTAAACTACTTTTGGTTGTTTTAAACTACTTTTATGTATGATTTTATTTTCTAAATAAGTAAATGCTGGTTTATTTGTAAAATAACTTGTCTTTTTAAAAAAAATTGTGATTTTTGAAATAATTTTTAATTGAAACCGGTTCGACCCGGTCAGACCTTCGACCCTTGACCCGTTATCTTTTCCGATTCGAAACGATTTTCGATTATCTAAACACAATTATTAGTTAATATCTTTTCTTAACAAACACTTTAACACATTCAATATGGATGGTTTTATTTCATATAAAAATTCGTCTTTTAACAAACATAAAGTTCACTTTATATTTTAATGTTTCAAAATTTAAACAAAGTTATTTATTTAATAACTAATTGAAAAAATAAATTAGAAGATTGGCGTTCTGTTTGTATTTTATTTTGTATTTTCATTTTCGAAAATGTTTTGTGTTTTGTGTTTTCATTTTTGTTTTCAAATTTGCTGAAAACGCGTTTGGTTTGTCATTTATGAAAACTGTTTTTGAAAATGAAAAGCTGGAAAACACGTTCTGTTTGAAATTTTGCAGAACACTATTTAAACTATTTTTAATTAATTTACTTGCAGAATACTACTAACTCCAACTCAAACTTCCTTTCACGATACACTAAAAATATGGTTACATGCAACACACTAATGTGAGCATTAAGAGTCTATATTAACACAGCTTGGTCAGGTTCGGGACTTGAGAAAGCTCTACTTCTATTAAAATCTAGAAAATGCAAGTTCTTTCAAAACCATCGGAGTCCATTTATCATTACATTTTTTGAAATATAACAACAAGAATTCTCATTTAATTTCTTTTTTTTAATGTTGATATTGAATTAAATAAAACTTTATTTAAACTAAGTTCCAAGTTTATATTAAACTTAGTTCTAAGTTAAGATAATTCTTAAAAAATAATAATAATAATAATAATAATAATTTCCCAAAACGCGTTTTGGACATTTTTTGTCGAAATACACACAAAACGTCCAAAACGATGTTTCGGGCGTTTTCCGTTTTGTGTACAAATTTTTTTTTTTTTTTTCCAAAATGCGTTTTCGAAAATGGTAAAGAGAACGCGTTTTTAGCGTTTTCGAAAATAAAAATAGAAAACGACCTCAAAACAGCAAAAAGAACATGGGCTATTTTTTTAACCTTTTTATTTTAAAAACTTAATTAAATCCATACATTTCGAACAAAATTGATCGCTAAAGTAAGTACTAGTTCATTGTTCGATACAATCAAATAAAATTATTCATGAGATTTGTTAAGAATTATAAGTTGTATAAAATACATCATCTAATTTCACTAGAAAAGATGCAGATATATTTAGGTCCACTTATAATCTGAAAGTGATAGTAATATTTTTGATGTGTAGATAAAAAGTGAGTAAAAGTATTGAGTTCCATAAAATAAGAGAATAATTATCGATGTGCAGAAAATTTTATGAAAGTGATTACAAGTGACTCACATATAGGGCTATTTATAAATATTATTTAATTCTCTAATTGAACTTACAAATATAAATGAAAAAATGATTAATATAAATGAAAATACATTTTATTTTTCATCTTTTTGTTGAGTTTTAAATTAAGCCCGGTATGACTAGAAGTTTTTGAATTTCTTTCCTCAAAACTAATTTTCAATCACACATTTTTATGGGACTTACTACTTTCACACTTTTCAATCGTTTTTCAATCATATATTCTCTAAAAAAAATTAAATTTCCTTCAAAATCTCCTACATCAAACAAGCTCTAACTATTTTAGCCCATGTTTGACACTCTTAAAAATTTAACATATTTTTTTCTCTTCTTTTCAACCACACATTTATCAATAAAATAATATTACGCATAAATCCTAATAAATATACTTTTAACCACACATTCTCCTAAAAATTATTATTCATTTCAAATAAACTATTTTTAAAAAATATCAAACAAGGGTTTAGAGTTGTTCGCTTGGGCATGATTGCCCATTATAATTCAATTTATAATGGACACAATTTTTCAACCATTTTTTAATCAGACACATTGTTCTTTTTCAATTTTTAACCGTACATCTAACCTAAAAAATTCCAAATTATAATTCAAATTCGCTAATGTAAAAAGAATTCATACAGAAGATGACATGGGCACAATCTTTTAAAAGGGAAATTATAGAGAAAATTAAGTGTAGACCTTACAATTTCAACCACAAAAGAAAGCATAATAATTCAAATTCCAGGTCGTAATTAAACTTTTTAAATATTAATTATAATATTATTAAACTAAATTGATATGCAGTAAATCTATAACCCCAACCTCAACCTCTACCTGCCCACTACACTCAATTAAACCCAATTCACTTTCTATCACAAAGTAGACCACAGGCGCCGACTTCATCATTTCCAACATTAGATCTCCGACCTCCAAGTCTCCGACGATAGACGCATCAACATGGAGGCGTGTGGTTACTGGCTGCGTGTAATCGATATTCACAAATCAGACATCTCAATAGGGCGACAGAACGGTGTCTTGTGAGGCGATGTGTGTGGTGGTGATGATGATTTGTGTGGTGGCGGCACCCGGATGTTGTTTATTTTGTGTTATTTTATTCGATAAACTGTGTTGATGGTATAAGTGGAGCTTGACGCGAGCTGTGTTGTGTGTGCGCGGTGGTGTTTGTGGTTGTGTTGCTAAGACCATCTCCAAGGCACCCCAAAATATTTATCTCAAATTTGGAATTTTTCATCTCCAATCACACCTCTTTTCCTATCCCAAATTTGGGATAATGAATAGTGCTATCCCAAATTTGGGATAACACTATTCATTTATCCCTAGGGGTGGTCATCAACCCGCCAAAACTGTCCAACCTGATCGGGTTAGGTTGGATTTTGATGAAAATTGGGTTTGGTTGAGTTATAAAAAAAAATTTTGTTTGGGTTGAGTTGGGTCGGGTTGGATGACAAACCCAACCCACAACCCGACCCAAATTTTAAAAATATAAGACTGTTTAAATTTCAAGAATCTTAAATCCACTTTTAATTTGGATGAAACTCAAATATAATTTGAACATATTTTAGTTTTATTAACAAGTATTTAATTTATTATATTTGAGCTTATTGTATTGTACATAATTTATTTGAGTTAATAATTGATTTATGGGCATAATTTTTTAATTTTCTAAGAATTTTATTTAATTGGACCAAAACTCAAACTACCCAACCCAACCCGATCGAAACTTGATTGGGTTGGGTTTGAATTCATATTTGAGTTGGGTTGGGTTGATTTTTTTTCAACCCGACCATAGTGGGTTGGGTTCGGATTGGGCAAAAAATCGACCCAACCCACGCCCATCCCTATTTATCCCAAATTTGGGATAAAGCTTTTATTACAAAAATGTCATTAATTTATTTACAAAAATGTCATTTTTTTTTCATTAACCTCATTTATCTATTTAATTAATCAATTGTTATTGTTATTATTATTATTAATTATTATTATTATTGTTGTTGTTGTTGTTGTTTTTTTTTTTTTTTTTTTGTATGTTAATTATTATTGTTTTTGTTATTGTTAATTTTTGTTGTTTTCGCGTATGATAATGTTATATAAAGGATACTAGTAACAAGAACGGTAGTTCGAATTATAATTGGAATGACCGAAATTTAATTTCTGAACAGTGGTACAAAGACAATAATTCTCAACATGGAAATTGAAAAGGAACCTACTAAATGAAAACAACATAGGGACAAACGCACGATCCAAATCTTAAACATAAATAACACAATAGCTAATCGAGAGTACTAGGTAGACGTAGACCAGATGGTTCAGTAATCCGGAAGATCACTTGAGGATCCTCGAATATCTTCAAAATACTGACCGAAGGAAATCGAGTTATTCTGGGATCCTGAACTTTGATGTTCAGCTCTTTTTTGGACAATTTTTGTTTGTTCATTTTCTAAGAACTGACGTGCATAAGGGTTTGTCAAAGTTGACAAATCAGTTAGTAAAATTTTGTTCTCCTCTTGAACTTCTGCCATGACTAATTTTTTCATTTCCAAGGCATGCCATTGTTGTTTCTCTTCACTGCCCCTTTGGACGATGTCACTAAGCTTACGATTTTCTTCCTTGACTACCTCGACAATATTTGAACACTCATTTTTCAGCTCTCCTCTTCAGTTTAGACTTTTTAATCCCATATGGGCGTTGTGTTGAAGGGCCCTCAAAGTTATTGTCTCCCAGGTTCGAATTGAAGGTCGGCACTCCTTGCTGTATCGGTGATGACATGTAGTCTTCCAGCCCTGGAGATTCTGGATCTGGAGAGGAAATGTTATTCGCCTCTCGTTGGATACGTGTTGCTGCTGGGTTGACAGTGCTGCTAAATTTCTCAATATTTTTCATAACTGGCCAGACATGATCAAACTTGAAACCTTTCTTTTATTTCTTGTCTTGTTCCAATAGTAATTTGGCTCGAACATACTAAAGAATGAAAAGAAAATATATGCTAAGTTGAATTCAACAATGTACAACTAGAACAATAAGAATGATACTTACAATGTCATGCTCAGAGGCACCACTTGGATTAAGGTTTTCAACTTGTGCTACACATCCCCGCATTTTGTTCATTGCATGAGAAATCACCCCCATACGCTTCATCAATGAGTTTTTGTTGCGTTGTTGCGTAACAGATTCTGGGAGATTGGTGTTATACTCATTTTCAATTCGAGACCAAAGCATGTCCATCGACTGATATATGCTAGTAATCGGATTTTGGGGAACATCTATGTATGTATGACATAGATGTAAGTCCTCTTCGTGTGTATAAGACGATGTCCGTTGGTTAGACGCCATGAATACACAAACTATTATATTTCAAAGTTAATATGCTTGTTTGTTGCATCTCACTTCTATTTATGGGTGAAAGCCATTGAATGGTCATGTCATCTGCAAAGCCTGTCGAAATTGAATGGTCCCATCTTCTGCAAAGCCTGTCGCCATTGTATGGTCATTTCATCTGCAAAGTCTGTCGACATTAAATGATCATGTCATCTGCAAAGCCCGTCGCAATTGTATGGCCATTTCATCTGCAAAGCCTGTCGACATTGAATGATCATGTCATCTGAAAAGCCCGTCGCAATTGTATGGCCATTTCATCTGCAGAGCCTGTAGACATTGAATGATCATGTCATCTGCAAAGCCTGTCAGCATTGAATGGTCCCGTCAATAACGTATACCTTTCGGGGGCGCTGCCCTGAACCCCTGGGAGGGGGGCCTCCTGCTCCCCTTCCAACCCCCACAGCGACCTTACCGCGAAGGTCGATCCGCGTACAAACTCCGCATAGCGCAACAAGATTTTGAAGGGCTCAGATTTTCGTGAAATCCAATCCAAGGATTGAGAATGTTTTTGTCATCTTGACTTACACCTTATCTTCACCACTATTTAAATGATGGCATATCATCTTAAACATTACAACTCCCATTTCAACTTCAGCAAGAACAATGAGTTCGGGTATTGGAGGTTCTCCTTCTAGACATTCATCCATTAATTGTGATGATGAACATGAAAGAGAACCCCAAATTTTCGAAACTATGTTGGATATGATTGAAGCTGAAAGAATTGCGGTGGTAGGCATGCAGACCAATAACAATTTCCTTCTTTCTAAATATTGCAGGCAGCAACGAGATGTCCATCCGAGGCCTGGAGGCTCCATCCCAGGCCACATAGTAATCAACCGTGAGCGAGAAACTGCAAATTTGAATTTATTTAATGATTACTTTGTCGAGAATCCACGTTTTCACGAGGGCCTATTTCGACGTCGATTTCGTATGTCTCGTAGTTTATTTCTACGAATAGTTGATGCCGTGAAAGCTCATGACAATTACTTCAAGCAAAAGAGAGATTGCACAGGTAAAGTTGGACTATCCGCACTTCAAAAGGTAACTGCAAAATTTCGAATTCTTGCTTATGGCGTACCTGCAGATGCAACTGATGAATATGTTAGAATTGGAGAATCCACTGGTATTGAGAGTACGAAGCGGTTTTGTCGAGCAGTTGTTGAGATATTCGGGCCGCAGTATCTTAGATCGCCAAACTATAACGATGTTGCCAGGCTACTAGCTATTGGTGAACAACGAGGATTCCCTGGAATGTTGGGTAGTCTAGATTCCATGCATTGGAAGTGGAAAAATTTTCCAACTGCTTGGGCAGGTCAATATGCAGGTCGTAGTGGACGCCCAACTATTATTTTGGAGGCAGTAGCTGACTATGATATTTGGATTTGGCATGCACACTTCGGGCTACTAGGATCAAACAATGATATTAATGTGTTGGAAAGTTCCCATCTTTTTGCCAATCTTGCTTCAGGTATGGCTCCCCCAGCTCATTATGTCATCCAAGGAAAGGAGTACGACACTGGCTATTATTTAGCTGACGGCATATACCCGAAGTGGTCAACTCTTGTGCAAACAATTCATGATCCCCGTGGTCCAAAAAAGAGATTATTTGCAACCAAACAAGAGAGCTGCAGAAAAGATGTAGAACGTGCCTTTGGTGTCCTACAATCAAAGTTTGCAATTGTAGCAGGACCATCACGATTTTGGCACAAACATGTGCTGAAGGATATAATGACAGCGTGTATTATTATGCATAATATGATTATTGAGGATGAACGTGATGTTGATGCCCCAATTAAAGATTGGAACGAAGCACCACCCCCAGAAGTTGAGATGGTTCGGAATGAAAATGTTCGTTTCCAAAATTTCTTGCTCGTCACAGACAAATCAAGAATGTCTCTGCCCACTATGCACTTCGAGATGCCTTAATTGAGCATTTGTGGGAGCAATTTGCTAATTCTCAAAATCAAGATGATGTTTTTTAATTTTTCGATGTGGTGTATGCTTTCGAAGCATGTCTTCATTTGTTTTCGAAGACAAGCCTTCAATGTACTTGTTCGAGATGAATATTTTAATAATTTAGTTTTTTACGTCCACAATATTGACATTTTTTTAGGCACTTCAAAATCTTTAACTACTAATTAAAAATAAAATTAAACCAATTAAATAGATAATAAATACATTTGTTAATTTATAGAATTAGAAATAATAATAAGAAAAATAAATAAAAAACAGTTTATCCCAAATTTGGGATAAACTGTTGGAGAAGAAAAAGGGTTCGGACCAAATTTGGGACAAAGTCTGGACCAAATTTGGTCCGAACCCTTGGAGATGCTCTAAAGGAGATATTGGTGGTGGATTGAGGCTTCTGTAACGATGCAAGTAGTCTTAGTGGTGGTCGTGGTGTGTTGATTATCTTCGTGGTGGTGGATTGATGCTTCGGTGGTGGCAATGGCAGTAGTTGCGCCCGTCGTTGATCTGTGTTTGGGAGTTGGGGACTAGGTTTGGGGACGATCTGTGTTATGTGAGGCTTTGGTGGCTGTGACAATGAGGTGGTGGTACTGGTTGTAGTGATGGTGTTGGGCGATTTGGAGGTGGTGAGAAGGTGTAGTGGTGGTGGAGGTGATTGAAGATGAAGGTGGTTGGTGGCTGTGGTGCTGAGGTGATTATGGATTGGATTGGATTGGTGGTTGTAGTTTGGGTGCAACCGGGTGGTTGTGGTGGTGATGGCTGTGATGGTGGAGGAGTGGCTGTAGGGTAGGGTGGTTCATGTGTTTTTGGTGGTGGGTGTGGTGGTGGAACCGGTGGCGGTGGTGTTGGTTGATGGTAAGGTTAGGTGTGGTGTGGTGGTGGTGTGCGTTATCGTCAGTAATGGTGTTGGCAGTGGTGGTGGTGGTAGTGGTGGTTGGTGCTTGTTTTCGGTGGTGGTGCTGATGGTGTATGACCAATGATACGTAATTTGTGACTAATAAATAGTATATGATCTAAAAATATTGATAATTTGTTACCTTTAATTGAATTATTATGATTTAATAATTTTATAATTGTGACTCAAAAATAAGTTGTGGTCAATTAATTACAGTGACCATAATTTGTAACCTAAAGTTTGTGGTTTACGATCGAGAAATAGATTGTGATCAATTAAATCGATAATTTGTGACATAAAAAAAAGTTGTGACAAGATAATTTGATAAATTGTGACTGTGAAATAAACTGTGACATATAAAACTGGTGATATGTGATCGAGAAAACTTATGATTTATGAAAATTGTGACCTAAAAAATCGGTGATTTTTTTTCGAGAAAAAATTGTAACCTATGAAATTAGTGATTTGTAACCAACGACAAAATTGTGACTCATAATTTGTTAAATTGTGATCAATTAGCTCGAGATTTGCGACCGAGAAAAAATTGTGACCTACAAAATTCGAGATTTGTTACCGATAAATAAAAATTACGGTAACAAATTCTAAAAATTACGGTTAGGACCTATAAAATTTGTGACCGAAAATAGGTCGTGACCTATAAATTTTTAATTTATGATCGAGAAATAAGTCGTTACCAAATATTTGTGATCGAGAAATTAGTTGTGAGCCATATTTGTGATCGAGAAATAAGTCGTGACATTTAATATTTATGATTTGTGACCGAATAATAATTTGCCACCGATTAATTTGATAATTTGTGATATAAAATAAGTCGTGATTTATAAATTTATTATTTGTGATCGGGAATTAAGTCGTGACTAAATTATTTTATAAGTTGTAACCTATAAAATTTGTGATTTGTGTTTGTGACCATAAGTTGTATAATTGTGATCTCAACCTATTTAATTACATATTTTTTAAATAAAAACCTGATTTTTGTATTAAAACAATAAGTTTCTTAAAGTTTAAATTCCATCTTTTAAACTCTTCACATATATATTTATCCCGAAATTATATTCACGCCACAGTTTGACTTTACATTTTAATTACAATAAGTGTCCCATATTATTTTAATTATTTTGAAAATTATTTCCTTATTTATTTATTTTTGTGGTATTTTTATAATTAATCATTAATTATTTAATATATCATATCTCTATTGACAATTTTATTTTAGATATTCTATTATATTGAAAAAAATATTTTTTGAATTCTTGCAATCATTCTTTATTTTTCTTGTTTAAATACAAGAGAGGTAAATAAAAAAATTTATTCCATTCTAAAAAATTCATTAGCTGTCATTAGAACGATAAATTGTGTTAATTAATGGAAATCCTTGATAAAAATAAGATAAAAAAGTTAAGAGGTATAAATGCAAAATTTAATAAAAATTAAGGATTATCTTTTGTAATTAAATTATGGTACACTTAACGAAAAATGTGGTTTTAATATAATTTTCCTTTTTTAAATCGTCTCGGATATGGAAAATGACTAGTTCAATCCTGCGAGTGGGACCCACCTATTTCCTCCATAACGTTATCACAACAGGGGAATCATCGTCCATCCCTGGGCCCCTGCATGACATGATTTTTCCACACAGAGAAAAATGAGAAATGGGAATATTAATTTTACCTCAAACTTATTTCTCATCTGTCAAATTAAGCCTCACACTCCTCGAACCAAAATAACCACAATGTAACTCTCATGTGAATATGTTTTTGCACTGTGTTTGATTGAAAAAAAATAAAAATGGTAAGAAAATATTTTTGAGAATTTGTTTGCCTAAAAATTATTTTCGTGAAAAATGTCAATTGAAAGTTTTGATTGAATTAGTTTTTCAAGTGAAAAAGGTAAAAAATTTTCCTAGTCTTGTTGTTTGATTGACATTATTTTTCATGATAAATAAAACAAAATTTAGCTATTTTAATCAATTTTTTATTTTATTTTTTACTTATTTATACTTAATAATAGTAATGTTAAATTCTAAAAAAAAAATAAAAAAATAAGTCAATTAAGAACAAAAATGATCAAACGTGACTAAAAGACTTTTCAACCTAAGGCGAAAAATGTAATCTCACCAAAAAGGTAACAAAATATTTTCAAGACGACTAAGGTGTACTTCAATTAGTTATATACTTATATCATAGAAAATATTTTCCAAGTCAAAATTTTCAATTAAACACCAAAATAAAAAAAATAAAAAACACAAAAGGTAAAAAATATTTTTCATGATGTGACATTTTCTAGGAAAACCTAAGGCAATCAAATATAGCCTAAGACTATATTTGATTGAAAAGATGGAAAATTAATGATAAGAAAATATTTTCCAATTAGGGTCTGTTTGATAAGCCTTTATTTTCCGTGGAAAATGAAGAATTTTTTCAACTTTTCTACTTTACTCCGTTTAATTGCGAAAATTTTCCACGGAAAATATTTTTCGCGGACCCCACCCACACGCCCATTCTCCTTGTTTTTGTGGAAAATATTTTCTTTGGGTTTTGGTGAATTTTTGTTTTCCATGGTAGATGGAAAATGATTTTCGACACGTTTAATCAATTTTGTTGTTGTTAATTGACTTATTTTCTTTCCAAAAAATAACATTATCATCATCAAGTACAAATATATTTAAAAAGTAAAAAAAAAATTTGATTAAAATAGCAAAAAATTACTTTATTTTCCATGAAAAATAATGTCAATCAAACAACAAAAGTTGGAAAATTCCCTACTTTTTCCACCTAGAAAATTAAATAAATCAAACACATTAAACTTCTAATTCTTAGGAATTCAATTCCCTGAAATTTATTTTCTTTCCACCCAAATTCCACCCTCGCTATCAAACGGACCCTAATTGTTTTGCCTCAAATATTATCATGGAAAATATCAATTTAAAGTATTTGATTTGATTAATTTTTCAGATGGAAAAAGTGGGTGATCAGTCGAAAAACTTGACCTTATTAAGCACGTGATTTTAGGCGTCAGGCTGGATTATTTCTAATAAGGTCAGCCTCTTTAGGCAAGGTCGGCCCTTATTCTTGAGGTCAGTCCATTTGTTCATATATCACCATCAAATTTACTAAAGTCGAGTACATGGCCCGGGGCTGTCCCTATTGAGCATGGCCGGTCCTATACCTGGCCACTTGCGTTTTATCATTGGAGGTAATGCTTAAGATCGATCTTATGTGGTCAGTATATGCCTAAGCCTCATTTGAGTCCCATCATACCTTTAATTATTGGACTTCATGTATGGGCCATATTGTGGAACCTAACAAATCAAATATATTCCTATTTATAAACAATTTCTCAAAAAGGAAAATTCAATTCCTATAAGGACTTTCATTTTTTTCCTTGAAAGAAAAGTTCATTCAATAAGGACGGCTTCTCTTAGTACTTCCTTCTCCTAATAGGAGAATGTAATGTACTTTGAGCCCTATAAGTAGAGCTCATTTGATCAAATTAGTGTTGGCAACAAGACAGATCGAGCCCTGATCCACCTCGCTCCGCCCCATATGTTTTTTTTTATCCGGATCCGTGCCTGCGATCCACCAATATTCGAGGCAGGTCGGGGCGGATCGATCCACCGATTTTTATTTTTATTTTTTAAAATATATTTTAAATTAAATCTCTTTAAAAAAAACTAATTTTTTATTTTATTTTATTGAAACAGGGAGGATCGAAGCCAATCCAATGATCCCAACCCTGATCCGTGGATGGGGGCGATTGGATCAGTGGATCGGATTTTTTGCCATTACTAGACACGAGTTCAAATACGATTCATTCATTATCAACACAATTACCAATTTTATATATTCCTCTCTATTTTTTTTCTTCAGAAAACTAGTTTTTCACATTGAATGGACGACGAAGAGAATCTTCATTGCCTTTTTTGCAAATTAAAGGCAAATCAAACAATTTTTTTTAGTGATCAAGTAGCTTCAAGTTGAAAAATCAGAATAAATGTATAAAGTTTCTATATGAAGACCACCCGATAATTGAATCGAATTTTCGATATTTTAGGAATTACTCGTATAAATATAAAGAAGAATTGCCCTTTTGTAAAGGTTGGGATTGAATTTGCTATTCAAGCAACAGTTGCAGACAAGAATATGAAAAATTGAAGAACGTAAAAAACTTTACATAACTCGCTTTATGTGCACGTAGCATTACTTAGAATGGTGTTATTATTTGTATAATAATAATGTGGGTGATCATGGGGAAGGCAATATCCTGTGTGAGGTTGGGTGTGGGTTTGCACAACGACACACTTTTCAATTTTCATAAGAGGGACTGTCATCTACGCGATCATCTAACTTGTACAAATAGATTAGGCTCTCTTCGACGACAAAGTCAAAGGAATTGAATTTATTTTGTTGATTTATTTGTATTTTTTAAAAAGATATGAGGTTGAAAATTGGAGAAAAAATATAAATAGTTAAAATGTAATTTAAAAAATTGTGTAAATTAAATTTTTTGTTCTTTATTTCCCATTTAAATGAAGTAGCCAAACACACCTCATATTTAGAAAAACCTTAACAGCCGCAACGAGATGTGACGAGTCACCAAAGGAAAGAGTAAATTTAATTAATAGCTACTCAACTTACTTAAGATTACTACTTAAATACCCAATTTTAAAAGGTATCTCAATGGTCATTCAACTTCAGTAAGATTTTTAGTTAACCACCTAACTTACAATGTAATTTCTATTTAACCACCCAACTCAAATGGTTGAAGTAATATTCGATAAATTAATATATGTTTTTTAACACAATCATTACGATTTAATGACCAATTTATAAATAATACGATTTTTCAAATTACTTTTTAACAACACAAAATCTCTCTCCATTTTTAACCACACATTTTATCAAAAAAATATAAATAAACCAATTTATAATTGTTAAAATATTATCGAACATGACCTTAATAATCTCTATTAAATAAACAAATTCACTGATTATGACTCGAGCAAAGGGAATAAATTAATAATTTTCATGAATTGATAAAATAATATTTTCTTAAACTATTTCGTTGAATGTTTTTTATTTGACCTATATTCATTAATTGATTATTTATTAGAGGTTATTCATTTATTGAGTATTACTTGAAGGTTATACTATACTATTTGAAGTTGAGTGATCAAGTAGATATTATATTACAAATTGGGTAATCATTGAGATATCTTTTAAAGTTGGGTAACTAACTAAAAATCTTAGGCTGCGTTTGATAGTGAGGGTGGAAATTGGGTGGAAAGAAAATGAATTCCAGGGAATTGAATTCTAGAGAATTAAATTCCTGAGAATTGAAAGTTTATGTGATTGATTGATTTAATTTTCTAGATAGAAAAAGTGAAGAATTTTTCAACTTTTATTGTTTGATTGACACTATTTTCTATAGAAAATAAAGTAAAATTTAGCTATTATAATATTTCTTATTTTTTTTTTCATTTTTTAACAAGTTTGTACTTAATAATAATAATGTTAATTTTTAGAAAAAAAATAAATCAATTAGCAACAACAAAAATGATCAAACGTAATGAAAATGGTATAAGATTTTCTATGGAAAATAAAACCTCCTCTCCCCTAGGAAAATGAATTCATCCAAAACAAGAAAAATACCGGATTTCGAGGCAAATGGAAAAATGAATTCCATGGAAAACTTAGGCAACCAAACAGCGCAAAGTTGGAAAATCACGTGGAAAACAATATTTTCCACGGAAAACTTCGCCTATCAAACACACTCTTATTGAAATTGAGTGGTTATTGAGATGTCTTTTGAAGGTCGGTGGTTAAGCAGTAACTTTCAAAGTCATTTGTTATCCTTAAATGAGATATTCAATGACCAATTTGCCCTCGTGTTCTTTCTATATATCCGAAACTCCCTCCTCCTCATCCCTTCCATTCCATTAGCCACTCTTCATTCAATTATAGATAGGAGTTTTGTGTGTGTATTTTTTTTGTAGGAAAGAATCGGAAGATGTTAGGAGTGTTTAGCAGCTCGATAGTATCTCCTCCGGACGAGCTGGTGGCGGCCGGAAGTAGGACACCGTCGCCGAAGGTGACAGCGTCGAAGCTGATGTCCCGGTTCCTGGAGGCGAACTCGTCGGCGGTGTCTATACAGATCGGAGATGATGTCCAGATGGCCTACACTCACTCCAACCAGTTGGCTTTACAGCCCAGGTATACTATACATGATTGGAAAAGTTAAAATGACAATGTCCTAATAATAAGCGAGGATGATCCTGACCATTGAGTGCGGATTTAAGGCGATAAACGGTGGGGATGGTCTGATGAGTTCATGCATGAGTATCTATCTCAGCGAGGAAGGGAAATTTTTAATTTTAGGATCTTGAATTGTTTTATAATTATCAGTAGTATCAAATTTAAGATTAGTTAACGAATTTGAAATGAAGATTTAATAATTATTAAAACTATTAGACGATTAGTGATTACCATCTAGATCTTTTAATAGAACCACAAATTTTCCAAATTATGACTCGGTGAAGCCAATGATTATTATTTAATTTTCCAAATTTCCGTTATATGAAGTATCGACCTCAATGATAAGGTCACCGTGGAGGTTGGAATGATCAGAAAGTCCCCCATTTCGAGGGTGCGAGTGGCGAAGTCCGGGACCAAAATTTCAAGAAGGATAGATTAGAAATTTCACATTGTAATTTTGATTTTGTCTTAGAGCCTGTTTGGTGAAAATTTTGTGGAATTTTGGATTTTTGGAGAATGTGAGGTTGAAAATTGATGGATCTCAAAGAAAAGCGTGGTTAAAAATAAATTTGCGGAAAATGTTAGAAAAAAATGTGTGAGACCAAACAAGCTCTTAATTTGTTATATAAATTTCATTAAGAGAATTGTATTAACATCCAAAAGAGAGAGAATTACAAGAAGACGTAGTTTAAGTAATTCATTGATTTATTGACTTTATCTGTAAGTTTGATGTGGCAACCTATATTCTTAAAATTTATTTTTTACGGGGTTTCAGCTCTTAATTAATCACAAGGTGAAAATTGACATATGAATGTAAATTGGGCGTCAAATGGCAGATCATTTGCAGTTAAGGATGAAATGTTCTGCTTGTTTGAAGGAACTCTCGACAACTTGGGGAGTCTGAAACAACAGTATGGCCTTGCGAAGTCTGCGGACGAGGTTCTTTTAGTGATTGAAGCATACAAGGCACTTCGCGACCGGGCACCTTACCCTGCAAATCGAGTCGTCGGCCACCTCGAGGGGAATTTCTCATTCATGGTTTTTGACAAATCAACTTCCACTTTATTCGTGGCTACTGTGAGTAATTTTACCTACCAAACGCCTAATTGAATCTTTATTCTTTACCAACATTTGAGTTGGTGGTGGTGTGACAGGACCAATTTGGCAAAGTTCCTCTTTATTGGGGAATCACTGCTGATGGATACGTCGCATTTGCTGATGACGCTGATTTGCTAAAGGGTGCTTGTGGAAAATCACTTGCTTCGTTCCCACAAGGTAATTTTGTAAAATAATAATTTTACTATGAACAATGTCAAAAAAGAATAATGAGAATAGTCATTGCCGATCGTGCCAACAACGAAGAATTGGGATTATTTTCAACAAGGCATTCTCCGAGTTAACATAGTAGTGTGTTGTTCTTTTCAGGTTGTTTCTTTTCTACTGCTGTTGGAGAACTTAGAAGCTACGAGAATCCCAAAAATAAGATCACCGCTGTTCCTGCAACTGAGGAAGAAATATGGGGAGCAAAATTCATAGTAAGATGCTCCCTTTTTCTGTTCAATTGTTGATACTTATCTTTTAGGCTATTGTAAGGAATACCAAGGTTGTGTTTTGTAACAATTGTTATTCAAGCAAGTCAAACGAGGTTTGTTTAGCCTTTCTTGTCCAATAATAATATATACAAATTTAACACTGATTTGAGCCATCTATAGAACTACAATGCTGATTTCTTAGGTTTCATCATCTTAGAATAATGAATAAAATGCTGGTTGTCAAGTAGCTCGTCCAACATATATTTTGTCTTCCCCTCATGAATTTTGGCCTTCCCAATTGCTACTTAGTTAATTTTCTTTTACTCAAAAACTGATTATCGGCATAAATCATAGCGTCAAACATGTTTTTCCCTTTCTTCATATTGTCATTGTCGAGTCTACCTTACCAAACATGCTAAAGAAACATCGTATGGGTGGATTTGACCATGATTTTTAGATGGACAAATATCAAAATATGAATTTCATCAAGGCCAATACTTATGTCGACTGACAACTTGTGTGGATGATATTCAGGTGGAAGGGCAAACCGTTGTGGCACCCACAAAATAGGAGATATTATCTTTATCCAAAATGAGAGAGGTCAAAGTGACGGAAAAATGAGTGAGGTATGTTGTAAATAAATGGAGGAGAATTGCTTTTTATCTTGTCAAGTGTTAGAATGTAAGAGAGAAGTTTGTATTAAGGTATTATCAAGGCTTGTTTGCTTGTAACAGTGTCATTGTAAAGTTGCCTCTTTTAGTAGTGTAGTGTAATAATAAAATAAGTTTGGAAACTCTGTTTTATACATTTTGACTTAGTGCATGTTTGGTATTGATAGTTTTTGGGGGTTTTTTGTCTTTGGGAGAATTGTGATTGAAAATTGATGGATCCCATTTAGTGGTGGCAAACGGGTCGAGCCGTCCATCAGCTCAGCTCTCGAAAACACGAGCTGAGAGCGGCTCGTCATTTCGACGAGCCAGTGGGCGAGCTGATCGAATACTTTGAATCTCGACTCGTGGTTCGATGAGCGGCTCGTGATCAAGACCCATGAGCCAGGCTTCTGGCTCGTTTCTCACGAGCCTAACTAGTCGAAGAGCGCCGAAGAGCCGCTCGGCTCGTCGGCTCATTTAAAATTAAAAAAAATAAAATTGCTTGTGACCGTTGGCTTGGCTGGCAACGGTCAAAAATGTGACCGTTACCAACAGCCCAATTGGACCGTTGGCTTGATTTTTTATTTTTTTATTTTCTTCTTTTTATTTTTGTTACATACATTTCATTTCAATCTTTCAATTTTTCATATATCTCACTTCTAACCATTTATTATTTTTACAATTATACACACAAACAATTTTCAATATTCTTATCACCTACTACAATTACACACATTTCATTTTCTATTTCAAAATTTTCACGTACAAAATAATAGATCCTAGCAGCCGAATATTTATTAATGAATCTCAACACCACAATCTAACTCTCAGTTCAATGATGAATTTGTCGGTCTCAACGACATACCAATTCCCAACAATATTGAAGAAGATTTATTATATCAACGAATCTATTTAGATGATGTTGAAGAAGATGAGAATGTTTACAAAATGATCCCGATATTTTCGAAGCAAAAGGAAAACGAAAAGCTGGAAAAGGTAAGAAGCAAACTGTAAAGTGTTGGGATCACTTTAAATTGGTCGCAACAGAGAAAACAATTGATGAAACTAAAGAATTCAAAGCTGTGTACAAATATCGTGCACAATAATTGGCATGGAAAAAAGACATTGATACTACACACCTCATCCGTCACTTTCGCAAGTGTTAGACCAAGCACTGGTTCGTTGAATCAAATCAAAGTTAACTACAATTTGGTTCATCCGCTAGTGGTTCTGCAGCTGGATCTACACTTTCAAATTAGATGTATTCAGAAGAAGAGAATCGAACTGGCATGGTTCAATTCGTTGCGGGGGCGGAGTTGCCACGAAGTATAGTGGATAACGAACACTTTGTTACCTACATTAAACGTTATCTTCAACTCAGGTATGTTGGTATTAGTCGAAACACTCTGCATTCTGATACAATAGAATATTTTCTTAAAACTAAGATGCAATTAATAGTTGATTTAAATAAATATGGTGGTGTTATTTCTTTTACTTCCGATCTTCAGGAAAGTTTTAATAAAAATGTTATATTACTGCAACCTTACACTACATTGATCCACTTTGGGTTATGCAAATAAAAATTATCTCTTTTAAAATTATTAAATTTCCTCATAACACAATCAACATATTTAATGTTATACTGCAAATTGTTAGAGAATATGGTTTCGAAAGTAAAATTCGACCATTTACTTTCAATAATTCTAGTGTAAATAAGTCTATAGTAAATAAGTTATGTAGAATTTTTAATCCTGGATTTAGTGATTTTTTATTCCATGTTAGATGTGTTTGTCATATTTTGAATTTAATTGTTCAAGGTGGAATGAAACATATTAAAGATCAAATGGATAAAATTAGAGATGCATTAGCGCATATAACTATATCACCGAGTAGAAAACAATATTTTGAAGAGATGTGTTCAAAATACGGTTTAGATCCTAAGAAATTTATCTCCGACATAAGCCATAGGTGGAACTCTACGTATTTGTTACTTAAATCATGTGAAGGTTATGAACACATCATAACAGAGTATTATAACAATAAAACACTTAGAAATGAAAATGATCCTCTATTAATAGAATCGGATTGGGAAGTTGCTTTTAAAGTTAAAAGATTTTTGACAAGTTTTTACTATTCAACCAACATATTATCTGGGGTATATTACCCAACTAGTTCAAAAGTTCTTGAACGTCTTTATGTTATTGCAAAAACTTTTTATAGATATAGAACTGACTCATTTTTTGTTGATATGATAATTACTATGGAAATGAAATTTAGAAAATATTGGGAAGATTTATCTATGTTGTTTCCCTTAGCATGCGTAATGGATCCGGTTACAATTTAAAGGGTACGAACTTCTTGTTTAAAAAAATAAATAGCTCGTTGATTTTGGAAACTCCTATCACTTATAATAATTTAGAAATCACGTTAATAAACATGTATACCATATATGCTACACGATTAGGAACTAATGTTAGTCATACACAATCTGCATTATCACGTACCACTACACTTGGATACGACGAAGTAGAATTATACAATTTAATGGAAGAAGTTAGTCAAATAGGAGGAATTTCTTCTTACAATATGTGTCCTAGTTGTAACGAATCAGGTCCACTTGTAATACCGGAAGAACTAAAAATGTATTTTCAACAAGATTTACTTAGAAATGTGGAGCGTGCTAATTCCTTAGAATTTGATTTACTTGAATATTGGCAAACGAAAATATCCAATTGTTTCCGTCATAACAAAAAATCTACTAACACCTCTGGTTAGCATGGTAGCTTCAGAGTCTGCTTTTAGTGTAGATAAAAGGGTTTTGTTAGAAGTTAGGAGCCGACTCCAAGAAGATATTTTGAAAGCGTTAATGTGTATCATAGATTGACAAGAAGATCATTTTCGCATACAAAATAAGTACGTCGAAATTGCATGCAGTCCGATAAATGATATTTAACATAAAACTTTTAATATCTTTATATAAAATATAATTTTGGTTTCAAAACAAAAATTGTACACGTAACAAGCTATTCGTATACAATTTTAACTCTGCTTACTAAAAAATTCAATTATTCAATTTGGTAGCCTGTCTCAAACCCGAGAAAAAAGGAGGAGGGTTTTAATTTTTAATTTATTTACTCAATTTTAGTTTTTATATTTTCAAATTATAATTGGAGATTTGAACAAGTTTTTACGTTACAATTCATCATTTCGACTTTCATTCACTAACAATCTAACATTACTTATTAATTTATTTATTACATAACTAATTATAGATTTATATATAATATATCATTATAGTTATGTAATAAGAGAAGGAGGAAAAGAAAAATATATTAACGAGTCGGCGAGTCAAAGCTCTACGAGCCGTGAGCTCGTGGCTCGGTTCGTCATTTTGACGAGCCGAGCACACCGAGCCAAGGGCCGAGTGGGCTTGGCTCGATCCATTGTCACCTCTAGATCCCATAAAAATGTTTAGTTAAAAATAAATTTGAAGGAAAAAAAAAGTGTGTGAGCAATGAGAACATAAATTGAAACCCACGCTTCAATTGCATCAAACTTGTCAGGAAGTCACTCCTTATTTAGATAGAGAATCAATTAAAATTTCATTCATAATTTTTCGGGTAGAAAATTTTTTAATTGATTAATACTAGTTGTACATGGAGCTTAACCAAAAGGTTAACATAAAATGAGGTCACAATCTTGTGTGTGTTGATTTCTGACTTGATGTGATGGGTAAAGTGATTTGATTGTCTCATATATGTACTATGTCAACATATTGATTAAACTCATAGCTCTTTTTAATTTGAATGACATAACATAACATTTCATTCATACTATTATTTGTTCTAATCACGAATAGAAATAAGTGAACCATCTCACATGCAGTGACGAAGCTACTTAAGGACCAGTGGGGGTTCACACCCCACTAAAATTTTTGGATTTTTTTTTTTTTTTTTTTTTTTTTTTTTTTAAGGAAGAAAAGATTGCTTCAAGTTTAGAATTTCAATGGATTACTATTTTCATGTGAGTTTGAATATAACTACGAATTCTATATATATTGTAAGCCTCTGTTTCCGTCGATGAAGAACTGAAGAAGACATTCTCATTCTCACTCTCTAGGTGATGAAGAAGACAATCTTTTTCTCTCTCTTTAGGTGTGTGTATATATAATTATATTTATTGTCTAGATCATTTACTTAATAATTGCACGTTGGGTCGATCTCTATTAGTTGAAAGCAATTTCTCTTGATCTTTAAATTTGACAAAGGAAATAAAAGTATACAAAATCGTTATTTACGAATTATGGTGTTAAAATTTAAGAGCCAATTTTTTTAATGTATCATTAGTTATGATTATCCTTTTATAAGATTTGGTACTCAAAATTGGCATTTCAATCATTTTGATTCAAAAAAAGTCATGGGCGGACCCCGAGAGGAGGCCTTCCCCATTTGAAATTTTTGGCTTCCACTCTCTCAAAATCCTAGCTCCGTCCCTGGTCACGTGAATCTACTAATTTCTGAAACATAGCTCGACCATTCTTGTCCAAAGTCCAATGAAGAAATCTAGATCTACAATTTTACGAATTTTGCTATATGTACAATTGGGTTCCCCGATTGTTTGACAGCCACCTCACATGGAGATTGTCAAATAATTGATCGGTTGAATTGTACAACAAGAATAATTCTAATTTTCCTGGTAGTGCAATTTTTTAAAGTAGGGTAGATAACTTCATTGCAACGTCAATATGATGCATGCGATCCGAGACAGGACGATAGCCTCTCCCTTTGGTAACATCGTTGCAGATTGTCTTGGTTTTATGGCGAATGTTGAAGATTGGAATGTCCGTTATATCCCACGGGGTTCTATTGTTGTAGCTCATCAATTAGCTAAGCTTTCGTTTTCATCCGTGTGTGATTACTTTTTTTTTTTTTTTTTTTGGAGGACGTTCCTCATGATATTGTGAACCTTTTGTGTTTGATAATCTCCATTTGACAGATTAATGCAATTTAATATTTCCTGCAAAAAAAAACCCCCCATATCTCCGGAGATACAAATCTTGAAGCCCGACTTCCATGACCAAATTTTGTGCATTTTATCCTCGGTAATATTCTTGGTATTATATTGTGCAGTTTATGCAGCGGGTAATCCTTTTTTGGGCAAAGAAATGGGTAATTCTTTTTGTAACTTTATCATTTTTTCGGCAGAGAAATGGATAACTAAATGCCTTTGCACCATTTAGCATGTATGAATGTTCGTAATTTTTCAAAATATACGGAAGCTATATAGCCTAATTTCCTAGTAAAGGAATCCCTAAATTATCATTGAAAATTTCATTTTATCCTATTTTGTGCTTTGATGATTTTCCTAATTGATGCATTCTTGATTTTTCGTTTATTTGAAATACATTGCTCTCTGCATTTCGAAATTGCTGGAAGTTTTTTTTTTTTAATGATGTTTCTTTTATTTGAGATAATTTTGTTAGTTTGGCTTGAATTGCAGCTAAAATGTATGGGTATTTTGAGATGAATTGATGGTGGGGTTGTATGTTCACCGATATCTCGTGATATTCCCGCAAGTGTACGAGTCTTGAGAAGTAATAAAGTTGATCTTAGAGTCCGGATTATTGTCCCACGAAAACTGTTTACTAAGTACCGAAATATGTCAGTTCTAAACTTTATTTGAACAGAAAAAGAGAATTTGTGATTGTAAACTAAAACTAATAAATTAAACAAAAGAATTAAATTTGCGAATTTGTTTTTGTTTTAAAAACGATTGTAAGGTAGTTGGGATTCACGAATTCACCTAGTCAATTAAATCAATTCCAATTCCAGATTTTATTTTCTAAATATGTGCTCGATTGAATTCACTGATTTAAATTGAGATTCCTCTCTCGAGTTTAAATCAATCCTACCTAAATAAGTCAACCTTGTATCTCTACAGCGGGTCCGAATATTCCTTATTTAGATGCATTACACACAAGAATTCACACACGATCGCAATAATAATAAGAGTATATCTCTATCTCTCGTTCAATTACCGGATTTATTACCTAGATCTATGTTATTAACTCACCTCTCGGACTATGAAAATAACACATTAAATCATGAAAGAGTGGTCAGTTCATTCACGCATTAAACGCAATAATAAACCAACACATGCATTAAAGCGTTAAAATAAGGAATATGGAATTAAAATAATTAAATAGGCTATATCGTTCATCCCAACATAGAATTAAGTTACACATCTTGATTAAAGAACAAAAACAAGAACATAAAACGTTCATTGAAAATAATAAAGAAGAATGGAAAGATTGCACCAATTGTCAATTCTTCAAGTATCTTCAATTCGCGCCCCTCTGCGATGCTTGAATCTCCAAGAATTTGAATTGAAATCTCTATTGTGGCTTGTTCTATGGAGAGGCCAAGGTTTAATTTTCGTGCAAAGAGGTTGTATTTATAGGTTAGGGAGAAAACCTAGGTCAAAAAGTCCAAAGCCTGTTAAAAATCGCGAGAAAAATCTGATTTGTGGCCCAGTCAGATAAGCACGCGATCGCGCAGGCTTATGGCCGGCGATCGCGTGGAAGACCCTTTTACTCTCGGGTGTTAAAATTGAGGTAATTCACGATCGCTCGGTAGGATTTCAGCGATCGCGTGAAATGTAATTTTCATATTTTCTCGACTGTATAAGTTAGTCCCCGATCTTTAATTGCAGCCTTAGTCCTCCACTTTCAATTGTTGCGACTTAATCCCCAAACTTTATATTCTTCTTGAATTTCTCAATTAAGCTCTCAATTCCTTTAATTAGGACCTCCAACCTCTGATTTGTTCACTTGAGCACCATGAACCTTCCCAGTTGAAGTCACATATCTCTCACTTGCTCAATTAAGCTCCAATTAACATCCAATATTTCCGTTTTTTCCATTAATTACTTCATTCTTCTTCGATTGGGACATTTTCTGAAAAGTAAACAAATAAACACTAATTAAGGAGCATATATTCTAAAACGACAATAATTTCTTTTAATTTAGACATACAGATAAGTGTATAAAACACACTTATCATTGTATATCTTTAGTTGTGTGATCTGGTAAATTTTGAATGAGGGGGCTGCGTGTTAAAATCATATGTTTTGAGATGAAATTGTGATTATGAAAACTAATTTTCTTAGTTTGGCTTGAATTGCAGGTACAATGTGTGAGTGTTTTGAGATGAATTGATGGCGAGGCTGTATATCTTTGGTTGTCTGATCTGGTAAATTTCGAATCTGCATGTCAAAATCATATGTTTTGAGATGAAATTGTCATTATGGAAACTAATTTTCTTCTTTTTCCTTGAATTGCGGCTACAATGTGTGGATATTTTGAGATTAATAGATGGTGGGGCTGTATATATTTAGTTGTGTGATCCGGTTGTTCACTAAAATATTGTGTACCGCAAGCGCACGGGTCGCGTACAAATAATAAAGTGGACTTTTTGAGTTCAGATTGTCGATCCTATGAGGAATGTTTACTTTAAATTATACAACTTTGATTAATTTAATTCTAACTATAAAAAGAACCACACAATTAAAAGATAGATTTTTGATAATTCTAAATTAAAGAAACTAATTTTAAACCAAATTAAAATAAGGAAAATGAAAGATAAAATAGTTGGGATTCATGATTTCACTTAACTCTTGCTTAAGTAATTTCTCAACACATGCAAATTAATAAATTACTCATTTACAATGTTAGACCCGATTTTTCAAGTTTAGCAATTACCTCTCTCGAGTGAAATTGATCATAATCAATTGGTTTAACCTATTATATCTCCATGTCAATTAAAGCCCAATAAATTGCATTAACTTTTTGTGAAAATAGCTCAATTGATCATCTAGGGTTTAAGGTATATATCTCTATCCTTAACAAGAACATAGAGCATTTGTTATTTGATCTAAAATGTACAATATCTCTCGATTATCATACACTTCACAAAACATATATTTAGTGATCAATCAAGTACATGGAATAATCTCAACGACAAACAAATGAAATAAGCTCAAAATTAATAAACAAATATTAAAATTACTTAAACTAAGTTAAGTTACATTAATCATCTCAACGTAAAACAACTAGCCCATTATATAAATATTCCACAAAAGATAATGTTTATGGAAATACAACACAAAGTATAGAAATTAAAGATAAAAATACAAGATAAATGAAATACAACACTTTCCTTTATTTTTGCTCCAAGAATTCTTTGAACTTTGTTTTGTATTTTCACTTTACTTCTTGATTCTTTGATCTAATGGGTGTTAGCAACTTGAAATAAAAAACTAAACTACAAACTAAATTACAAACTAAAGCAAAAACAAATAAAATAAAATAAAGAAGAAGAAAAAGAGATATAGAGGGTAGGGTTTGGAGAGGAAAATTGGGATCCTTGTGAAGAGGAAAGTGGGGGTATAAATACCCCTAAAAATTTGACCTAAAAAGATTTCAAAAACGCGTTAAAACTTAGCCAAACGTGACCTTAAGTAAAAATAATAAAATCAGAAATTAAAATCCAATTGAGCCGAAATTGGCCCACGCGATCGCGCAGACAACAAAAATATTTTTTGTTGAAATATTGGGCGTATTTGGCAAGCACCCAGCATTTCTCCCCAAAGGCCAAATATAATAATAATAATAATAATAATAATAATATATATATATATATATATATATATATATATATATATATTCTTTTTCTTTTTCTTTTAAACAAATTACAAGTCAAGTTCCTCGTCTTCTGACCTTCTTCAATTTAGTCCTCGAATTTTGAATTTTATTACAAATATGCCCCTGAAATATTTACATTTGTAGTCCTCCAACTTTTTTAGATGTTGCGGTTGAGTTCCCAAACTTTTGATTTCTTTCAATTAGGTCATTGAACATCAAATTTGCTCTTCTTTTAGCTCAATTACACTTCAATCTTGTCCATTTTCTTTTCAATTGAGGTTGTACCTAATTGTACAATATAAACACAATTTATAAGTAGAAATTCGCTCAATTTGTCAATTAAATTGTCGATTTAAAAACAAAATAAGTGTGTAAAACACACTTATCACCGGTAAACTTTGAATAAAGGGGTTGCGTTTTAAAATCATATATGTTTTGAGATGAAATTGTGATTATGGAAACTAATTTTCTTAGTTTGGTTTGAATTGCATCTACAATGAGTATTTTGAAATAAATTAATGGTGGGGAAATATATCTTTGGTTGCATGATCTGGTAAAATTTGAATGAGAGGCCTGTGATGTCAAAACCATATATTTTGAGATGAATTGTGATTATGGAAACAACAAAGACTAAGTCGTAGCTTGGTGTGGAAAGCTGGATGTCATGTACTCGTGCAACTAACGATTTGCAGCCATGACGGTGATGATTTTTTGTTGTCCAACGGGAAACAAATGCTTATCTGAGCCTCCAATGATTTTGCATAAAGAGTTAATGTTGTTTTGAGATTTATTGTTGTTTTAACCTAAGGCTCCAGTGAAGATGCATCTAGCAGACTTTACAAGTGTGGCAGCTATGAACATGGCATTTTTCTTTGCTGAACTTGGTTTGATGCACTACTCAACCGTCATCCAGTAATGCCTCTCAAAGTTTGCAGCAGATAGTTATTTGAAAATTTTGAATCCCGATAGGGCTGTTATTGCTCTTCTTCTTCGAGAATGTTTTGAGATCATTTTACAGTCATGATCTATCTCCAAGATTTCTCAGTTTGTAGGAATTGTTCAAAGTTGTTTCGATTTACTTCTAGTAAAATCAATGGCATGTAACCATAAAAATAGTATTTGTTCGATTTACTTTCAGTAAAATCAATGTTTGTTTTTGTAAGACCGCTTTTCATTTTATGGGTAATTCTGAAATCCTACGTGAGATTTATGTTAATGTTGTTATAAATTTTAAATTGATAATTTTTAATGTCTATAATTGGAATTATTTTGCAGTGGAAGGACTTGGACGCCGTCTCGATCAATGTACCAATTAAAAGTTTATAAATTGTTTATGAACTCTATGTGTAATTAATTATTTTTATTTGTTAAGCTTGTTAAATTCTATTTGTCATTGAGTAGTAAGTTGTTTAAATTTCATTAAATTGAGATTGGGAAAATGTTTAGGGCGAATTGAAATTTTATTGGGAGTTGTGGACTTAAATTTCTAAATTGAGAGAATTGAGGGGCCAAGTTGCAAATTCCAAAAATTTTTATACCTAACCCTCATTATCTCTCTCTCACTCACGCCGCTCTCTCACGACCTCACTCTCAACCCCTGCCTCTCGCTCACTCTCCGTCTCTCGCCTCTCTCTCTTGCTTCACACACCAACCGAACCACTCTCTCTCTCTCGGTACACTGCCACCGTCACCCCACCGGAGGTCATTGCCCACCGGCGCGACCACCACCTTAACCACTACCGCGGTAATTGCTCCTCACCCGCTCACGGTCACGCGCACACACACACCCCTGCACACGATTTCGCACACACATACACGGTATTACACATTTTTGGTATGTTTCATGTATTTTCAGATTTTAATTCTTGAAAATTTATGAATTTTGTGAGTATGTACATACAGATATTTGTATTTTAAATAGATATAAATTTATAGGTGTAGTTGGGTTTTAGTATAAATGAGTATCTCGAGTTTTATATATATATATATTTCTGATTTCGAAGATTTTAAATTAGTTTAACTGAGATTTCAAAATTTGGATTATTACAGGTTTCGAATTTTAATTAAAAATCAAATGTGTATGTTATATATGGGTAATTCTTGGATTTAAGATTTTAGATTATGTTTGATTAATTTTAAGTTTAATTTAAAACCTTATTTTGAATATTTTCAGATTTTAAATAGTTGGAATTTTAATGGAACATTTTTTTGTAAAGTTCGACTAAGTTATAATTTAGTTTGAGATTTGAGTAAATGGATTAGTACAATTCGTAAGTTGCATGAAATTAAGTCCTTTATTTCAAATATGATTTTTGTGTGAACGTGAGTAATAATATAATTTCTAGATTTTGAGAAAATTGTAAAGTCGTGTACATTTTTCAAACTTTGGTTTTGATTTAAGTACCTTAATAGTTAAGCTTATAATGTTGTGTCGAATGGTTTAATCTTTTGCTTTCAAGTGTGATATGGAATTATTTAATATATCTTAATATCTTGTTTGGAATAAATGATCACAAGAAAGAAAAGGGAAAGAAGATTTATTGTTTTAACTTGTTTAATGTTAAAGGACTGATGAATATATCAATTTGCACTGAAAGTATATTTTATTAAATGAATGGGTACAACTAGGATTTTGGTACATTGACGTCACGGGCAGCCGATGTTCCTCCACTTGCAAATCCAGATAACGGTAAATGCTAAGGACGTCAGGTAAGTAAACTTCCCCCTACTTTCATCAAAGTTGAATGTTAATGTGGAATTAATGTGCTTAATTGACATTCGTGTTAATTACGGAATTTTAATGCTTTTGGTCTACCATGTGCAATTATGTGTAGTTAAGGAAATGTTCAAGCATGCACGTTACATGTCATTGCATCATCAAGCATGCATTGGCATCGAAATGGGAAAGTCAAATGTTTTAATGAAAGGAATGTGTCAAAGTGCAATTTTTGTCAAAAATTATGTATCCCAAGTTTTTCTTTTTGAAAGAATGGGTGTACTTCTATGTCATGAAAGATGCGAGTGGGAAATGGGGTGCGGGGGACCGGCGTACCCGAATGTAATGAGCCGCTTTGCGGTGGAATGAATGTAATGAGCCGCTTTGCGGTGGAATGAAATGAATGAGCCGCTTTGCGGTGGAAATGTGAAAGTTAATCTGGTTCCAAATAAGAATTGCCCACTGTTATCTGATTGACTAGAAGTTACATCAAGTGAGCTCACGATGGAAATGAAGTGAAAGTTTTGAAATGTTAAGTGAAAGTTCGAAATGTTGAAAGTTTTGAAATGTTAAAGTGAATTGGGATACATATTCCAAAGTTAAAGCATTCATGTCATAAGCATGCATTCATGCATAAAGTTTACTTACTGAGCTTTAGCTCACCCCAATCCCTCCCCATATTTCAGGTGATGAAAGTTAATGATCAGAGGAGAACACTTGGCGGTTGACTCCGACAGTACCCATCGCCGCCTTAACTAATAAAGTTAAAATTATTCAAGTTATCGTTTAAATTATTTCCTTCATTCATTATTATTGATAATGGTTTGGTTGAAGTTAATTTTGATTAAGTATGGGTGACGCATTTGAGGTTAAATTTCCTCTTAATTTATTTGTTAATGTCGTTCGATATTTTTGGAAAATCTTATGCTTGAGGAGTTTGGGGATTGAATGAATTGGTTTTGGAAATGATGAATGTGGTTGAGATGTGATTGATGCCTTAAATCTTTTAAAATGGTTTTGGTGTCCCTCTACAGGTTGGCTATGTCCAATTTATAGAGGAGACTCTATCGAAATTTCTGTAAAATTTATAATAGTTAATTGAATATTTTAATTGTGTAAACGATTTAAATTCCTCATTTAATGTGAATGGAAGTTAACACGCCTAGGTTTAATGTTTTGAACTTGGGGTGTTACAGTTTTATGCAAGACATTATCCTTTCTGTTATACACTAGAGAGAAAAGAGAGGCCAATAAACTTGTGTATTTTATTATGAACCAGAGCCACATATATAATGGGAGAATAGGGATATCAAAGTAACAATGTCTAGGTTTATAGGGGTACAATTTTCATTCACCAATACAAGATAATATTTACAACACTCCCCCTTGAATGACATATTACAAAATAGTTGTCTCGTTAAAACCTTGTTTGATAAAACTCCAATGGGACAAAAATATCAAACGAATGAAAAAGAATACAATTATTCTTGGAATATTAAGATGAATTTTGTCTCGTTAAAATCTTCCCAGGAAAATCCAATGGGACAAAACATTGGCTAAGGAAGAAGAGTACAGCTACTCCCCTAGTGTTGATCATTGTAAATCGTCGAGTCGATGTATCACAATCTTGTGAATTGATTTCTTGAAAGTATATGTTGGCAGTGCTTTTATGTATAAATCAGCTACATTGTTACTTGAGTGATTTTGTTTAAAATTCTGGAGTATTTTTATGTTATCTCATTAAAACCTTGTCAGAAAAATTCAGTGGGACAAAACCTGAACTAAGGAAAAAAATACAGCTACCCCATCTTATTTAATTTGTATTGAATCATCCATATAGCTACTCCCCTGATTCAATCTCTATTGAATCATCCACATCTTGATCTCTTCAGTAGTCTCTATAGGAGAGTATATTAATAGATATTGATAACAATTATCTCATTAAAAATCTTGTCAGGAAAACCCTGGGGGACAAAACCTTGGCTGAGGAAAAAAAAGAGCGTAGAGCATATTAGTTCCTCCTCATGGGAACATTTCAATTATATAGATATTGCATATAATTATTTCAACTGTTAATCGGTGCAATATCGAATATGTTCATCAAGCATATATATATATAACACATATCTCATATTATTTGTTCTTCGAATATAAATTCAATTATTCATTTGAACTTGAAGAACTATAAAATATTTTCAATCATTTGAACATTGAACATGTTGCATCGAGCCATGTTCTATAATTAATATTCATCAATGCATTTAATGCAGTTCTCAAATTTGAAAGTGACTTATTCACTTCAATGAACAATTAACTTATTCACTTCATGTGAATAATTAACCATGAATTTGGATCTTGAAAATCAATTGCCACGATTTTCAAATATTATTCGTAATAAAGGTACATCTTAATTTCAACACTTTATCATATAGAGTCATTTGTATCATTCTTCATATAATCTAATTTTATACTACCAAATACCAATCACATTTCATTATAAATTGAATCTTTTCAAGGCGTATTAAATATTCAGATCACAAAATATCTGTATACTTTGATCAAATAAGTTTCTTTAAAACTTGAACTATATATATCAAATATATTTAATCCTTCAAGGATTATACTATATACTTCAGGTATCGTATATGAAACCATATTGAAATTTTCAAATTGCTACCACCAAATTTAAACTGTGAAACTTTAAATAGGTAACGATTCATATATTTCAAATAGATCTTCTCTAATTATTTCACTGCAATCCCAAAGTACCGAGGTATTAATTACCCTTTTTTAATCTCACTCATTGATACTTCAAAGAACACTCTCAACGTACCGAGTTGATGATCATACATTTTGATATCACTTATTGGTACATCAAAGAGTGCAAGCTAGCAATTAGAGTCAATCATCGTTCAGTATTTACATTTCTAATAATTATATATTTATTGGCACTTGTTATGTATTTTTCAAGCAAATAAAATATTGCATCTGTGCTAGATCTTTAAAACATTCGTTGTGCAACAAGTCGTGTATTACGATTATACCTACGGATATTTTAAAGGCTTTACACTTTTAATTATTTGGACTCCAGGTCCCAAAACTTCAGGTTTTGTAGTAAGTTTAATTTAGCTTGAATGCATAATTTTGCCAACTATTTTTATGTCGATTTTATTCAACATATTTTCTTTTATTATCCTCATTATCATTCATATAATGATGCGGCCAGCTTCACAGATTGCTTTTGCACAAGTGCTTTACAAAGCGTGTCGATACAATTATCATCTCAATTTGATTTCTTTCCCCACAAGACATAACTATAGAAATCTCAATTTTTCAATATTTCAAGTACTTGAACATCTTCTGGAGATCAACAATTAGTTATATCAATATATACTCTCTCACGAGTATATGCATCATTTATAAGATCATCATAATAATTTGCTTTATTTTTATTTATTTGGGAATCTTTGTTCGAGTCAGATATTTATACGCTTCAGGCGTGCCATATATCAATATAAGATAGAGCATTTGGACTATAGCTACTATATGAAATTTTATTAATCTTTTATGCATCTTGTAATTATGTTATTAGTTGAAATTTTCGTTCGTATTTTCAATCGAACTTCTGATTCGTATTTTCAATCGCGAGGATATAGATAACATAATATGATGCATTTGTATGATATTCAGCTACTAATCACCCCTAATGTTGAGAAAATTGTCCAATCAAATTGAAAATCATTTTTTCAGCATTATAAAATATCACTCATTTGGGATATATGTTTAAATCAAACATTTAGTCTTAGTATTCTTTATTTTCCATTTTAGTGCATTATTGTGGACCGATTACACTATAAAAATTATATAGAATAATTAGGCTCTAACCATAAGCCAACTATAATAAGGAAAACTATGATGTTGTCCTGATGTGTAATAGAATTCCCTAAATAAAAAGGGGAAGTACTTTATTCTCAATTAAATTAATTGGAGGCGTTTAACAAACAATAATATTAAACCATTTATCATCATCTCAACTAACACTTGTTGAAATTTATGTCCACTAGTATCAAAAAGACACAATCTTGATTATATAATCTAAAAATTATGCTCATAAATTAAAATGTGAGCAGTATTTTCGCAAACTTCAGGTTGCGAATACCATGCAATCATCTAGTATATGTATCAAATCTATTCGATACATATAATATTTAGATGATCAACGTGGAAGATGATGGAGTCCCATTTATCACTCTAATTAATTTTCAGAAATATAGGAAATTTAATCCATATTCTAGCTAGTGATGGTTAATGAAAAAGATTTCATGAAAGAGAACAAATATCATATATAATGAATTGAAGAATCTTTTGGTTCTTCATTGAGTATCCATTTTAATTTCACATTATTATTGATTCAATGATGGTCTAACTAATCATGCTAAATAATAAAATCAAATTGAACTTCTGGTTCAATATAAGATGTAATTCAATGATTAAACATTATATGTATCATTCAAGTAATCAAACTAATCAACGTCCTTATGATATTAGTTATATGTTTTCTTTCAGGGACAAACATGAACTCAAATTATATATTCTTCAAAACATGTGCTACTTCTAAGCATATTTTTATTGCTCAATCAAAATCAATATGTCAGTATTCTTCTGGAATATAGAAATTGTAATATCATACTTTTCAAGAGCAGATAATATTATTTTACAATTTTATACTTCTTTGGGAGCAACAACATATCGAACTTGAATATTCAATATGAAATAAGATTTTGCTTCTTCAAGAGCAAAAACGAAATATTATTCTATAATGTTTTATTAAATAATTCAGATGAGATATTTCTAATGCTGCAATATTCTGCTGGAATATTTATTTTCTTCTGGAATATTAATTTAGATTACTTCTTTTTCTAGAATAGTGATACAATATTCTTCTAGAATATTATATTATATTATTAAATGTAAAGCATACATTCAAACAAATGTTTATTATAAGTTGGTATAATAAAAAAGATATGATAAAATCGAATAATTATTCCACTTTCTATTGAAATTCAAAGTAACAGAATACCAACCTTTACATTGAGTAGAAAACGAAACTATGTTGTTCGTGAACAAGTAACATAATAAATTGAAATATTTATTATAACATAAAATTGTTATTCTTCAGAAGTAATAACAAAATATTTTTTCAGAATATCAAATTAATAACATATCTCATAATATTAATTCTTCGAGAGCAAATTATATTTTGTTATAATATTTAATAAAAGATGGAATTATGATTATTCAAGAATCATCACAACAATATATTACATCATAATAATCTTCTCGATTATTAATAAATTCAAAAATTTGAATTTCTTTGAGAACAAGAATGCAATATTTATCACATGAGCAATAAAATAATATTTTTCTAAAATATTGAAATGTAGCAATAGCACAATATTCTTATGGAATATTGATTTGAATCTCATTAAATTATATCATAATTAATATCTATTGTGCTAGTTAAGAGCAAAAAAAAAATTAAAACATTATTCTTCTAGAATAATTATATTTCTAAAATTGCGATTCTTCAAGAATAACAAGTCAATATTCTTCTGGATTATTGACAAATTATGCTCTCCAGGAACAAATAATATTCTTCTGGAATATTGGTGTTAACGATTTGTTTTATTCGAACAACAATATTTGTGCTCTATACGAGTAGCGATAAAATATTTTTCTGGAATATTTATCTAACGTGGGTTGTGTTTCTTCGAGAACACCATATTCGTTTAAAATATACTTTAAATTATGCTTCTTCAGGAGCATTGAGTCAATATTCTTTTGAAATATTAAAATTGTATTATACTACGCTTCACGAGCAAGTAATAATTTTCTAGAATATCAATAATGTTGTCCAACTTCGTGAGCAACAATATGATACATTATCAATTCAAGATTTATGAATGAACATCTACGAATATTTAATCACCTTAAAGAATATTAATTACCATATAAACATGATAAGAATTTATATATAAAAATTAATTACCAAACATACATCAGAAAAAAGAATCTCCATACATAGAAGTTAAAAAAATTTACTAAATCTTTTACCAATATGCAAATGATACTAAACATGCACGTGAATTTCATATATAAAAATTAGAGGTATAACTAACACGTGGTAGAATCAAAAGGCATAAATCTAAATAATTTATGTGAGAATTCAAAATAACGTAGTGATTGCCAACGATATGATTGATAGGCAAAAATCATAACCTTTTAGAATGAAAATTAATGTGCTAGAACAAGATATGTCTTCTTCCGCTAATGAACTTATTTAGATTCTTCATAAATTATAATTTTCAATATTTATTACAATAAAAATTATGCTACTTCAGGAGCAACCACAAATTATTTATGATAGTCGAATTAATATTCTTCTGAAATATTAAATATTCTTCTGAAATATTAATTATACATATATTAATATGATCTGATTAACATCATTAACAATTTATCAAATAAAGAATGGATTCATGTAAATACATGAATCCTAGCAGTGACTTCTTGACCACTTTGAAGGAGTTTTGATATTTCTCTACGCATCTGCCGTATTTGAACCTCTCTTCGATTCCTCAGTGACTTTATATTTTAACTTAGTTTGTTAGAACTTGTGCTGAAAATGTGTTATAAACTAGAGAGAAAAAAGAGAAGAAATAAAGAAGCCAATAAACTTGTGTATTTTGTTATGAACCAGAACCCATATATATAGGGGAGAATAGTGATATACAAAGTAATAATGTCTAAGGTTATAGAGGTACAATTGTCATTCATCAATACAAGATATATTTACAACACTTTTAAAGTTTTTCAAACTTGAAAAAAAGAAATGATATGCACCACAAAAAAAAAAGAAAGAAGGAATATGTGTCCTCAACAGACAACACAATATAAACTAAGCAAGCATTTAAAAATTTCACCCTTGTAAATAAAAATTAAGTAGACACATTATTAAGCCCCTGTTCTCTTTGCTGTTTTGATGTCGTTTTCTGTTTTCATTTTCGAAAACGCTAAAAACGCATTCTTTTTACTATTTTCGAAAACGCATTTTGGAAAACAAAAAAAATATTTGTACAAAAAACGGAAAATACCCTAAACATCATTTTGGGCATTTTGTGTGTATTTCGCCAAAAAATGTCCAAAATGCGGAAAACGCGTTTTGAGAATTTTTTTTTATTTTTTTAGAATTATCTTAACTTAGAACTAAGCTTAATATAAAGTTTTTATTTTTTTTTATTTTTTTTTATTTTTTTTAGAATTATCCTAACTTTGAACTAAGCCTAAATAAAGAATTTTTTTTTTTTTTTTTTTGAGAATTATCCTAACTTGGAACTTAGTTTAAATAAAGTTTTATTGAATTCAATATCAACATTACAAAAAAAAATTAAATGAGAATTCTTGTTGTTATATTTCAAAAAAATGCAATGATAAATGGACTCTGGTGGTTTAGAAAGAACTTGTATTTTCTGAATTTTAATATAAGTAAAGCTTTCTCAAATTCCGAACCTGACCAAGCTGTGTTAATATAGACTCTTAATCCTCACATTAGTGTGTTGCATGTAACCATATTTTTAGTGTATTGTGAAAGGAAATTTGAGTTGGAGTTAGTAGTATTCTGCAAGCAAATTAATTAAAAGTAGTTTAAATAGTTTTTTGCAAAATTTCAAACAGAACGTATTTTCCAGCTTTTCATTTTCAAAAACAGTTTTCAGAAATGACAAACCAAACGCGTTTTCAGCAAATTTGAAAACAAAAATAAAAACACAAAACATTTTCGAAAATGAAAATACAAAATAAAATACAAACAGAACGCCACCTAAGTGTTAGAAACTTGTTCTACGTAATACTTGATGCATTACTAAGTGTTGCTACTAGCTTCATAAGTGAATCTTCCATTTTTCCTCCCCTCATTGTCAGAAACTTGAGGAATAAATACATTGTTCGCATTTTGTGATACCATCCAGTAAAAAAATAGACATACACATTCAGGATCAGGACCATATGCATCCATTTTCAAAATATAAATACATGTTCATTAAAGATCATGGCATTTATAACTTGGTTTGTTTTAGCCCAAAAAATAACAATCATACAAAACTTTCCAATTATGTTCTGCATTTTTATTATCCATAAAATTGATTTTTTTTTTTTTTTTTTCATATTTCTAAATAGAATGTTATACATTGGTGATTTATAAAGTTTAAACTACGGACTTTTTTAACATTAGATGGCGTTGACCAATTTTGAACTACTTCGATCTTACTCGGGTCAACTGCAACACATTCTCTTGATATAATATTATGCCCTAAGAATAACACTCTCTCAAGCCAGAACTCACACTTTTTAAAATTAGCAAATAACTTCTATTTTCTAAATTTTTGGAGTACAATTCTTAAATGTCTTTCATATTCTTTCTCGAATCTCGAATAGATCAATATGTCATCAATGGAAACTATGAAAAATTGATCAAGATATTCTTCAGGGACTCGAAGCATTAAGTGCATAAATGCCGCATGAACATTCGTTAATCCAACGGCATCACCAAGAACTCATAATGCCCATATTTAGTATGAAAAGTTGTCTTTGGAATGTCATCTTCCCTGATCCTCAACTGATGGTAACCAGATCATAGATCAATTTTAGAAAAATACTCCGCACCTTGAAGCTGATCAAACACATCCTCAGTTCTTGGCAATGAATTTTTATTCTTTATTATCATTTTGTTCAACTCTATATAATACATACATAATCTCATAGAGCCGTATTTCTTCATGAATAGTATAGGAGCATCCCAGGGTGAAAAATTGGGTCGAACAAAACCCTTATTCATGAGATCTTGTAACTGCTCCTTGATCTCTTTAAGTTCGACATGGGTCATACAATACGGCGCCTTGGATACTAGAGATGTTTCAGGCATTAAATCGATGACGATTTCAACCTCTTTTTCACATGGTAGATCATAAAAGTCATCTGAAAACACATTCGGATAGTCTCAAACGACTATAATTTGTTCGAGAGAAGGGTCTATCTTAGGCACCTCAATTACTACAGCCACCTTACAACCCTTATTCACCTCAAAATAGGGATGCCAATGGGGTGGGGAATCCCCGAACCTGATGGGGACCCGCGGGAATCCCCGAACCTGATTGGAACCTGCCCGTTAGGAGTGGGGAATCCTCGATAATGAAGGGAGCGGGGATGAAAAAGTATCCCCGATTGAGGATGGGGCGGGGATGAGAATTGCTATCAAATCCTTATCCTCGCCCCAAACCCGCCTCGAAACCATTCCCGATTAATAAGTTCAATTTTAAAAAAAAATTCAAACAAGTTAAAAGTGTCATAAACCACCCGATGCCTAAATATATAATTTCAAAATCAAGTCCTACATTTCAACTCTATACTACTCTTCATTTATTACTCTCAAGTCTCATCTCATTCTCTCCAAATATACTTCTCAGCCTAATTAAATTTTTATTACTTTATAAAAGCTATTATGAGTTTTTTTTTTTTATTATTAATGTTAATAATTTTTTAGAATTATTAAATGAGAATTTTGTAAAATAATCATACTTTAAAAAAAAAAAGAGTTTGTATAACTAAAACATTAGATAATCATTATAAAAAGACATTAATGAAAAAAAATATATGTATAATAATAAACGGGGATGTAAATGAGGATTATGGGCATCCCTGCCCCATCCCGTCCCCATTTAGACTGAAATGGGGATGGTAAATCTCTGAAGAGGCGCGAGTAGGTCCTTGCCCAGAACCCATCATGTTGCCATTCCTACCTCCAAATTAAAACGTTAGGTACTATTATCATAAGAAATGCAAACATTAGAGACATTTTGTACTATTTAATTTAAGTAATACATTTCGTGAAGTTCACAAATTCTCAACCACATTTCCATGTTTTTATTTATCTATATTAAAAAAATCTATTTATTCCGAAGTTCACCCTTTCAATTAGGAAAATTGGCGCATTTAGTCCCTAAAAGTTGACCTCTTTGTGCAATGAGTCCCTAACTTTTCATTTTTGTTGCTAAAGTTCTTAAACGTTACATTCTTTGGCGCAAGATGTCCTTTTGGATGATTTCTTTCCATTTTAATGTTAAAAAATTCAGGAAAGACGAAAATGCCCTTATACATAATTGGCGCAATTAGTCCCTGAACTTCATATTTGGTGCTCGACTTCCTAACATTTCAATTTGGTGCAAGTGGTCCCTAAACTTAGGCATTATTTAGCGCAATAAGTCTTTAACATTTTAATTTGATGCTTAAGTCCCCAAACGTTGTATTATTTAGCACCACGTATCATTTTAGATTGTTTTCTTTTATTCCATATTTAAAAATTTTATTTTATTTTTATCAAAAATATTAAAATACTCTTATAGTAATAAATAAATAAGCCTCTTTTTGGAAATTTAAAATTTTTGTTTCTTGCTTTATTAGAGTCTCTTCTATTATTCCAATTGTGCTTCATATAAAGATTTTTTACTGTGCTAACACAAATTCTTCAATTTACCATATTTAAAAATTTAATTTAATTTTTATACAAAAAAGAAAAGATACAAAAAGTGACTTTATTTATTTGTATAAGAAAACTGATTTTAGATAAATTTAGTTTATTTATTCTTTTTTTTTATATAAATTTCATTTTTACTTCTAAAAGAAAATTGATTTTAGATAAATTTCATTTTTTAAATAAACCTATTTATTCGTTTAAGAAAATTGATTTTAAATAAATTTATTTAGGAACATAATGAAATTTATCTTAAAAAAAAAGGATAAAAAATTAATTTGTCTAAAATCAATTTTCTTAAACAAATAAATAAAGCCTCTTTTTGTTTTTATTTTATTTTATTTAATTTTTTTTATAAAAAGAAATTTAAATTTTTAAATGTGGTAAATTGGAGAATTTGTGTTATCAAAGTAAAAACATTTATAGGAAGCCCAATTGAAACAAAAGGAGAAATTCTGACAAAGAAAAACAACAAAAAAATTTTGCCAAAAAGGAACTTATTTATTTATTTATTAATATAAGAGCATTTTAATCTTTTTTTGATAAGAGAGCATTTTAAATTTTATTAAATTTTATTTATTTTATTGAAACGAGACGTATAGAGGCCGATTCGCCGATTCAACGGATCGAGTTTTTTTGCCATCACTTATTGGAATTCTTTCTTCAAATGAAGAACATGAAAATGTTTTTTTTTTTTTTTTTAAAATACAAAGATTGCGGGTTATTCCCAAAAATTAAAGTTTACTACAAAATTTACATATTAGATTTTTATACACGATAAAAAAATTATATTAAAAAAAATATCGGATCGCGGATCGGGGCGAATCGGATCCGCCCCGATCCAAATCCGCTCCGTGAATTTTCGGATCTGGGCGGATCACATAAATTTCGATCCGTCGATCCACGGATCGGGATTTTTTCGGATCGGATCAGATCAGATTGACGGATCGACGGGGCGGATCAGATTTTTTTGCCATCTCTACACCAAATATGAAGTTCAGGGACTAATTGCACCAATTATGTATAAGGGCATTTTCGTCTTTCTTGAATTTTTTAACATTAAAATGGAAGGAATCATATAAAAGGACCTATCGCGCTAAAGAATGTAACTTTTAAGGATTTCAACACCAAAAATAAAAAATTAGGAACTCATTGCACAAAGATGTCAACGTTCAGGGACTATATGTGCCAATTTTCCTTTCAATTATCCAAAAATGCTGTAAAGTGTGTATAATCCAAAGAAGAAGAAAAAGATGGGAGGGACGGCGAAAATGAACGCGATGAGATCAGGGTTGGTGGTGATGGGAGCTCTGGCATTCGGCTACTTGACTCTGCAACTGGGTTTCAAGCCCTTTCTTGAGAAAGCCCAATTGCAGCAGCATCAGCGAGAACAAGAAACTCTCCTTCAAGCTCAATCTGATTCCTCTGAAGCCCAGAATATTGCAGATGAAGGATTTAACACTTCCCACACAACAATTCTCTCCGATGAAATTCCGAAGTCGGATCACAACCTATGACTTAATGTTTTTTTTTCCCCTTTATTGTTTTTTGTATATTATATTACTGACTAGTATTCTTTCGCGGTGTTTAATTTTTTTATCTTTCTTATTTGCTGCTAGTATTTTTTGACTTTCAAAATTTTTGGTGTGATTTTAAGCATGTAGAAAATGCCGATAGAATTTCACTTCGACGAGTACCCACAAGATGGCTTCCCAAAGTCAGATTACAAGCTATAATTTAGTAGCTTCAATCCATTTTTTTCTTACTCATTTTGGATTTTGTTATAGTGAGTACTGAACTGGGAGTTTATTTTTTGGCGTTAGTTTGTTTCTTCACTTTCTTGTTTTCTGCTGATTGTGATGGTTTTTTGCTTGTGTGATTTAACGTTATATTATGCGGAGTCGATGGATAATTTATCATAAGATAGCATTTAGAGATGTTGTGGATTAAATGGCTTCAAAAGAGTTTTAGGCTTTTTAAGGATGTTTTGCTGGTGAAAGTGATTACAAACCTCAATGAGATTTTAACATTATATATCGTGTGAAGTTGTTCCATATTATATTCTGGGTTGTGCTACAAGTACTTATAGCATTATTCTTATGGAAAACAATTTTTTTTTAACTATTTAACTTTTCTCTTGTTATGGTTTTAACATTATATTGTGAATTTGATAATGGAATGAAATACAATTAGACATTTTTTTTGAATAATTATTGATAATTACTTTATCTCAGGGGCTGTTAGAAATGGGATGAAAGTAATTAAACTGGGTTTTAGGCATTTTAATTCGTCTTGATATTGTAATAATTGGCCTGAAACTGCTATAGCTTACACATTTACTTTTTGTAGCTTGAATGAGCTTTATCTTGAGCTAAGCCCGGCAAAGTCGAATAATTACAGTGCATTTGACATGTTTTAGCTTATGAAACTAGGTTTAAGCCTAATTGAGAAAGAAAATATGCTTCAAAATGCCTCAGGCTATCTTCTACTACTACTGCTACCCTGCAGAAATTTGAGGGAAGTTGGTTTTGCCATTTTGGAGTATTAGAACAAGGTGAAATATTGCTAATATATCTTTTACTGTAGTCAATGCTGTCACACAAGCTTGTTTGAGATGGACATGCTTTAATATTTTTTGTTAGGATAGTATTTGATGCTACAGGAAATGCTGTTTCAGAAATCTGGGATGAAAAGGAAAATGTTGGCATGAAAATTTGAAGTGTAAGGAGAGATTCTGGACTATTGAAATCATGAGACTAGTTTCCTAGAAGCTAAGATATGGATATGGATACGGATACCTGTTTATAAACATGTTTACCAAACACATTGTTGACGACCTGCAATCACTCCAAGGACAGGGCAACGTGCCCTACCCTTGGGGTGCTTACGGGTAGTCAACACACGGTATTGTCCACCTTAAGAAGTGGTTTTGTTCCACGGTAGGTGGATGCGTCCTCCTTAAGGAGTTTCGAACTTTGAACCTATTGAATATAAGATTTTCAAGTAGCTCCCTGGCACCCCCAAAGCTAACCGAGCTATGCCTCGGGGGCCGAAAATTTTCATTTACAGTGAATGCATGGAGCAACTGAGGTTAGAACTTAGAATAAAAACTGTTTGTTTTTGTGATCCTTGTGTTCTCCTCTGGTAGCAAGGCTTGTGAAGTAAAGATTTTACTGGCAACATGGTTGTAACTTGTGTACAACATGCAATACTTTTTGTTGACTGGATCACGAGCTCGTTTCGAATTGTCGTCGAAGGCAAGGCACTATGATACACAAGCTCTTCCATCCGTCCTTTTGAAGGTGGGTTTACTCTGAACACTAGAAATGCAAAAGTCTGGGAAGAAAAGCAATTTTTTGGTGATGAATGGTAGAATTTCTTCTCTTAAGAAATCAATTTCTGGTGTTCATCTAAAATACTAAGTGAGTGTTTGGTATTGTTTAAAAAAAAATATTTTTTTTTAAATGAATAGTGATTTTTAGGAAATTGGATGATTGAAATTTAGTTGAAAAGTCAAATATTGTAGAGTTATTTTTAATGAATGGTTGAGATTGACTACTGTAAAAAAAAAATAAAATGATTGAGATTGACTACTGTAAAAAAAAAAAAAAAAATTAATGAAAACCAAACAAGGGCTAAATTTATACGGTTGAATCACCGAGAAAGACCCCTTCGCATGGTTCTTCCGAGCAAGTGTAAACTGTAAAGAGAGTGAGGTTGCAATCAATTGATAGTCCATGGAGTCTAGTGACATGAAGCCAATCGGGCTTTAGTTTTTTGTTGCAGTTAGAATACTAGTGGTGACCTGTCCATCAAGTTGTCATTTTCAAGTTTTAATTTTGTTCATAGGTTTTTTGTATTGTTTCGCAAGTTTTCAATATCTTGAACAATAAAATAGGTAGCGAATAAGAGGATGACTTTTTGGCCTTTCACAGGATCAGTATTAAATTATGTGGAAAAGTTTATCTACTTCTCTTTTGTGGCCGGCCTCCATTCAACGAATCCAAAACCATCTCGATCAGTTCACACAAAATATATTTTCAATAATCTTATCTTTGTGGGTTAGTTTTACCAATGATCACTGAATTTATACAAAAAATTTAAAATGATAGTTGAAGTTCAAAAGTTGCAGCAACGGTTACTCAAGTTGTAAACTCTTACGGAAACGGTCATTGGAGATACAAATCGTTCAAAACAAAATATGAAGGATCAAAAGTGCAATTTTGTGTCAAAAAAATAAAATTACTAGGAAGCTCCCGTCTTCATCCGACCAAATACCTACTACCGTTGTTATTGGATTTGTAAAATTCGTAATTTTCTTTCATATTGTGCTTTTGTAGATGGAAAATCATTGAGCTTTTCTCCCCTTTTTCCTTTCAAGAACCCCCTCGATGCTGGATATATTTGTTTAATTCATTAAGTAAACCTCTGTTTGGTAACACTGTAATGATTTATAAACTGATTTATTTATGATTTTGAGATAAAATGTGTAGTTGATAAGTAGAAATAGAAAATGTGTTTGATAAAGACAACGCAACCATGGCTGCAAATAATTCAGTTGCATGAATAAAGCATACAAAAACCCCAAATATCATGCCATCCGGGTTGTCAAGCCAAGATATAGGTCAAATTTTCTCTTTGCCTAATTCACAAGCTCAGAAGAATCCAGAAACATAACATCATCATAGTCCCATTTTTCGTACCATTCGGTTCCGTTTATCGCAATTTTCGATTCGGACGGTTCAAATTGCCATTCCTACGAAGAACTATAGCAGTTGATATTTAGCTAAATGGAAACAAATTATGAGAACTTTATTTTGTTTCGTATATATGTTTTGTATCTCACTTTTCATCCATATGTAAGATTTTTGATCGAATCTCAACTCTTTTTTTTTTTTTTTAAAAGAAAGTCTATGTCTAAAATTCGAAAGAAAGGTTATTTCTCCTTCTAAACAATGCAAATTTGATTTATATATATAAAAAAATAGTGATACACATATAGTTTTATTTACTGATGAATAAGATCAAAACAAAGTTAGAAAAAAATTAATCACAAATCAACCCTTCTCCTTTGCAGGGAATCTTTGGAAAATAGCTTTAAAGAATTGCTTCAACGAGTAATTTTTCACAAAATAAGAAATAATGAAATTAAATGTTTACTCTTTTTGTTTCCGTTTGTTATTGGAATCTGAATTATTAGCTAATTATTATATGTCTAATTATGTTATAGAGTGTATCATACACATAGATAAAACAATTGGAAATAATTACTTTCCTTCTTTCTCATATTATAGTGCTAGTTAGAATAAGTTACAGAGTTTAAGTTAAAATCATTAATTAATTTAATTTTGTATTTTATCAAATCTAATTCATTTATCAAATTTTTAACCACACGTTTCATAAATTTATATCAAATGTTTTGTCAAACGACCCTTTAATGTTTAAAATAAAATATGTTATTTAATTATTTTTTTATCAAATCATCAAGATAAGTAACTTTATAACTTCTTTTTATTTTAAAACTTGCCTTTCAAATAAATTTACTTCTAAGTATTTAATTTTTTAGACAAACATGCTCAGAGACTTCTCATTTTCCTCCCAAATATTGCAACCAGAACGTGGGGCAACACTATTTTTAACCGTTACTACCACTGATTTCTAGCTTTACAAGTTTCGTGTACTAATTGCGTGTTAATAAAAAAATTTGCAAAAAATAAAAATTAAATTAAAATGTGAGAGATACTTTCTAGATTTGCAATTACCTGTAATCCCACCACTACCCACAATCCAATATTTCCATTAATCCCATTATCTCTACTGTTCTCCCTTTCTCTCTCTACAATTTCTTCAATAAATGGTACTTTGCTTTACGGACACCCTTCTCACTTTTCTAACTAATCACACTCAAAGCATTTGAACAAGTAAAGAAGCCATTGAAAAAAGAAAAAAAAGAAGTTAAGAAAAATATTTGTTATGATGATTTTCAGTTGATATCTTGCTTACAGATTACAATTCTTTAGTCATTATTTCTTTCTTCTACTCCTATTTATGTGTATAGAGATTGAAGATTCACAAAAAAAAATAAGAAAAAATCTGATTCTTGATTCAAATGTGCAATAGCCCATTTGTAGAACAGTCTGAAACTATGTCTTTTATGGATTATTTCAAGAAAGCCAAGAGATTGAGACTTTTTGAGCCCTCAATAAGGATTCTTGGATTCTTTTTTGTGACAGTTTGCGTGATTTTTTGTTTCTTTTTATTGAATTACAGAAGTGTAACTATTAGATTTTCTTCACAGAATGAGAGGTTTCTGTGGTTAAGATTTGGTGGCGGTGGTGAGAGTAGAAAAAAATTTGATTATTTAAGTGAAAATAATGGTGGGTGTGATGTTTTTGAAGGTGATTGGGTGTGGGATGATAGTTATCCTTTGTATCAGTCTAGAAATTGCAGTTTCTTGGATGAAGGATTCAAATGTTCCGAGAATGGGAGGCCTGATTTTTTCTACACCAAGTGGAGGTGGCAGCCCAAAGATTGCAATTTGCCCAGGTTAATTTTGTTCCCAATTATTCAAATTACTCTACTTTTTTTACTTTAATTAACATTAACAAGACTGTGATTTGATGTTTTTTATTATTTTTTGAAAATTGCTATTCATAAGACTATCTCCATGTGCATGTTTGGTACATCAACAAGATTATTTACTTTCACAGCACCATCCATTCCTATTCAATCTTCACTACCAATTACCAAACACGCCATATAGGAGTGTTTGATGGAAAACAAAGGATATCTGATTGCCATTTGTTTTTCCCTTTTCTGTTTCCTGATTTTTTTTTTTTTTTTTTTTTAATGAATGGCGAAAACGTTAATTTTTGAAAATAATAGCCTGTTTGGTGTAGGAGAAGAAATTTTTGAATGTGTGGTTGAAAATTTGTTCAAATGTGTGTAAAGTGATGGTTCCACAGAAATGTGTAATTGAAAATGAATTTGAAGAACACTTTTGAATATGCATTCAAGGAAGACCAGTTATATCCGTATGATTGTTGGCATGTTTTGGTACAAAATATGCAGTTGATGAAATTGGAGAGAAATAATTCGGTTAACTTTTACTCCATGCTTATAAAGCAGATTTGATGCGAATATTATGCTCGAAAAAATTCGAAATAAACGTCTAGTGTTCGTGGGTGACTCAATTGGGAGAAACCAATGGGAGTCCCTTCTCTGCATGCTGTCTTCTGTTATATTGAACAAGGATTCGATCTACGAAGTGAATGGAAACCCGATTACAAAGCATAAAGGATTCTTGGTATACAAGTTTATGGAATATAATTGCACCGTGGAGTACTACAGGGCACCATTTATTGTATTGCAAAGCCGGCCGCCTTCCAACGTTTCCCCCAAGATTAAAACAACTCTAAAACTAGATCAAATGGATTGGACTTCTGTGAAATGGAAAGATGCTGATGTGCTCGTTTTCAACACGGGACATTGGTGGAATTATGAGAAGACCATAAGAGGGTAATTTTGCTTAAGATCTTTCTCTCATATGATATCTGCTTTGTGTATATCAGTATATCCTCTTTGATTTTGAATTTGCTGATTTTAAGATATATGAATGGTTTCTCAGGGGTTGTTACTTTCAAGAAGGATCAGAGGTGAAGATGGACATGAGAGTTGAGAGCGCATACCGGAAGTCCTTAGAAACTGTGGTAGAATGGATTCGTAGAGACGTGAATACCACCAAGACACAGGTCTTCTTTCGAACGTACGCTCCTGTACATTTCAGGTTTCGCTCGACCTTCTCTTCCCCCATGACCCTTTTTATATTTTTGCTTTTTCACGTTTATTACCTCGCGAGCTTACCGTGTTAAAATATGGGAATTGGCTTGGGAAGTATCCAAGAGTTCAATGCATTTTCATTAATTTAGTATTCACCATCAATTTAGAGCTACGTTCGAGAAGAATACGAGGACAAGTCTCGCTCGTCTATCAGTTTTTTATTAGAAATGCCCCCAAATCTTTAGCCCTTGTTTGGTCTAGAAGTTTTTGAACTTCCTCCAAAACTCATTTTCAACCGCACATTTTTATGAGATCCATCACTTTCAGACTTTTCAACCTCTTTTCAATCATACATTCTACAAAAAAAAAAAATTTAAAACGGGCTCTTAATATACGTAAGAATAGTAGGTCGGTCTAATATATGTATAAATACCCCACACCCCACACCCTATACCCAAAACACCTAGAATATGCGATTCGGAGGCTGACATTGTGAACCCCCCAAGTGCTTGAGGCCTACTGCACAAGTTTATGGTATGATCCACAAATTCTAACACCATCCCATTAGGCCCTTAGCATATTAGAGAACTTGATTTTTATAGCTCAAACTAGCTGCCTTTTCTCTAGCGTAAAATGGTGCAGAATAGTTCAATAAACGTGCGGAAGGTGCTGCACGTTTTTCTGCAATAAACACGCTTGTTCATTTCAATAAACAAAGTGAATACAAATGTTTCAGGGGTGGTGATTGGAGATCCGGAGGAACCTGTCACCTGGAGACGCTTCCAGAGCTCGGTTCTTCATTAGTGCCATCGCATACTTGGGCTCAATATCGCATATTTGCCGATGTTATGTCAAGTCACCGGAAAGAAGTAGATTTGAGAACACTAAATGTAACCCATATGTCAGCAAGAAGAAAAGATGGGCATTCTTCTTTATATTACTTGAGTCCAGTCGCTGGTCCTGCGCCCCTCCGTAGACAGGATTGCAGCCACTGGTGCCTGCCTGGAGTCCCGGATGCATGGAACGAGCTACTCTATGTCCTCTTGCTAAAGCACGACTCCAAGAAAAGTACGAATTCTTCAACATTTCATGCACAGGTGGTATGATCATTTACAGGGCGTGTATATTGCTCAAGATCATACGTGCATGTATCAAGCGGAGCGAAGATCATCTGATTGTAGGGATATCTGAAATCTTGTTACATTTTTGATTTATTATTGTTCGAATAGATGTCCAGATTCAGAGGAAAGTTAGCAATAGAGTTGAACAATTGTGGATAAAATTATGTTGGAAGTTTTGTATATTGAATCAATGAGTAAAGATGAATTACTCTTGTGACGAAAATCACGTCTGAACAAAATAATAATCAACTTCAAAGTTAGAAATTAAAAAAATGTGAGGCTTAATGGTTGGGCATTTCTTGCCATGAGAATGTAAATGAAAACTATGGGAATTGCTTATTATTATAGAGATTAAAGGTTGTAAGTTTTGAAGGGAAATTCAAACCATAAAATATCTGCCTGCAGCGAAATTGTAATGATCAATTACAGGACGCTTTTTTTTTAAAAAAATAAGTGCGTAAATTGAGGGTCCGTTTGGCACAGCTGTATTGAATAGAGTTTTTTGCTATAAAATTTTTACTAGTTCTATCACCCGTGCGATGCACGGTATTAGATTTATACAAAATATTTGAAGTAAAATGTAAAAAATTAAACTTGTAAAGAAAAAGCTAAATTCGAAAATACAGAATATTCCTCATAAATTTGTATATATTTTTCATGATCAAAGAATTTGAAACCTTAAATATTAGTTGCCTACATGCAAATATTATTGAAGAAACGGTATGATATTATTGAAGAAATACAATATTTGCAAATATATATCACAAATTAAACAATTTAAATTGACTGTGTATTGAGAATATATTCATGAAAAGAATAATGAATGTGAGAAATAAAATTAGACGTAGCTAATTATAATATTTTTTCTTCTTCAAGAAGTATTTCTCCTTTTCTACTTCAAGCAAGTTCTTGATGACAGCATCCGAAGCACTGTCCAGAAATTCTGGCAAATCCCTGCATCAAAATACAACTTAAATTAGAATTTAATCCAAAAATACTCATAAAATTAGATTCTCATACGACATTATTGTATGTGTCATTAGATGATCATCGACAATGCTAATTGCGATCATGATTGAATGAAGAGCTTATTGACATACCAAATTCTCGGCACCATGAAGGTTCCCTCTTATGGCAAGACTAACAGCAAGCTCCAGATTATTCAACTGACAAATAATCAGTAACACTCAATACTTGTAGGAAAAAAAATGTTTTAGATAGATATACCATAAATATAAAGGCTATATACATACTTGGCCTCTGACAATGGGTATGATTGTTCTTTCATTTACTGCAGCAAGTATAATTCAGCCTCGCCTATTGATTGCATAGAAACCTCCAACAAATGGAGGGAGCTTCTGAAATCAAAAAGATGGGATCTGGACTAATCCTATTTCTATATATTGCTGTGGTAGATTCCAAATCACAGACAAAGAGAAGTCTAGCTTTGTGATCACATATATCAACTATATTTATGGGAAACATGCAAATAGCAAAAGGATAATGCTAATGAAATTAAATTGCAGAATATATTCCTTCAATTAAATAAAGACAAAAACACAATCATAAAGGAGAAGAGTTATCCTATGAAGAAATACCTGCATTGCCACTGGGAAATCATCAGCAAATCTGGAGAGAAAAAAATTTGCTTGTTTTTTAGAAAATGATACCTTGCAAAAGATTTTTAGAGTTCAGTAAGACTGATAAGAAAACCATAATTACTTTTGGAATGCACCAACTAACATCCATATAATGATATCCATACCAAAATCATGGACAATCAGAGAATAATATATCCACCTAGCAAGGCTCCAAGCTCAATGACATGCAATTTAGATGTAATCTGTCCGGAAGAATCTGTCACTGAAGATTTGAGCAAATATTGACTGATTGTCTAGCAATAGGCTGAAGCATGTCCCAAAATGTACAAAAATGTTGACTAAGGTTATCAAATATTAATGTGGTTTGAAGTCACCAAGAACTCAATAAAGCCTTACCATATTCATTGTGCCCATCAATACGGTTTTCCTTCCAGATTATTTTTTTTTAAAAAAAGCGGTTACCATAAGATATGTTAGCTACAACTTCAAGTGTCTAAAATTACAATTACCTTAGCAGTTCTATTAAAACTTGAAAGATTTGGAGGCACTGATCTAGTGGAAGTTGAGGATGAACTAAGAAGTGATTCTAATGCAATGTCCAAAGTGGGTGAGGCAGCTACTTTTGAGTATCTGGCCTCATTTTTCGAAGTCCCCTGCGTGTGCAAGTACTTTTTGTTCATAGTTTTACATTTTCTAAAAATAAATCATACCGAGTAAATATCACAGTGATGTATAAACTCGGCTTCTTTGGTAACCTGCCAAGGAACTTGTATGCTAAATCAAAGAACTGCTTTCTTAAGGAATTTTTTTTCCATATGGTTTGATCTATCAACTATTTGATCATTGCCTCCACCCAAAATTTATTTTGACTAAGTAAAAACTAAAAAGTTACTTATTTTGAAAGTATATCTTACTTTGCCATTCTGAATTTGTAGATAAAGTTCATAGAAGGAATCATAGGCACTCCTCAGTTGACCGATTCCATCGTATTACCAGAAAACGTGGAATCTCTGGGACAAAAGATTGACCTCACACCCTTCAAAGGCTTGCTCAGTTCTGTCCAAGACACGTCTTCATCTATTGCAAAAACCATTTCTAGTCAGCCACCCCTCAAGTTTCCCATCTCGAGCAGCAGGGCGAAATCATGGCTTCTAACAACATACCTTGATGATGATCTTCGGATCTCGAGAGGAGATGGTAGCCGTATATTTGTTCTTATCAAGGAAGCCAGCACTCTTCTGTTTCCATAGGCATATTACCTATTTTCCTGTAGAAATCTATCTAATATATAAGGGCAAACATACCGAATGAACATACAGTGTTTCGATGCAGCCATTTCCAATTACCACAAAGAACATACCCATTGATGCAAGCTAAAATATCCTCCAAAGGCATTTTCAACACAAGCAGCGTAACTTAAATCATAATTTGGAGATGAAATATTTCAATTAGTGATGCAAACCACGTAGCAATTGTAGCTACGCAACCCAAAAATTATTGGAATCGACCCAAGAACGCCAAAGAACCACGATTTCGAGATTGATTCAAATTAATTGAACCAAGCAACCAACACAATCAATAGATATGCTGACCTCTTGATCACAATGAAAAAAAATCTCACCCAAGATTTGAACAAACAAGAATTAAACTCGCGAGTTCGGATTTTATTCAATAAAGAATAAAGTATGAAAGCAAATTGTCTCTCAATAATAATATCAAAGTTGTCTATCGAATAATGAACATTACATCCCTATAAATAGGGTCAAAATCTAGGTTAAGAGTTCTAATTAAACTAGGAAACAAATACTTAAAAATAAGGAAATAATTAAAACCCAAAAATCACGCGTATATGGATTTAGGGCCGTGACTAATTTCCTTACGGCCGTAAGAATCATTCCGTTTCACCGTTACGGCCATGAGACTCCTTTTACAGCCGTAAGCCTTAATTCTGAAATTTCGGTTTTTGATCCGAGGCTGCGTTACGGCCGTGATTAATATTAGTTACGGCCGTAAGTCCAATTTCTTCAAAAATTCAGTTTTCAGCAGCAAGTTGATTACGGCCGTGAGAATTATGAATTACGGCCGTAATTCTTGAAATCTGGCAATCTTCTTCGACGGCTTGAATGAGGTTGATCCACTCGTCGTTTTGGCTCGGTACCAACATGGAACTTGCTTCTTGCGATGACACGAACATTGTTTTGGCCATTGTTTCTTGAACTAACTTGCCTATTGCTTCCTTGGCCCTCTTTGTCTGCAATCGAGTCATCGGCCCTCCTCGGATCTTCAACGGATCTTTGTGCGGGCTTGTATCCGTGGTCTGGATCACATCAATTAGTTAAATGGTAAAACTCAATTTCATTTATGATACCTTATTCCAATGATTAAAAATAAGTTTAAAGTCCTATATATTCATATAATATGCATGCAAGAACCATGCAAGAACTCAATAGCACCCACACATAATGTTTAAAAAAAAAAGGAAATAGCTCAAATTGAAAAATAATGCAAGCAAAAGGAAATGGCTGATGATGCAGTGGGACCTGTTTCATATGTTCTTTTAATGAATGTGAAACTTAGTTTAAATACAAATATATATTTAACCCAAATGGTCATTCAATATAATAAGGAGAAAGAGCTGAATAGTTGAATAAGTTCACCACTTTCAAAAAACAACCAAAACAAAACACATAACAATCATCATGTGTTAGATAAACTAATTGATCAACAAAATAGTAATAACCCACTTAGTGTTGTTGTGGTATTCAAAAATATCAAGACGCTACAACAGTAGGAAAGTTGAAAGATTAAAAAAAATCTGGATCAATGTGAATTGTTGTATGATGTTACCTTCAAATCAAGCTGACCAATGCATGAATCTAATGAACATCAGTGACACCTTATTGGTTACTACATACTACATGATCCACAAACCAAAAGCTGGGTTTATTTACAGACATATATAATAGAACAAAAGAATTAAAGCAATTAAAATTTATGTAATCAAAGAAAAATAACCTTGAATGAGCTTCGAACTTGAGATTCCTAGAATCATCACCATTGTGCTTGTGGTAACAATAACCTTCTCTGCAGCAAGATAAGAGATTAGAATCCACAATAGATTTCCCAATTATACATATGTGGTTAAAGTTGAGAATAGATCCCTAAAGGCACAACAAACAGATAAAGAATGAATATCATTTTTAGTGTCCAATTGTTCTATGATGATTGAGAACAATTGTCGCAAAAACCACCAATGAACATACCAATATGTCAAATACTCAATAGCATAGATAGTTCATAAGAATACAAATCATAGATAAAACATTACAAAGAAAAGACCGCACCTTAATTCTTCATCGTAAATAAAGACCACAATTTTTTCATAAAAATCAAAAAGTCAGAATCTTGAAAAAATAATGACTGATGCAACTTATGCAAGTGGAACTTGCTGAAATGTAAAAAAATTATATATTTCAACTTATGCAAGTCTGAACTTATATATTTCAACTTTTGGGTTTTAAGGTTAGTCAAAGATTCCAAAGCAAATATTCCAACCTTCACTATATATCCATATATAATGAAATTATCATTCCAAAGCAAATATTTCAACTTATGCAAGTCTGAACTCTCCTAATTCTATGAAACTATTCTAAAGGAGAACAGGTCAATCCATAAAATCCAATGAGAACAAAACTACAACAAACTAAAATTATATTAGACATTTATCGAACCTGCATACATGAACCAATGTAAAGTAAATGATGTAATAGCATTAATAGGAATATCCTAAAATGTTAGATGAGAGGATGCTGTTTATAATTGTGTTTGAAGCATACAATACATAATTCCAAAATTAAACTTATCGTGAAGTTTCACAACCAATTGATAATAATAAAAGAAATAACATATTTTAGTAGTATATTGTGTGACAAAATGAATTTAGCAGATCAACAAAACAATCTCAAAGTGCAATAAAGTTATAAGCCTCAAGATTACAGTAAAGAAAAAATGACAAACTGCATAAGAATAAATTTACCTTATATCACATCCACCTTCAACTCAAATTTCTACAGGAGATAATATGGCAAGTGATTACTTTGGTTTAGATATTGTTTATTTGTCCTCTTTAGATATATTAAACTAAATTCTAATAAATAATCAATAACCGGTGAAGTCAATAATATAACATCAGTACCTCATTCTCAGCAGCTTGCTTCAACTCTTTTATGCGAGACTGGAGTACATCATACTGAGATAACAACTGTTGCCTTCTTAAGGAAGCTGGGATAGACAAGAAAAATGATAAACCATTACATTAGACACAGCAAATTAATACGTTTTAGATTTAATAGTGAGATATTGCTCATATCTCACCTTGTTCATCTTTTAGTTGCTACTTTTTTCAGATGTATCAAGATGTCGAACCTGTAAACAAAAAAAGAATGCATAGAGGCAAACATGAATATTTGGTTCAAAGGTGCACAGCAGCAGCAAGCAGAAGTCTAACCTCTTTCAGTAACATAAACATTTTGGAATTATCTCACAATAAAACATCTTAGATCAGTGCTTGGTTTTAGCAAATGATCAGTTCACACTCAAGTTATCTGGTACTTATGAACCAAACAGATGATTTCAATGAATGAGAACCAAAGTTGCTGAAAACGTGAATCTCCAAAAACTATTGCAATTTTTTCAATCTCTCCATTTTTTCCAGGTTGGAATATTAGAACCAAAATCAAGCAGAAACGCAAAAATAGAACCCGAAATCAAGAGAAAACACTGCATAATTCGTACTTTGATAGCCGATTTAGGTTTTCGTAGGGTTGATTTCTTTGATTAAACACTGCCCCCACCGCCATTGCAGATATCGAAGAGGAGAGGCACGAACTTATTGGGTTTGAAACGCCATAAAAAAAATCAGTAAAAGAGATGAAATGGTAATCAAGATTACAGACATTGAGCATTTTCTATTGTGAAAAAATCGATTTTGAGATTGTTTGATTGTTGGGTTTTCTTTAATCTTTTCTTACCATTAATGCCAGATTTATTTCATACTGGTTCCGTTTTAGGGTTGCACTCACCAGTCAGTCATCGCCGGAATGTGTTGAATCGGACGGCAGGGCAAGGAACTTGGTGTTAAAATTCGAAGAACTCCAGCAGCCGATGTTTCAAATGAGGAAGAATGGAAAGGATTCATATGTATTATTATGAGGAAAAGAATGGAGAGGATTCAAAAAGGAAGTCCAGATTTGGACAGTTTTAAATTAAAGCAGATAAAATGTCTGTCCTGTACAGCGCAAGCATTAAATGCTAATTTTGAAATTTGAATTGACGTGAAAGCAAATTTGGGGCAGAATCTTATTTTGAATTGTTTTTTTTTTTATATATAATAACATTTTTAGGGGAATTTTGGGAGGGAAAACTTTGGAGGACTTTCCTTCTTTAATATACTAGTTAATAACTCATGCAATGCACGAGAAGAAACGTTTGTATAAAGATAATTCAATATGAAATTAGATAAATCATTTTCATAAAATAAAAAAATTTTGCAAATAAGAGATAATATCATCATTTATTGATTTCATATGACTACAAATTCTGGAATACTTCTTTGTACACAACGTTGTTTGTTGATTTTGTTGTTCTTCCGTTCTTATTACAAATCAATATCTTTAATCTGGAACGATTTGTCACCCTAGAAATCGCAACATAAAGTTATCCATGTATAAGCACCAGCCGTTTAAGAAGAAGTTCCACATGCAAGAATGATTGTCCCTGACTCTTATTGATAGTCATGGCATATGACACCATCAATAGAAATTGTCTTCTTTGAAATCTAATAAGTATCCTAGAATCAGAAGGGTTCAACGATAACATTCGAATAAAGAACTTGTGTCTTGCATTGATACCAGAAAAAATTTGACCTTCTAGAACATGGTCGCCAAGTTTTGTAACTATCAACCTTGTTCCATTACTCAATCCATGTGTATGATCAATATTTCTCAGAAAGAACTTGTGTCCTCACTTATCTGTTGCAAAGGTCCACCACGTGGCGCAATAGTGATATCCATGCGTCCAGGTAGTGTGTCAAAATCCACCGACAATCAATTCGGCAATTTCATTGACAATAGAAAAATTATATTGGCCATCATTGGTCGTCCACCAACCAATAAGTATAAGTCTTAAATTTGAAGTGTTTCCTCAATCATCTTTTCTCAAACCGACCTAAATTACCTTAACAATTTGTTTTATTTGTCTAGCATATCATTCGAATCAGAAACTATTAAATCATGCAACATAGAATCGCATGATTCACTCCTACCCGGAGACATTAAAAGACATAAATTAAATTTTAGAATATCACAACAAAATTATCCGTAAACAATATAAATATAAAAGCAATAAATACATAATATGTACCTCACGACTCTTTTTCTGCTTTCAACCTCAATCACATTGTCACAATGTAAAGCGAGCAAATTGCAGAGCTGAATCGTCATCAGGCAATAGAATCTCAATCTTATGGCAATTTTGATCGTGTAATCTGAAGAGGGGAGGCCCTCTACCATCATTTAGCTCATTATCTAGGCCCTCTACCATCATTTAGCTCATTATCTATTCCCCCATAGAAGTGAATGAAAATATCATATTATATGTCCGAATGTTTTCAATGGAATTTTTAATCCTGTCTCCCTGTCATATAACAAATTTTTCAAAATTAGAAGATGATCTTTCATAAGAGAAATATTCACTTTCTCTTGTATACAACAAAGTAGGGGTGAACAAATAAACCGCAAAATCGAATTAAACTACAACAAATGGTTTGGTTTGTAAAAATTTCAAACCACCTTAAACAATTTGGTTTAGGTTTGAATTGTCAAAATCGGGATTTCAAACAGCCAACCAGCCAAATTGTAAAAAATAAAAATAAAGACAAATGTTCAATTTATAAATAAATAAAAAAAAAACAATATACTTTTTATTGTCAACAAATCAAAATTGAGGAGACAAAAATTAATTTGTTCAAATCCACAATCATTTGGAAATAATTTTTCCTCCTACAATTCATTATCATCATCCAAGATATTTTCTTAAAATAAAATTTTTAATATAAGAGCTAACGATAGTTTACTTCTATATAATTAGTTTGTTTGTCAACATGGATTGATTCACAACAAAGCACTCAATTAAAAACTTAATACTATTTTTGAGCTAGTTTCAACTCGGAATTTTAGATGAATATGTGTCTTTGAGCTCGCTTTGAAATATACTAATTTATTCATCGGCAATTCGTGGTTTCAAACTGCACCAAATCGCAAAAAATAGTTTGATTTTATTTTATTTAAAAATGAAATGGTTTAGTTTGGCTTGAAAAAATTCCAAACCGTTTTAAATGGTTTGGTTTGAAATATTATTAAAAATCGTGTTCACCCCACAACAAAATGAGAATGTCGAATTACGACATGTTTTATAATGCTTATTCACTCTCTCCTCGCACCAAAAATTTGCTTTGCAAAATAAATATTTAAATGTAGGATCTCCAATGTCCATGTACTCTGAACAATCAAACAATAGATGAAAAAGTTAATAATATAGATCATGCTATAAAAGATAAGATTTATTGTTTTGACCATTGACAATGAAAAACAACACGTATAAGAAACAAATTCGATAATCATAAAAAAAGAAAAAAAAAACTAAAATTGTGATTGACAAAGATGCATCAAATTCATGGTACTATAAGTTTTTGCAATTTTTATACAACGTAATTATTTTTTGATGAAAATTATAATATAATATTGATCATCTCAATTGTTGTAAAAATCTAAGAATCATAAATATTGAATTAAAAGTATGATTATTTAAAACAAAATTTAATACAAATTGATTAAATATTCGATATAAATATAAATGAAAATTCGATATTAGATTTGTATGACAGAACGAAATTATTCATCCATAAGATTGATACCAATAAAATATCACAATTATTGAAAAAAATTATTTACGTATTAAATGTAACTTTCTATAAAAATACTAATGAAGTTAATAGAACGCAATACAAAGGAGCTCAAATTTTTAGATGTACTAAATAACTAAAAAAATAAGATTATTTATAAAAAAGAAATTTATACAATAAGATTTATTTAGTATTAGATGTGTGATACAACTTCGATATAATTTTAAACGGAAAATATTGCATTGAATTTGTATGACTGCACACAAATACTTATTTGCAAAATTCAAAACATTAAAAGATAAAAAAAAATTGTGAAAAGAGAGGTTTAAACACAAATAATCAAATATAAATAAGTAAAAAAAAAAATCTCCATAAAAATATTTAAGTGGAAGTAGCAGTGTAAACACAATAAAAATTGAGTTTTAGTTTTTGGAGTGTGAAAGTAATAAAAGTTGAATGTGAAAATAAATGAAATATATAATATATAATATTGTATAAAAAAATCACAAAAAATTGTGTCAAATTGGCGGGAAATTTTCCTCCTTTAATATTAAGTAAGATAAGATAAATAAAAAAAATAATATAATAATATAATATTAGATAGATAGATTAGATTAGATAGATAGATTAGATTAGATTAGTAGATCTATTTTAAAAAGTGTTGCTAACAAAAAACAGTGAACTATTTTGTTATCAGTCAAAAAAATGCTATTAATATTAAATTTATTGTTTGACAACATAATTATGAAAGTACTTGTATATAAACTAACATTTAATTATATCTCATAGTTAATTAAAAATTAAATAATTATTTTCACCTAATATATGTGTGTGTGTGTGTAATCAGTTCATAAAATATAATATTCCACTATTTCCAATATATTTAATATTTTATTAATTAATTATGAAAAGTATATTTTCAATTAATTTTCAAAAGATTTCATATTTTATTAATTAATAAAATATAATATTTCAATAGATTTCCATAAGAGTAATAGAAATAAATATTTTGTCATAAATTGATTAATAAAATATAATTTCATATTATCAATAAAATATAATTTCATATTTCAAATTTCATTTCATTAATTAATAAAATATAATTTCATATTATCAATAAAATATAATATTTTAATACGAATATATTTTCAATAGATTTCATTGTAAAATATTATATATTTCAAGATTTTATAAAAGTACTTTTTGGAGAAATTACAAATTTGAACATCTTGAAAACAACGGAAAAAAAGTTGTTTACCCAATCAAAAAGTATTTTTTTTCAGCTACTGCCAAACACGTAAGCTATGTTTGATACACCTTCATTTTCCTTGAAAATGTCAAATCATGAAAAATATTTTCCACCTTTTGCATTTGTTTATTGTTTCATTGGAAAAATTTACCTTGAAAAATATTTTCTTGTGAACAATCATTTAAAGCACGACTACCTCATTTGTCTTGAAAATATTTTCTTAGCTATTTGATAAGAAAACATTTTCCATCTTAGGTGGAAAAGTCTTTTGCATCACGTTTGATCATATTTGTTGTTGTTAATTGACTTATTTTTTTTAGAAATTACCATTATTATTATCGAGTACAAATGAGTGAAAAATTAAATTTTTTTTATTAAAATAGTTAAATTTTGATTTATTTGTCACGAAAAATAATGTCAATCAAACAACAAAATTAGGAAAATCTCCCACTTTTTCACCTGAAAAATTAATCTAATCAAACACTTCCAATTGACATTTTTCAGGAAAATAATTTCCAAACAAATCAATTCCTAGAAAATATTATCTTATCATCTATTTTCCATTTTTTCAATCAAACACAGCCTTATATTTTTTAGTAAAAGTACTTTTACACATTCTAAAAGTCCTACTAAACAAACAATGACGATGTGTTTGATAGCAATGATTTGCTTGATAAGATAAAAAAATATTAAAAAATGCTACGTGTGCATAGAGCATGATCAAGAGGATGATCAAAAAATGAGTTGACAAATTTGTGAATGTTGATTTAAAAATTGATGTGATGTATGAATTAATATGATTATATCAATCATTTAATATCTTAATATGTATGTTAAATTATGTTTACCAGTAGCAGAATTGAAAAAACATTTGCATTCTTTTCATTTTTTGGGTGTTTGATGGATTGAATTTTCTAAGGAAATTTTTTCCCACTTTTTCTCACGTGATCCGTTTTGACTTTTTTTTTTTTTTTTTTCAACTGTAGTGATCAGTTTTGACTTGTTTTCCAATGAAAATTCTTTCATTAGGTTTTGTGGAGAAAATGTTTCCAAAGTAACTTGGAAAACATTTTTCATTGTATTCGATAATTTTATTATTGTTAATTAATTAATTTATTTTTATAAAATATTAATATTATTATTATCAAGTACAAATATGTGAAAAAGAATATTTATTGAAATGGCTAAATTTTCTTTTATTTATAATGAAAAATAATATCAATAAAACAATAAAATTTGAAAAATTCACCACTTTTTCACATAGAAAATTAAATAAATCAAACACATCTAATTTATATTTTTCAGGAAAAAGTCCATTCGCACCCATTCGTAAATTCAAAGCTATCGCCTAACCCTCGTAAACACTTTCTAGCAACGATGGTGACAGTGCCATCCATATATGAATTAACATTCGTTTAGTAAATCAATTTATAAATTAAAAAAATTTTAAAATAAACTTTTTAATCACACATACTTTTCAATTTTTAACCACTATTTTTTGCCCTTAAATCTCTTTTTGGCAAACATGTTTTTCACAACACAATTTCATATATTACTTTTTAACAATAAACATATTTTCTCTTCCATTTTTAACCTCATATTTTACCTATAAAATATAAAAAATGTTTTTAAATAAATTTTTTTTAACAAATAGAGCCTAAAACATAAATAAATCAGTTTATAAACCCAACAGTGTTATCAAACAAATGTTGTGTTCGTAAAAAAATTCTAGAATGAACTTTTGATCCTAAGCCTCTGTTTGACACAATTTTTTAAATCACTTTTTAACCATACACATTTTCTCTCTCAACTTTTCCATCACATATTTTACCTCAAAAACATAAAAAATATATTTTTAAACACAAGAATTTTAACAAATAGAGCCTTCCACGTGATTTTTTTGTGCGATACGTCTAAAATGAGGAAATAGTATCTGACTAAAATTGGTTTATAAACTTGTTTATAAACTACACAATTTCTCAAACAACTTTTTAATCATACATATTCTCTCTCTCCAATTTCCAACCGTTACTTTTTACCTCAAAATCAAAACAAACTAGTTTATAAACCAAACAGTGTTATCAAGCGGAGACTTGCACCAATTATTTCAAATCTCGTTTTTTTACATAATTCATTCTCAATCCACACGTTTTACCAATAAAATAATATACACATAAATACAAAAAATATCACTACTTTTTAACTATATATTCTTTAAAATTTACTTTTACAAATCACATTATTTCAAAATAATAGGTATTAAATGGGGGCTAATAATAAATGTAGCGCAACCCTAAAAAATGAGTGACCATTATTAAGTACTTTGAAGCATGATCATCATAGTATAAGTTGAGAGAATAGACTTAAATGTCCTAGTAAAATGTTTCTGAAATATCACTGTACTTTAAATCATTCCTAGAATGCCATTAAGGCTAGCTTTCAATAATGCATCACAAATGTCACTCTATTAACTATCGTTAAAAGAGTTAACGGATGTCATACTATTATACCCCCAAATGCCATTGTACTTAGCCAAATGTTTTTGGAATGCCACCGTACTTTGAATTGTTCCTAGAATGCCATTAAAATTTTAATAGCCTAAAAAAATTTATTTTTTTCCTTTTCTTCTTTCCTCTTTAATTTTTTTAATATTCATAAATGAAATATTTTTTTTGTTACTTTCATATTATATAATTTAATGAGATCTTCAAAATGAGTGTCATATTAATATATAAATTTTGTTATTTTAAAAATAAATAGTACAACCCATAAACTCCAAAATAGAGTGATTTTAAACATTTGCTTTTTGACCTAGTTTCATACGTATGAAATTATACCAATTCGGAAAGATAGGAAATTTCATACGTGTGAAACTATAGATGTTTTCCTATCTATCCAACGTTGGTCTAATTTCATACCAACGTTGGTCTAATTTCATACGTATGAAATTAGACGAACGTTGGATAGATAGGAAAACAGTTATAGTTTCATACGTATGAATTTTCCTATCGTTTCGAATTGGTATAATTTCATACGTTCAACTAGGTCAAAATGCAAATGTTTATAATCACTCTATTTTTGAGTTTATGGGTTGTAATATTTATTTTTAAAATAGCAAAATTTATATATTAATATGATACTCATTTTGAAGATCTCATTAAATTATATAATATGAAAGTAAAAAAAAAAAAAAATTCATTTATGAATATTAAAAAAATTAAAGAGGAAAGAAGAAAAGAAAAAAAAAAGATTTTGGGCTATTAAAATTTTAATGGCATTCTAGGAACAATTCAAAGTACGGTGGCATTACTAAAATATTTGGCTAAGTACAATGACATTTGGGGGTATAAATAATATGTCATCTGTTAACTCCTTTAACGATAGTTAACAGAGTGGCATTTGTGATGCATTATTGAAAGTTTAATGGCATTTTAGGAACGGTTTAAAGTAAAGTGGCATTCCAGAAGTATTTTACTAAGTACAGTGACATCTGGGGCATTTAACTCTGAGAGAATAGATAATACCTTCGATCAAAAAAAATAAAATAATAATACCTTCATTTTTAAGTAAATTATTTAATATTTATAAACAAATTTATAATTTTCAAATCACTTTTTAATCGTACACATTTTTCCATATTACATTTCAGCCTTTGTTTGTTAAAAGTTTTTTATATAAAAATATGTTTTTATGTTTTCGAGATAAAACATATGACTGAAAAATGGAGAGAGAAAATTTATGTGGTTAAAAAGTAATTTGAAAAATTGAGTTGTTTAAAAACATGTTTTTTAACATTTTGCCAAGGAAATGCTCAATCTTAAAAACATAACATCCTTTTTTATTATTGTTGTTGTTGTTGTTGTTTTTTTTTTTTTTTTTTTTTGTTTAAATAAAACTTTTGCCAAATAGGTATTCCATCGTCCTATAAATATATGTTATTTTCTATTTTTACACGAATTAAGAAATTATAATTAATATACCCTACATTGAATATTGAATAGTTGATAACAATGTATATTAAATGGGGAATGATAGTGTGGATGAATTGTAACTTTTCAAAAAGAATTAATCTGGTTATACATAATGGTTTATCCCATGGTTTATCAATTTGTATGTTGACACAATTATGAGATTTGATTTTGGATGATGTACGCCCTTGTTTGAGCCTCATTATTTCTCATAAAATTTACCTTTTTTTTAGAGTAATCAATCTTAACCATCCAAAAAAGTCAAGCCCACAATTTTTTACTTTTCTAACCAATTTTTAACCATTAGATTTTCAAAACTCAAATTATAAATTGAAATAATGGAGCTTAAACAAGGGCGTAATAGTTAAAAGTAATGAATGTTTACCGAGTAATTTATTCGTAAACTACTGTCTACAAGTTGCATGATTCTTTCAAAAATGATTGAGTCCAGACACGGTCCTCCAACAAGCAACTTTCAATGGCGGTTGCCTATTTTTCTCTCTGCTCTCTAATCCTCCTCCTACCTCCATCTCTCCTCATCTTCATTTACTTCATCGTTCAACCCAGGCCCGTTAGTGTCCCAATCAAGAATCGTCATGTCTTCATCTCCGGAGGGTCGAGCGGAATCGGCCTTGCCCTTTCCCACCAATGCTCTCAACAAGGAGCTGACGTTACACTCCTTTCCCGCAACATCAACAAGCTCAAAGGAGCCAAAGAGTCCATTAAGCTGGCTATGGGGCGTGATGTCAGGATCTTCAGCGCTGATGTCAGGGATTATGAGAGTATAAAGTGTCGGGATATTTGACCCAAATTAAGAATGAGAATATCTTGGACCATTGATTTCCATATTAAAGTGGTTAACTTGGAGACCAAGTTAAATGTGAAAAGGAAAATAAAAGACTTTATTTTGGTATTCTACTTCAATAAGGAAACTTACTTGAACATGAATTCTACATATTCTAGGGGTTGTTTTTACCTATAAATATGTATATTAGGGAGCCATAATATTGTGAATCTTATGTGAGACTAATTAGAGAGAATTGAAGAGCTTTATCTTTGTAGTTTCTTGTGAACTCTTTGTGAGATAATTCAAAGGGTAGAAACTTGGGTTAGATAGAAGTTCATTATTAGTATTTTCTCTATAGTCTATGGGATTGGGTTGGTGAGTAAAATTCTATATAATTGTAATAATTTATTATATAGTGAAAGGCTTTGGCAATTCGAAAATTTTGCGTTGTTGTTATATTATTTTCTTATTTGCTCATTTAATTCTTGAACATCAAAAGATCCTATGAGTTAAAGAAGGGGAATCAACGTGTAATTCCCAACAAGTGGTATCAGAATGTCAGGTGGTTCAAAGATTTTATTGGAGCAAAAGAAAATATGTCTGTCAAGTACGACGTGGAAAAATTTGATGGAAGAATTAATTTTGGCTTGTGGCAAGTACAAGTCAAGGATATTTTAATTCAGGAGGGTCTGCACAAAGCTTTGAAAGGAAAACCAACCGAGAGTTCTGACAAAGGAAAAGAAAAAGAAACTAAATCCAGCAAGATTGATGAAGATTGGGAAGATTTGAATTTGAGAGCTGTTAGTACAATAGGACATTGTTTGGCCAAGAATGTTCTTGCAAATATTCATGGGATATCTGCTGCTAAGGAACTTTGGGAAAAACTGGAAGAGTTGTATCAGACAAAGAACTTGTCAAATCGCTTGTATCTGAAGGAACAGTTTTATTCGTTGAGAATGAGCGCAGGTATAAAAATCTCCGACCATCTTAGTGTTCTTAACGGGATTGTTTCTGAACTGGAATCTATTGGAGTCAAAGTTGAAGATAAGGATAAATCGTTGAGGCTCATCTGGTCTCTTCCATCCACGTTTGAGCACATCAAGCGGATTTTGATGTACGGGAAGGAAACGGTGAACTTTGCAGAAGTTACAAGTAAGTTGATCTCTGAAGAACGGAGATTGGGTGGAGGTGATAATTCATGTGGAGGTGATAATTCATCTGGAAATAATTTGCTTGTTACTGAAAAGTGGAAGATGGGTAACTCCATTAAGAAGAAAGTTGTATGTTGGAACTGTGGACAATCCGGTCACGTAAGAAGAAATTGTCCAAAAGGTGGAGCAGACTCGGTTGACTGCTCAAAGGTGGACAATGTGATTCTCCTGGTGGAGGGCGGTGATGATGTACTCTGAGTAGGATGTGACATCCTCATGGCATGATGTCAGTTGCCATGATACAAGATGTGTTCTTATTGACGGGTGCATGTGTTTGCACACAACATTGGTTTGACTTAGATGCAAGGTGTGTGGTTGAATTGATGTCGATGGCTGATGAGCTTCCATGGAAAATCAAACAATGGGAGTTGCACCATAATTTTTCAACAATTTTGTTTTCGACATGAGCCGGTGAAAAGCTCGGAGTTCGTTGATAATTGCGAGTGATTATACTCATATGGTGGAGTATGGGATAATCAAAGTGGAAAAAGCTTGCATGTTTACCCAATGATTAATTTTTGAATATTTTGGCTCGGATGAATTTGTGTCAAGGTGGAGATTGTCGGGATATTTGACCCAAATTAAGAATGGGAATATCTTGGACAATTGATTTCCATATTAAAGTGGTTAACTTGGAGACAAAGTTAAAGGTGAAAAGGAAAATAAAAGACTTTATTTTGGTATTCTACTTCAATAAGGAAACTTATTTGAACATGAATTCTACATATTTTAGGAGTTATTTTTACCTATAAATATGTGTATTAGGGAGCCATAATATTGTGAATCTTATGTGAGACTAATTAGAGAGAATTTAAGAGCTTTATCTTTGTAGTTTCTTGTGAACTCTTTTTGGGATAATTCAAATGGTAGAAACTTGGGTTAGATAGAAGTTCATTATTAGTATTTTCTATATAGTCTATGGGATTGGGTTGGTGAGTGAAATTTTATATAATTGTAATAATTTATTGTATAGTGAAAGGCTTTGGCGATCCGAAAATTTTGCGTTATTGTTATATTATTTTCTTGTTTGCTCATTTAATTCTTGAACATCAAAAGATCATGTGAGTTAAAGAAGGGAAATCAACGTGTAATTCCCAACATAAAGAAGGTTGTTGAGGAGATTGGGAAAATTGATGTTTTGGTTTGTAATCATGGAGTGTATGTGCCGCAGGAGCTAGAGACGCAGAAACTGGAGGAGATTAGATTTATGATTGATGTGAATTTGATGGGTACTTTTCATTTGATTAAAGCGGCCTTTCCTGGAATGAAGAAGAATCGGGGGGAGAGGGGATCGGGTTCCATCGCGATAATGTCATCACGGGCGGGTCAGGTATATATTTAAGAAGCGAAACGTATGATCCTGGTTTATGATGGAATCCGTAAACTTGCTATCCCTGTGCATTTTTTATTAGTAACTTCCATCTGTTATGTGTAATGATCTGCACACATTGCAATATGAGCCTATTTTAAAGCTTCAACGGCCACTGCCACTGCCACTCTATCTCCTATCTTTAGATCATGTTTGACAAAGCTTAAAAAGAGAAGAAATTGTAATATAGAAATGCTGTTGTATTCTTTTGAGCTTGATTTCTTGAAGAAAGACGATACAGGAGACTCCAATATATAACCTATGAGCTATACATACACAGACATATAACCTATGCTTACACCAATATATACAGACTGCCATAACAATAATGTGCACCCAAAAAATAATGGATTCTCCACATCTGTACGAACCCAAGAATTAAGGGAATAACTAACACTAAAAAATTCGGGTCATAACAGTCGCAGACGAAGAGAGTGAAAGAGAGAGATCCTTATCAGCTAAAGTTGCACAGTAAATTGCACTCTTCAGTGATTACGTTTTCTTCCAACTATTGTCCAGCTTAAGTTCATCCTCAAGGTTTTGTCTTTTATCATTTGATCCTTGCATTTTAACTCCCCCTTCAAAGTGGAGTGTATAGATTTCACACCCACTTTGTCTCTCATGAAAATGAATCTAGTTGTGGATAATGATTTTGTGTAGAAGTCTGCTATTTGATCAGCTGAAGGCAAATATTCTATCCTCAGTTCTTGATTAGCAACTTTGTCATGAATAAAGTGGATGTGCAACTCAATGTATTTGGTTCGTGCATGAAATACTGGGTTTTGAGCTAAAGCCTTTGCTCCCAGGTTGTCGCACCAGATTACAGGAGTATGCTTGTATTGAACCTTCAATTCTTTGAGCAGTGCTTCTGTCCAATAATCGTATTAACATGTACGAATAAGAAACATAAAGAGCTAATTTCTCTGTATTATTCCAAACTGAAGAAGACGAGCTGGGTGTGTGCAATATATACACACATACACAAAAGGAGTATCCAATGACAAAGTGACAACTCAGGAAAGATAACAGAGCTAACTAAAACCGTAAAAAAAGCTGGAAGAAAATAAAGGAAAAAAGACCAAAATAAAATGTGACTTTATTTCTTTAGCCCCCCCCCCCCCTCCCCTCAAGTTGGAGTGTGGTGAAGATCATCCATGCCCAACTTGGAGAGGAGAAGGTGAAACTGAGGAACAGCTAAGGCCTTTGTAAAAAGATCTGCAAGCTGAAACCGTGAAGCCAAGTGTTGTGGATGTATGAAGCCTTCTTTGAACTTATCTCGAACCACATGGCAATCAATTTTCAAATGTTTAGTACGTTCGTGGAAGACTGGATTCGCACTGATGTGTAAAGCAGCCCTGTTATCACACCAAAGTGGAACTAGGAGGAAGACTGGAAGATGAAGATCCTTGAGAATGTAAGAAATCCACAACAATTCACAAACTGTAGTGGCTAGACTTCGATACTCTGCTTCAGCGGTAGAGCGAGAGACAGTGACTTGCTTCTTAGTTTTCCATGTAATTAAACTGCTCCCAAGATAGATGCAGTATCCAGTTAGAGACCTGCGTGTGATAGGGCAAGAGACCCAGTCGGCATCTGAAAAACCTTCAAGACGAAGATCATTTTTGTTGGAGAAAAATAACCCCTGCGAAGGCTTCCCTTTTAAATATCGAACGAGATGAAGTGCCATTTTCCAGTGTGCTTGACAAGGTGAATGAACATATTGGCTCAGCTGTTAGATGACAAAAGTGATATCAGGATGCGTGAAATTTAGATATAACAAGATCGCAATTAACCTCCTGTATTTATCTGGATCATGTAAGACATAGCCTAGTGTTGTAGCTAATTGGTTCCCTTTGGCATTGGTACAGATGTTGGCTTTTCCCCACTTAAACCAGCGTCCTGTATAATCTCTGAGGTATATTTTCATTGATTGACATATATACCTGCTTCGCCCCTCGCTATTTCCAAACCTAGGAAAAACTTAGCATAGCCAAGATCTTTAATAATGAACTATTCATGTAAATAGCGCTTGGCAGCTACAATTGTGGACTCATAACTCAAAGCCGGAATTGCAGAGATGCTGCCTCGGGTTTGTGATCCGGTAGTTCTGGCGGAGCTTACCACACTCGTTATGGCTCTCGCACAAATAAACAGTTGTCATTTGTTGATTGCTTGAAGCAGTAATCAGCTACCTTCTGACTGAATTCGACATTCCACTGACATGAGGCCTGCTTTAGACCATATAGACTCTTCTTCAGCTTACAAACCTGTCCCGGAGCTGCCTTGACATACCCTTCAGGTGGTGTCATATATACTTCTTCATCTAGAAATCCATGAAGGAACGCATTGTTAATATCCACCTGATGTAATGGCCAATTTTTTGCTGCCACAACAGTTAAAAGATTTCTGACTGTCACCAACTTTGCAACTGGGGAAAAACTATCGAAATAGTCTATTCCCTGTAACTGATGATATCCCTTTGCAACAACACATGTCTTGAACCTTTCAATGCTTCCATCAGGATTTAATTTTACTTTGTAGACCCATCTTGAACCAATAGCCTTTTTACCCTTTGGCAAAGATGTTAATTCCCAGGTATCATTTTTAGTGCATTGAGTTCCTTTTCCATTGCCTGAATCCAATCAGTGTTCTTGCTTGCTTGATAATAAGAACAAGGCTCCTGCACACTAGACACATTGGCTAGAAATGTTGCATATGCATGACTAAGGTATGGGTTTAAAATATAGGGATATGTTTGAGGTGTATGATCTAAAGGTGTGACAACAGGAAGAGGTATATTATCCCTTGAAACATTGATGTTTTGGTAAGGGAATGTAGATTCAAAGATAATGACATCCCTAGAAATGTGGATTTGTTTGGTTCATGTCAAACACTTTGTCACCCTTTTGGCCCGGACTAAAACCAAGGAAGATGCATCTATGGGCCCTTGAGTCAAATTTATCTTTGTGTGATTGTGTGTTTGTAATATAGCACAAACAACCAAAAATTTTGAGTGAAGAGTAGCTGGGTTTTTTTTTTTATCAAACAACACTTCATAAAGGGACTTTCAATGCAAAAGAGGAATGGGAATTCTGTTGATAAGAAAAGTGGCCATGAGAATAGAATATGGCTAGAATTTTTTTAGCAAATTAAAATGGAACATCAAGGGCCTAGCCACTGGAAGAAGGGTTTTATGCTTATGTTTCACCACCCCATTTTGTTGTGAGGTATAGACACACGTTTTCTGATGTAAAATCCCAAGTGAATGAAATAGTTTTTGACATTCTAGGCTGGTGAACTAGGTCCCATTATCTGTCCTAATGTGCTTGACCCTTCTTTGAAATTGTGTTCTGACCATTTGGAAAAAGTTTTCTAGAGTTATGACAACATGAGTTTTATGGATTAAAAGAAAAGTCCAAGTTGATCAACTAAAGTCATCAACAACAGTTGACATGAATGGTGTGCCTGTGAGTGATGGTTCTCTATAAGGACCCCAAACATCCACATGTATTAGGTCAAAAACATCACTGGAATGTATGTTGCTGATAGGAAAAGGTAATCTAGACTATTTAGCTCGATGACAAACATCACATTGCTGGATACTATCAATGTCAGATTCATTGCATGCATTATGTAAGAAATCCAAGTGTTTTAGACTCTGAAATGAAGCATGCCCAAGTTTAATGTGCCAATTCAAGAAAAAACAATCATAAATTTTATTGATAGGAAAAGTTTTATTACATGAATGGGAAGAATTGAAAGAAGCTGGTAATATTGAAGACTGATTACCAGGGGTAGATTTTCCTTCAACAAAACAGGATTTATCGGAAAAATAAAGTCTCCCTATCAATCTACCAACTGCCAAGGTCTTCTTACTCTCCAGGTCCTGCATTAAACAATGAGTAGGGTAAAAGATGAAACGTATATGTGCAGTTTGTGTCAACTTTGGAACTGAGAGAAGGTTGAATTTAAAAGTGGGCACATATAAGGCTTCTTCTAAGCAAATATCCTGATTTAATTGAACATTTCCTACATGTTTCACTGTCTTTATTGAGGCATCTGGTAGGATAACGTGTATGGCTGTTTAGCATGTTTAACTTGTGTCATCAAGCTCATGTTAATGCAAATATGGTTACTAGCCCCTGTGTCTATGATCCAGGAATCTGATCCTATATCATCAAGCATAGTAAGACTAAAACTGAGGGAATTCATACCTGCATAGTCATTCAAATGTGCAAAATGTGTTTGGTTGTTCACATCCACCAATGCTTTTCCCTTTAGAGCCTTCATCAACTCATGTTGTATCAAATTTGTTATATTAGCAGAGGACATATTTGCAGTAGAGGAGATCTGACCCTTTTTTCTGTATTATTGTCCACAAAGTCCAGTGGAGAATCCATCATGTTCACCATAGTTTTTCCTCCTTCCTGGCTGTTAGATCTCTGTTCCTTCAACTGCTTGTACCAATCCGGATAACCGTGTATTTTGAAAAACTTTTCCCGGCTATGTCCATCTATATTGCAATAATCACAATAGGCATTCTCCTTATCCCAAGTATTGTATCCACGTGAGTTGCCTCTTCCATTGAAACCTCTTCCATATCAAAATCTGCTATTGTTATATCCAGATCTCCCACCATTGTGTGTAAATCTACCACTGCTATTTCCTCTGTTTCCTCCCGATCTGCTATCATTTCTGTAGGGCTGAGATTTTACCAGCATTGCCGAATTATCATTAATTTCTGGAAAAATATTATGGACTTCTCTCTGTTTTTCAACTCGCAGATCCATGGAGTATGCCTTGTTAACCATAGGTAACAGTTCCATTACAAGAATTTGATTTCTAACATTATCAAATGTATCATTGAGCCCCATCAAAAATTGCATTAACTTTGTAAATGAAGAGTGATTTGTAACTTCCTTTTGTGCTGTACAAGTGCACACAGGTATGGGCATCAAACACATCAATTCATCCCAAAGCCTTTTCAGTTTCGTAAAATATTTTTCAACAGATAACGTCCCTTGTGAAATAGTACTAATTTCCCTCTGTAATTGATACAACAAAGGTCCATTGCACTCACCATACCTTTGTTCAAGTTCAGACCACAGATCCTCAGCAGTGAGTGTGTAGATGAAGGCTTCAACGATTTCCTTCGAAATTGAATTTAATATCCAAGATCGCACCATGCAATCAACTCTAATCCACTGTTCCAACGTATTTGACTTATCTTCAGGTCGCTTGCAATCTCCATTTATAAAACCTATCTTCATCTTAGCTCCCATGGCAATTTTAATCAATCTGCTCCAGCTGGGATAATTTGCTCCAGTTAGTGGTGAAGTAACTAGAAGCATTCCTGGATGATCTGAGTTTTACAGATCTAGTGGATCTCCATTGTTGTACTGTTTTGCAGCAGGAACTTCTCCTGTTCCTTGTGAATGTTGTGTTTCTCCTTCAACCATGATTTATTGAAGGAATTACGAAGTGCAATTAGTCAGATCGAGAGCACTGCTCTGATACCATGAACAAGAAACATAAAGAGCTAATTTCTCTGTATTATTCCAAACTGAAGAAGACGAGCTGGGTGTGTGCAATATATACACACATACACAAAAGGAGTATCCAATGACAAAGTGACAACTCAACAAAGATAACATAGCTAACTAAAAATGTAAAACAAGCTGGAAGAAAATAAAGGAAGAATGACCAAAATAAAATGCGACTTTATTTCTTTAATGTATATATTATGTTAGTGATAACCAATCTCAATCCCATAACCATTCAAACTGCAAGTTCGTTCGCACGCTACAGAAAAGCACATGAGAAGCTTTTACAATGGTATGCAATTCCATAATTTTTTAATGTCATTTATTGGATTTGTGCTAATAAAATAATTATACCCATATTATTAACACAATTTCCTATCTCATTGGTTTGTAATCATAATATCATAGAGATTACCGAGGAAATTCACATTGCTATTTGTTGACGAACTATGATCATCAATCACGGTACTTACACGCGATGAAGATGTGACGTTGATACAATTAGATGTACAAAATAATAGACTATTTTGCGAAAGGATGGCATCAGTTCTTACAAAAAAATTGCGTTTATAGAGGAACGGAAGGATGTCGTAGGTGAGTCATTAGAAGATCAAGTCTTTGAGCCTAATCCTTTGCTACCAAAGTCAAACATTTCACATGTCATCGATTGTGTGCCTACTCTTTTGCATAATATTCCTCTCGACTTAGTATTAATGTTGCCTCAATTGCATAAAACTTCTTCAATTTCCATGTCAATTTCCAAGGCTATTATTCGATTGCATACTATTCCAATTGACGTCTAGTTGTTTCCTACTAATTATAGACATATGCTAGCTCATACATTTGTAACAAATGTTCCTAAATTTCATGCTAAGATAAAGCGACATATAATTGTCAATCATGAAATTTTTGAAATTACTTTTTATTTGCAATATAAATTAAGGTGCTTTAACAACTAAAGTACAAGTTGGAGTGGAACACCAAGCCAAACGTATTGTAAAAGGAAACTCACGTGTAATAATGGAGAAACACTGTCATTTTTTATAGATGAGAAAGTGAAGTGGTGATAAAAGAGAGACAAGACTAATATTTCCTGAAATACAATAAGGAAAATAAATTATATCATACATAATACCATTATATCGTTCCATTATGTACATTAAAAGGCTAATTATACTATGGGCCAGAGTACAGTATACCTGCTTCAGATTGAATAGAAAACTCTTAGTCAAGTATGCTTGAAAAATCACTCGTGCACTCAGAAATAATAGCTGATACCCACTGATGTAGAATCAATAGGGAAGAGAGAAATCAAGAGAGAAAGAGAGAAAGTGAGAAGAGAGGGGAAGGAGAACGAGAGAGGAATGGAGAGAAAGCAATTTCATACATTTCATTCATCATCATAATCTAAGTTTTGATTACCAATTACAACCATGTAAATAGCAAAATAAATCTAAATTTCAATGGGCTTGAGCTAGCCCAAATATATACACAATAAACATAAAACATAACTAAAGCCCATAAATCAAATATCTTGATCTTCATCATTCTCCTCGGCTGGGAGAACTCGACTCCGACGAGTTAAGATGGATCTTCATACTCCAAGGAGGTCGATCTTTTGTCTTGATCAAATTCATGTACTGAACCTTGGATAATAGCATCTGGCTGAACTCATACCAAGGAGGTCAGTCTTTATAATGAATCAAATACCTGAATTGAACATATGACATCAACTAACTCTGCAAGTCATTACCAAAAATATGATCTGACCAAGGGGGGCAATCTCTCGTTCGAATCAAGCATCGTAAAGGATCTCCAAGCAACAAAAGTTCATGTAACTCATTATTAAAATCCTCAATTTGTTGTGCATAATGAGAGGCACAATGAACTAAAGCTGTAGACAGGCCTGCAGAAAAAATTGATTGCAACGTCGAAGGCTCAAGTGAACCCCAATAAGGAAACAAATCTTCTACATTGAAAATATAACTTTCATTTAAGTATGATGGCTAGTCAAAATTACTTTTATATGAATGACCAAAAACTCTTTTCTTTACGAGTTTAGGAAACTGAGTTAAAGAAACACGCAATAAAGAATAATAATGACTTAATAGATGTGTCCAAGATTAGTTCCCTTAGTACATCTTATCGCTCATTATTTAGTTTTAGTTGCTCATACTAGGAGGGAGAAAAATTCATAACTTAGGACTTAAAGATGCAATTTTGAATTCAGGAAACAATTGCCTAACCGGATAACTTGAATTAGAAATAACTTGCAATTCATGGTAATAGACCTAAATATTCAATACTTTGGGTTATAATTTTTCCAAGATTCAACAACCATTTAATACTTTTACTTTGTTGATTTGAAAGGTGATTTCCCAACTTTTGTTGTTACAAGTTCTCTCAGATGTACATCATTCTAATACTTCAATTGCTTTGTTGTCTTTTTACGAACCTTCTCTCTGCAGAAAGTCATGACATTGAGTCCCCAAATTATTGAACCCTCGAAGCACTCATAGTAGTCGATAGGTTCCTATTGAAGTCAGGGAAAATTTACCTTCTCGGGATAACTTGAATTCGAAATAACTTGCAATTCATGGTAATAGACCAAAATATTCGATACGTTGTGTCATAATTTTTCTTGCATATGAATGTGAACTTTGACAGTTTCAATTAGGCCTTATTAGAAGTTGGAAAACCTGTGTGGGTCATCAATAATTCTAGAGGAACATTCATTTTGAACATTTTAAAATGATATTATGATGTGTCAATTTTTCATTGGGTGATGAAGATGTCCATTAAATAATGAAGTTATCACCAAATGAATCATTTTCCAATGAAAAGGTGATACATCACAATATCACTTTAAAATGTCCAAAATTAATGTCCCTCTAAAATTACTCATGTGTCATGAACGTGTTTCCTACAATAGAAAATAGCAACCTTCTTTCAATCCATGATAGGGGATTTCAAGACGTGTTGCATGACTGGTAATTTTAACTTCTATTACATGGCATCAATATTTTTCACTTTATTAATCTCTAACGTTACACTCTTTATGTAAATATTTGAATTTTGCCAAAATCACCTCGGGAGTTACCCCCGAGGTGACCGCCCCCTCACATGGAGGGGCGGGGTCCACTAAATATTTTGTACAAATTCTTGGATATTTGTTACTTCATTTTGTACTACGATCTTCACTTTGATTGCAAGGAGTGCTTTTAAGTTTCTTCCTAGAGAAATAAATTAAATTTGCAAAATTTCTCTTAAAATTAAATTGAAATAACACTAATAAATTCAATTGAAAAACGATTCTCGTACGAAGTACGAGTCTTCACTAGTTCTTCTAAAAAAAAGCCATAATTGTGTGGCTATGTAACTGTCATAGATTATTTTTAGTTGTATCCCTATGAAAATGTGAATATATGTCATTCTCCTTGTAATTCACAACCAAAAGTAAATGCCCAAAAGATTAGGAAAATCCATCCTTGTTATATATCGATAGAATACTCAATGAAATAGTTCCACTTTCCCGATGTCTCTAAACTTTGTCCTTAACTTTGAACAAGATGGTAACGCATTTGAGCAACAATCTGCGTGTCGAGTTTTTTTTTTTTTTTTTTTTAGTCTTATCCTCAATGAAATAGTTCCACTTTCCCGATGTCTCTAAACTTTATCCTTGACTTTGAGCAAGATGGTAGCGCGTCTGAGCAACAATCTGCGTGTTGAGTTTTTTTTAGTCTTATCCTCAATGAAATAGTTCCACTTTCCTGATGTGTCTAAACTTCGTCCATGACTTTGAGCAAGATGGTAGCGCGTTTGAGCAATAATCTGCGTGTTGAGTTTTTTGAGTCTTATCAAATCGAATTGTTCGTTAGAACTTAATGAATTTTGATATCATATTAAAATTTGGACTTCCATCTTTACTGGTCAAAATGACAAAAAGGGTTGTGGAATCAATCATCTCTTTTGCTTGAAAAAATGGATGCAACAAATGATAGGTAAAGGATATGACTGCCATAATTGTAAAAGGTTGAGGACCCCTGGTGAAATCTATCCAAAATTTCGGGATAAAAATTGGGAGTAGGATACAAATGTAATTTGACCTCTCTTTCCCTCTCACAGTTCGCAGCTTGCAGTTGTGAGCTCCACCTTCCATGGCGAGTTCGGCTGTGGCGCACCTGCATCTTCTCTCATGGAATTCCTCTACAAGGCTCAGACGCAGAACTCCTTTCTTGACAAGCACTAATTGCAAGCACTTGCTGTTTACGAGCCGTGGGAAATTGACTGTAAAATCCGTTTCAGTAGCTGCTTCTCTTGTTTCTTCTTGCACAACGAAAATCGATGCATACGCCGTAGAGAAGGCTGATTCCACGCTGCGTGAATTGTGTCGAGGTCACGTGCCTGATAACGTGATCACCAGGCAAGTTCTTATCCTCTCCGGGAATGTTATTGTCAAAGTTGCACCCAAACCTTTAACCCAGATAAAATAAAAGGTTAAAATTTAATTAGAGTCTGATGGATGCTAAATGTAAAATTAACTTGAAATAAATTATAAGTTTCAATGCAACGTTTTCCACTGTTCTGCGGGACCTAGGATAGTGTACATTGTGAAAATTTTGAATGTTGGATATGTTTAATGTTTAATGTTGATTTGTTCATTGCTGGAAAATACAAATGAAATCAAAGTAAGTGTTGAAGATGAATGAATGAATGAATGAATTGCAGGGCGGAGGAGATTGGATATGTGGTTCCGACAGATGTTCAGCGGGAATCTCTGCCGGTCCTATTTTCTGGTCGTGATTGTGTGCTTCATGCCCAGGTCAGTATAACATGCTTTGTTTAATGATTAGTACTTCTGAATAGGAATATTTTGTTTTTAACGAGTGAAATGAATAAAGTTATTCCTTTGGAGTCATCAAAATACAGTGTATTTGATTAACATTCACCCATACATGGCGTTATGATGAATATATGCATTGTGTCATTTTTTTGTTTGACTAAAGTTCATATATTTTCTTTGTTTTGGCTGGATTCTTGTGACATTGCTCAATAAGAAAGTGTGTGTATCCTAAATAATAAAAACAATTAAAAGATATACCAATTTCCGTGGTTGGCAAAAAAATTTCCATTTTGCCTGTATTAAGAGTGAAAAAAACCCATTTCCTTTTTGTTGCCCCCCTTTTTTGCCTTTTTTAAGCAAAGACAAATGTGCTCATTACAGGCTAATTTAACTTGATTAGAAACTAGCCCACCTTTTATAGAAAATTTTTGTCCCAGTATGTGTATTGATCAAAATCTCGTCTAGTGAAAAGTCAATTGCAATATGGCTTGTTACACACCTTGAGAGGCGTGAACATATCTTAAGAGCCAAAAGTACTTTTCAGCGGAATTGGTTTGGCTTAGGATATAATTTTGTGGCCATTCACTTCTTGAACAGCTTTTGACACCAAAAAATAAAAAATGATGGGGTTACTGTCTTTTTGTGTCTCTTTGACTTTCTAGACAGGTTCAGGAAAGACCCTGGCATACCTGTTATTGATATTCTCGGTTATCAATGCAAAGAGATCGGCTGTTCAGGCCCTGATTGTTGTGCCCACTAGGGAGCTTGGCATTCAGGTTCACGCTAATATTTGCTTGTCTATCAAAATTGTATGTGAGTCAAACTAAAGTTGTTGGAAACAAAATTTATCTTGTGTATTTTTGTGAAAAAGGTTACAAAAGTTGCTCGATTGTTGGCTGCTAATTATTCAGAACTTGATTCAGAACACAAATCTTGCACTGTCATGGCTCTTTTAGACGGTGGATCATTGAGAAGACATAGGAGTTGGTTAAAGGTACCGAACTGATGGGCTTCATACAACTGTCAATTTTATTTTATTTTTTCCTATAACAGGAAACTAGAACTGCTTCCTGAAGTGCTGATGATTATGCTGTAGGGTTGTGGGGAGGGAGAGCCTTTTAGTTGTTTTCCATTTTATAAGATTTCCTTTTTAGCTTGGACTTGGGGTGGGGAAGACCTGGAGTCTTACATTTAATTGGATGATTTGGACTAGACCTGTCTCTAACCCTAGCCTCATAGCATTCGAAGCCCAGTTGAACCTGTTTTTCCTCTTAAATATATTCCAACTTAACACCTTGTTCAGTTCATTTTTCTCACTTGGTGCATTGACGGTTTAGGTGAATCTGTAATATGTTGTTGTTTTGACAGGCGGAGCCCCCTGCAATTGTGATTGCGACCTTGGGAAGTCTATCCCAAATGCTTGACAATCAAATTTTTAAGTTGGATGCCATGCGAGTATTGGTTATTGATGAGGTGATGAAGATGATCCTGTCAAATATCTTTTCCTTTTATTTCATAGATTATCTATATATTAAATAAACATTTCTAAGTTTTCATATAGCAGGCAAGATGCTCGTAGTACCACCCAAATGTAAGAATGAACAAGGCTACAGCCTTCTGAAAGAAACTGATAATTTCCGCTGATTAAAATTTTGGATGTACTTTTATGTTCTTGGAAACACAAATGTTTTTGTGGAAATGAAGAAATTTATTTCCACCAAATTTTGTAATCTAGTGGTCTGCTTACAGGTTACATATTAACAAAGTTTTGATATGGATGTATAACATTTCTTTGAATGTTTAGGTTGATTTTATGTTCAACTCTTCGAAGCAAGTGAGTTCTCTGCGAAAGCTGTTGACAACTTACTCATCAATCCATATGCGTCAAACCGTATTTGCTAGTGCCTCAATTCCCCAGCACAGACGATTTCTGTACGACTGTAAACAACAGAAATGGACAAAGGTTTGCTAAAATGTTTATTATTCGACAATTTGTCACTGGATCTGTGTCATCATGTACTAACTGTGTGATGTCTATGCTTCCTTACTGATTATCACAGACTGATATTGTTCATGTCCATGTGAATCCAGTTGAACCTATGCCTTCATGCCTGTATCACAGATTTGTGGTGAGAAGATATTACTCTGAGAAATTGATGTTCTTCTTTGCATGTTTGAAACAACGATCTTTGCATTCACTATCTAGTATTATTTTTTGTCTCGGGTTGTCTATGAAGTTAGCTTCTGTGTTCCCATCTCCAAGGCTAACACTGTACTGCGCAGCTGTCATTTATTGCATTTTAGTCTCTTTATATAAACTAGTATTTCTCTCATGCGATGCACGGAAGTTGCTATTTAAAAATATCGATTTTATTTTATTTTATTTTTAAATTTTATCACATCTATCAAAATAAAACTTTTAAGGCCTGTTTGATTTTCAAGGCGGAAATTCAATTAATTGTACCATAGAAAATATTTTCTAAGTCAAAATTTCCAATCAAACATTAAACAAACACAAAACGTGGAAAATATTTTCATGATGTGACATTTTCTAGGTAAAACTAAGGCAATTAAAAATATCCTTACATTTAATATTTGATGTGTTTTTAGAGACGATGTGTTTACAGTTGGCTCTTAGTATAAAAGTTTTTATTGAGATCTTTGATTTGACACTCATAATATATATATATATATATATATATATATATATATATATATATTAATTGGCCGTTGAAATTAATGACCCCAATTTATTACTAACTTTCATTTAATACCAACTTTTATTAATTACATTTAATACTTTTTTTTTTGGCAAAAGTTTCCTGATTTAGAAATAATTTTGGGCGGGAAAGTGTATGCGTAAAATGGTGACGGTTATCCTATTATTTATATATATATATATATATCTTTTAATTTTTTTGTTGTCAGGTATGTGGAAAAAGAGAGAGGCATTCAACATTGCTACATTTATTGCGGGCAGATACACCTCAATCTGCCATAGTTTTTGTTGGTGAGCTGGTTAGTGCCCCTTGTCACCCTCGATGGCTTATAATGGTCTGAAGTGTATGCATTGACTGCCTGCAATACAGAAATGGTAAAACCCCTACCATTTACCTATCATCATAGGAAAAATGGTCCATGTGCATGATTTGTGGAGAAGTGTCACGATTAACCATAAATTTGGATAGTAAGATGCTCTTGTTGTACTGTGCTGTTGACAAAATTATGCTTTCTGGTAATTTGGGCCAAATAATATTCATATGTGAGGCTGAAAAGTGGCACCTATACCAAAGTTGCTCAACTTTGCAAGGTTTATACTGATATATATTGCTGTCCTCCATGTTGCGGTCTAAAATTACTTATCCCAGACTCCCAGTACACAATTATTGAACTCTGATCCACTTTATCACATTCTATTGAAATTGTACTCAATGATCAATTAATTTTTCTCAGTCATATGCAATCTTCTCTAGAAGTCTTGTACTGCAAGTGTGTCATTTTTAGGTTATCCAGGTTCAGATTTATCAGAAGATCAATCGTGCTCCTGTACATTGAATTAGATTCACAAATCTGTTTAGAGTCTCTAGAGACTGATCTTCAAATTCAGCAAATATGTAATGTTTGATTTTCCACTTGTATTGAATTTGGCATTTTGGCGTATTAACATCATCTTTCACTTGATATGCAGTCCGAGAAATCAAAGAACGCTGGAAATCCATCACCCACGGCTCTTCTAGTTGAGTTTTTGAAGACTTCACATGTGGAATGCTCAGAAATAATTTTACTGGAGGAAAAGATGAATTTCAATGAACGTGCAGTATCCTTAGCTGTAAGTACCTTAGTGGACTTCACTGAATTTCCCTCTGCATCCCTTATAAAGGAAATTTTTGAATGGATGTATTAAGCGTTGCAATTAGCCAGCACGAGTTTTCTCACTGTCTGATTTATCTATTTCTTTCATATAGAATATTAAACTAGGAGGAGGCCATCTTCTAGTTGCAACTGATATAGCAGCTAGAGGTGTTGATCTGCCTGAGACAACTCATATATACAACTTTGATCTTCCAAAAGATGCAGTGAACTATCTTCATCGAGCTGGAAGAACGGGTAGGAAGCCATTCTCAGATAGTAAATGTTTTGTTACCAGCATTTTAACATCTGAAGAATGTTTTGTATTGCGGAGATTTGAAAATGAATTGATGTTTCATTGCGAGGAGCTTTTGCTGTAAATGAAAATTATCTATTACTCAGTATGTGCTATAGCAAGAGCTTGTTTGGTAATGATAAAATTTTCGAACTTTTCCTCAAATTCATTTTCAACCGCACATTTCTATGGACCCATCACTTTTCACACTTTTCAATCACTTACTCCCAAAAACTCAAAATTCATCCAAAAACTCTTACACCAAACACGCTCTAAGTTATTTTGTTCTGCTTCACTTACAGTTGTTTATATCTCTTCTATCATTGTTCTTAGAAGATCTAGTTATCTGTGAAGAGCTAATATAACTGAATTATGAACCTAATGATCAGGTTTATTTGTTTGATTTTGGAAGCACTTTAAATGTATGACCTTTGTTAGAATTTATGAAGAACATGAATATTATTTCAAACTTCTGCACCGTCGGTGTCATTTATACAACATTCATGATTCACAATAGTTTGATGTTCATGCTACCCAGCTGAAGAGGGACAAAAGTATAATGTTATATAATGGTGCCATCTTTAATTGTTGAGTTTTTCAATATTACTGTAACGCCTGATCTGATGTAAAACCCATCTGAAGATCTGTCAGCCTCTTGTATGCCCTGAAAGTGATTACAGAATGAGTTAATCATTATCCCGAGCTTTGACTCGTAGCTTTTTCCTTTGAATACAAAACTGATAAAGACTTAATACTAATTTTTGTAAGATGATAAGCACTAGTAATCTTTTTAGCAACAAAACTAGTTTCTGATCACTGTCCTTGGAGACTATTATTTAGAGAAAAATACCTCTGAATTTGCAATGACAACATTTTTACCTATTCTTGCATTCTTGTCAATAATACATTCTCTGCATATTGTAGATGGAGTCGGGTGAAAAGATGAGAAAAATATTAGAAAAGATACTATTTCTAAGTGAAAGGTTAGAAAGTACTTGATCCTTGTATTTTCTCCAATCCCTGTGGGAACCTTTCCCTCTGCTAAGAATGACGCTATTTCAGCGTCAGTTTCATAGTAGTCAGCTCCAAGCATTAGTGTGTCCTGCACTTAGATGATTATGTAGCGTAATAAGTATATTAAAGATTCAATAGAGGCAAACTGCACTTGAATGATGACACACTCAAGTGAGGATTCAAGAATTCTATAAGACGGTTGGTTTTTTACTTGAACCTAAATGTTAGAATACTGGTGAAGAAGAAATTAGAGCAAGAGCTGAAAATTGCAACAAATGTTCGAAACATAAAATTAATTAAAAAAAAAAAATAACGAACCTTTAGGTGAACATTGGTGTTTATACGAGACCTGATACCAACAACACTGTGCTCTATGAAGCAGTTAGTCAAGAAACTACCATGTGATACAATTGAATCCACAATCTGCAAAAGAATATCTTTCATCGCACGGTGCATGAGAGAAGTATATATTGTACGAGTATTTTAGTACTGCAGACTGCTTGAACCACTTTCCATTCATGTCTTGAAGAAACTAAAAGTGAATCGAGATTTGGTAACCTTGCTGTTATCAATCTTCGACGGTGGTAGATTTCTTCTTGATGTGTAGATTGGCTTTGTTGCATCATAGAAACTGAATCTTGGTGGCTAAAATTTAATTAAAAATAAAAAAGGGACAATTGAACAAAATCAATTCTGTCTGAGAAGAATAATGAGCTATAATCCACGTGTAGTTGTGAGATGATTGAAATCATATTAGAGGTATAAGGATATATGATGCTTACATGTTCAGTAAGGGCGAGGTTTGCTTCAAAAAATGATCGTATTGTACCAATGTCTTCCCAGTAATCATTGAATAGATAAGCCTGCAGAATTATGTAGATTTCAGAACAGATTTTCCATAGATAGAAAGGTACAAGGGGTCAAGAGTTGACCAATGTTAAAACAATCTACCTACGTCTATGGAAAGTCCAAAAAACGTCTAAATAAGTTGACATCAACTGTGCAGTTTTCAAATAATGAGGATTTATATAAAATCGTGCTTTGTCAGGATTAAAAAATCTTGAATAACAAGCTATTATCTAGTATAAATGCCTGATAATGTAGGTGATAAGTGCAGTTTAAGGGTGGGCATTGGGACACACTCATTCCAGCATATAGAAGACGCGATGGCATGTTGAATTATTGTGAAAAATATGTATCTAAAAGACCGATAGAAGAATTGTTGAAGAGACCTTAATGTAGAATTCTTTGGCTGAGGCAGGGATAATTTCTGACCCAAAATCATTTGCAGTTGGGAAACGCCATCTGACAAAAAAAAAAATGCACTTCAATTCTTCATGTTTGATAAAGCTTAAACTTATGTTAGCTGTCATGGAGTGATGGTGGAACCTCAATTGCTTGATTTGTTCTTTTGCAAATTTATCAGATTTAGATGTAATTTCAGAAACTTCATCCTGCACTGTGCTTTTATATGCTACAAAATGAGAAGAGGTTGGGAGACACAACCAGTCTTGCCTTCCACGTGCAAGGACTTTTTTGTTACCTTAGAAGATTCAGAAGTATTTCCTTCTTGAAGACATAAACTCCCATTGAAGCAATATAAGGTTTCTTTTCTGCTTCGTCTCTTGACAGCCCCAAAACAGTTGTATCTACTGCCTGAAATATATATTAATTGCAGCATTTAGAAATTTCAATGGCACTGTTCAAGAGATTATCAGAATTTAGAACTTTGATATTTACCATTGCCTTCAAATCATCTCCTTTAGGCTTTTCACTGAATGAAAGGACTCTTCCTTTATTATCAATCTTCATCAAACCAAAATCTGAGGCACGGCTAAAACAGATAAATCATCTGAAAATGTTAATTTGTATGCCTACAGAGAAATCCAAATACTTTGATGGGTGATAAAGATTATACATCAATATCGAAAAAGTCATACACGAGGAACTTCAAATCATGTGCAAGGAACATGCGAAAAGAAATGTCCTATTCTGATATTTGGTTATTGCTTATGGTCCTTATTTTTGACATCATGGTGCCACCTTTTGATAACATCTTACCTCTTACAGTAACCTTCTTTCATGAAATTGTTACGTTCTTGTATTATCCCATATGTATGCATGACGACATAAAAACTGATGTTGCCGATGTGGAAGTTATCTTGTAATTTCAAGCCACTTAACAATGCCATTTCCTTTTCTTTTCTTTTTCTCATGACATGTGAGTTTGCTTAAACTCGTGATTAATAATAACGTTACTTAGCTCCTGTTTGATAGGGATTAAAATCAGTTTTTTAGCGGATTTTGACAAAAGTTGATGAGACGTGTGGTTAAAAAGTTGTGGGACCCATGAAATATGTGTTTGTAATTAATTGTTAACTTTGACTTTGATAAAAATCTAATTTAAAATCTATTATACCAAACAGGCCCTTATATTATGTTGTTGGAGATTGAACTAATTATCTACCTGTCATCTATTGGTAAAGATGATAGAGTAATATCTGCACCACTTTGCCGATGATTCTGCAGAAAGGAGAACATTAATATTATGTAATGCCATGAAAAAGTAAGCTTCATCAAGTAGTGCACACTGCAAGATGTGTTTCGGTTTTTTCTTACCAGAACAAAGTCCATATAGTCCATCCTATACAAGTGATCTCCAGATAGAATGAGAACATCCTCAATATCCTTACTTCTTCGATCCTACGAGGCAGGAAATGGGATCATATATAAGACCTCAGGTTCATGGTTTCACCATATTAATGGATGAGTAATATATTTGAGTAGAACAAGGTGAGTTTGGTTTTCAATAAATGGTAATATATTACATAATTCAATCATCATGAGCTTATTCAATCTCTTCTAGTTATAGAACTTATGGGAATTTTTTTCTGGATACTGGCAAAATACTTCATTTCTTGTTGGTATATTTTCACTTAAGCCTGGCCTTTTTGTTTTCTCTTTGTTATGGATCTGATATTGTTAACCGATTGAATTGTTTGATGTGTAAATGCTAAGTTTATCATAATATCACAAACCATACTTGCAGTGAGGAGAATTTGGCATTCCATTTGAGTTCCAGAGATATCTGAGCTATTGAGTTTAAATACCTGTCTTCTGCAGTGTTTTAAAACCGATCATCTCTTGATTACTTTTATGATGGATATGTTTCTTAAAAATATGCTGATTTTTTTCTTGAACATTGAGATTGCCATCGTGGATATCCTTCCATTCATGTTTCTTGAAGGTGGAATGTATTAGAGAAACTAGGATATCGATGAATACCGTTGATGCAAATTGAATTCAGGTGCAAACTATGCTCTTTTCTACACAATTTGGGAGCAAACAGTGAAATGGTTCTGCATGCATTTCATGCAATAGAACTAGAACTCAATACCTCAAAAAGCCAGTGAAACTGCCGCACAGCATCTGCAGTACCCTGAAACCATTTTTTACCTAACTCTCCTGGAGTTTGAGTGGCAGCTAAGACCTGTCGTTGCAACCAATCAATTTGCAGGTGAAACGAGTTGTTTACCAAAATTTACGTGCATTTCCCTTTCTATCAATTTGCAGGGTAGTAGTAATATTAACCAGGGCAGAAGTATAAGCTTGATGGTTACCTCAACATAGCCATCTCCAAATGTGAGTCCACTTCCAGAGTTGTAAGCACGTGCAATATGCCTGTTGAGTGATGCTGAGTTGAATTGAGTGAGTATATAAACCTTGTTGATCCCACTGTTGATACAGTTGCTCATAGGCACATCAATCAGCCTATATGATCCTCCAATGGAAACCTGAAATATTAAGAATAGCATGAATCTGTGACTAGTAGCATGAATGGTTGACTAACATTGGGGTTTTGTTTAACTGGAACATTTCTTATGTCTGTTCACTGCAGGTATGAAGATTACAGCAGGCTTGGCACGGCGCTTAGTCAAAGGAAATAGACGAGTGCCTGCTCCGCCTCCTAGTATAATGGCTACAACGGTTCTAGCATCCCTTTTCTCCATCTCCAAGTCCCTCAACTGTAAAGGGAAATAGATTTCTCTGAGGTAACATTACATCTTGTATAAACACAAAAAAAAAAAAAAAAAAAAAAGAAAAATATCCTGGATTGTATATAGGTGGGTGTAATTTGTTTGTGTTGGAGGAGGAGTAGGAGGAGGGGGGGGGGGGGGGATCCCTCTATTTGCTTGAATTCATTAGAACTCACCTTAGCCTCACCTGCAACATCTGCTGTAAGAGACATGCAGATAGGATTCTTATTACCATTGTGCTTAGTCCTCTGATGAAATTGTGTGAACTTATGGTTCTCTCCCATGAATTCTCCATTCCCAAACTTCACAAGCTTCCAGTTTCTTCTCGACAATCCGGCAGTGCCATGCAAATGGTGGGCAGCTGACAGCGCTATTCGCCCGTTGGCAGTAACTGTCATCTTGTTGCAGAGAAGAGAATAAAATGAAATTCTATAAACTAAAAACTGGTGAACAGAGGGCCCTGTTGTGCTTACATGGGATGCATGCCATAGGAGGATTGAGCCACGCTATCCAAAATGAATTGCATCCACCAATTTTTGTTGTTCTTGTGGACCTTGGAAAAAAGAAAATAGTTTTTGTATTTTACAGAAATGTCCTCACACATGCTTTGCAATCTTGGAATTGGGAATATTCTTCCGGTTTCTGCCGTGGGAATGAAGATTTTTCTAGTCAACTCATGGCCTCATTGGCATGTTAGTGATCAATTTGTAACTCGGTTAAAACTTGGATGAAAGCTCAATGGCGGAATCCAAATGAGCTACTTTCGAAGTAATAGAAAGAAAAGAAACGATAGGAGTGGGAGAGAGAAGTCGAATGGAGCCCATAAAGTATCTACATAAATCCTTAGAATCATTTACTGTGTATCATGTATGTTAAATGAAAATAGAAGCCAGATGGTAGAACAAGAAAAATTGACACACTACAATAGTAGATATTTTCGTCTTTAATTAATTAAAAATGAATTCAATTATAAATGTTTAGCATTTTATCATTAGATATTTTAGTATTTGAAACGTAATCTAGATTAAAATATATATATATATATGAATTATGAATTCAATTTTCTGTTTGAACTTTGAACTCCCAAATAATGATGGCAATGGACGGATCGAGCGGTAGTCATCTGATCTGTTTGCTGCTTGTTTTGGTGAATAATACATAAATAAGGAATTTAAAAAGTAAATTAAGAAATTGAAGCTTTTATTTCAAAAATCAGGTCATAATTAATTATATATTTTATTGTTTATGATTACAAGTCATAATTTTTTAGATCACAGTTTATTATAATTACAAGTCACAATTTTTTATATTACGAGTCACAAATCAGGTCATAAGTTTATGATTACAGTCATAATTTATTTCTTGATTACAAATTTTGAATTTCGTAGGTAATAATTTTTTTCGTCCGCAAATCTCGAATCAATTGGTCACAATTTTTTTTATTGATCACAAATTACAAATTTTATTGGTCACAATTTTTTCTCGGATACAAATCAAGAATTTTTTAAGTCACAATTTTCACAAATCATTAATTTTCTTAATTACATATCATAAATTTTATAGGTCACAATTTATAAAATAATTTGGTCATGACTCATTTTTTGGTCACAAATTATCGATTTAGTTAGTCACAATTTATTTCTCGGTCACAAATCACAAATTTTATAGGTTATAATAATTAATTAGTTACAACTTATTTTTGGTTTTAACATTGATCACCCAACCACCCACCCACGCACTCACCGCTCCAATATTATAAGTCACAACTTAATTAAGTCACAAATTTCAAAATAATTAATTACAACTTAAAAAATCACGAGTCACAATTATAAATTGAAGAATGCTAAATAAATAACACCTTTGAACAACTTAGCATTGTTATTATAAATTTAGTCACAATCTTAAATTTGGTTATGTCATATATTATTTATTGATCACGATCACTTAAATATTTGGTCACAAAATAAGTATTTATTGGTCACACACATCAATACCACCCTCTACCACCAACATCAATACCGCGACCACGATTACCACCACCGGCTACCAGACCGTCGCCGCCACCACCACCCCAACTCCGCCTCCTCCACCCCAATCACGACTATAGCTCAACCACCATCTTAAATTTGGTTAGATCACGTATTATTTATTGATTACAATCACTCAAATATTTGGTCACAAATTACGTATTTATTGGTCACACGCGTCAATACCACCAACTACCGCCAACACTATGACCACGACTGCGGCCACCAGCCACCAGACCGCCACCATCACCGCCCCAACTCGACCTCCCCCACCCCAATCACGACTATATGTAGCGATCAAGAAATTTTTACACATTAAATAATTATTTTAAATTATGAAAACGTGTCACTGCGATCTCACCCATTTTTTTATTTAAAGTCACGATTATTCGTCTAGCCAAGTCTAGAAACGTCAAGTCCATTCGATTTTAATTAAAATTCGAATTTCTAAAATTATATTATTTTAATTATTTATTTAAAATATTCTTTTCAAAATCGTTTCAAATTCCAAATTACGTCAAACTCATTTTATCAGATTTATTTTTTCGACCCAATTGAATTCGCGTATTATTTCTCGAATTTCGGGCCTTGCTTGTCAAGATTTCCATAATATCCTATCAACTCATCCTTCCACCAACTACATCAATCACATACCCTATCAATTCTCATACCCTACATCACCAACCCGCTCCCATGGGCAGATCCATTAGTGGCATGTACTGTGCTGTAGCACAGTCCACTAATGGTCCAGATGACCCAAATATTAAAATAAAACACAATCAGCTCGGCCTAAAAATGCCTCTTAGCTCGGCCCAAATAATTTTAACGCAAACCTCCTACACATTCTAGGCCCAAAAATCAAATGCAATCCATTTCCATTAGCATTTATATAGCTAAATAAAAAACACGACACTCTCCACTCCAGACTCCAATCTCCCCTCACACTGGTGCCTCCACGAATGACCTTTTCAAATCGCCTCGTAACCTCTTTCGAAGCCATCTCTTCACCTTCTCTCCGTTTCTTGAAACCCAATAATTGTCAAAAGAGTAGCTCAGACCCACTCCCCATTTGTGTTTTTTCAGCCTTTTGAGTTGAGAGAACTGAATCCGAATGTCAAAATGTGAATATCATAATATGTGATTGTGATTTTTTTTTTTAAATTATTATTATTCTGCTGATTTTTTAACCTTTATGTTTGTCTTCCCTTTGATTCTTTTGCTGATTTTTTAAGCTTATAAGAAACATCTTTGACTAAGCTTAGATATAAATAATTACGGGTTATAATAAGTTATTATAGAAGGAAATTAGGATTGGACTCTCAAAAATTTCAATTACTTTAGTTTTAGGTCACAAAGCTTTAAAAGTTACTCTGTCCCCCAATTTTTTTTATATATGTGAATATCAAATTATATGATTGTGATTTTTTTAGTTGAGAAGAGAACTAAGAATGTGATTTTGAATATTGCTTTAAAATATGATTTAAAATGTAATTTTGAGCTTTGCTTCAGAATGTAATTTGTGAAAATGATAGTGACGGAGTGGACCTTCAAAAGTTGATTTGGATTAGATAATATCAATGATTTTAGAAAATGATAGTGATGAAGTCGATAAGGGTTTCAGGGTTTGGATGTTAATTTAAACAAAGATGATTTGAGTAAGCAATTGGATCGAAGAAAAAATGAGGGAAAGAAGGCAAGTTTTGGTGAATTAAGAGATGGTCAAAAGGATACTCCAAGCCTAAATAGTCGAGATTAACATTTTTCATATATTAAACGTCCCGGGCCCCTCCACAGTTTTTAAAATTCAGCTCGTCCCAACATAAAATCCTGGATCCGCCACTGCCCACTCCATTATTCATCACTACTAACACAACCTAGCACCACCATTTTGAATCATTCCATCACCACAACAAAACCACTGCCAAACCTGTCAAGCAACAACCTTGCAGCCACCATCACCACTAACACCATAGATGCCACCTCCATCAAGCCATAACCTCGAGCCCCAACCTCACCATTTGAACTGAACCCGCAATGCATCAACAGCCGCCATCTCCATCAAGCCATAACCGCCCACACCTGAACCCACGAACACTATTTTGAATCATTCCATCACCACAACAAAACCACTGCCAAACCTGTCAAGCAACAACCTTCCAGCCACCATCACCACCAACACCATAGACGCCACCTCCATCAAGCCATAACCTCGAGCCCCAACCTCACCATTTGAACTGAACCCGCAATGCATCAACAGCCGCCATCTCCATCAAGCCATAACCGCCCACACCTGAACCCACGAACACTATCATTGCCACAACCTCCAAACCGTCACCAGCCACCACCTTCAATATTCCATTAACCACTCGCAACCACTTCACCGCAGACCACAACCACCTGCAACACTCCAACCAAGCGCCACCATCATTCAAACAGAAAACCATCACTATCGCTCAAGCTGCCAGCTGCAACCACTACTTCCCATCTCAGAAATTCCCAGTTCAAGCCAAATCAAAACCCAAAAATAACTTACCCAAGCTACTCACCTTCGACCGCCGCTTCTTCGACCGGAGTTTCACCGAAAATCGCACTCCCAAAATCGCGAACTCAGTCACGGTTTCGCACCCATTTCTCACACCAAAACTGCACAAAATCCACAAAAACCTAGCCTACTGCACCCCTCGCCGCTCACCGCACCCTTCGCCTGGGATTGCGCCGGCGAACCGCCGGCTGGAGACCCTTTCTCCTTCAGTTGCGCCGTGCCTCTGCCATCTCTTCTTCTCTGATCGTGTTATGAGGGAGAGAGAAATAAGATTTGATTTTAATATTTTGATTTTCAGAAATTACAGCTTGGTCCCCAAGTTTTAAAATGTTTCAAAATCAGTCTTGTTAGTTTTAAAACAATTCATGTCAGCCCTTAAGTTTTTAAATGATTTTAATCAGCCCATTCGTTTTTTTAAAAATCAATTATTTCAAGCCCTACAATTTAATATCCGTTTTGATCTTCACCCCAAGTTTTGAAAATTTACATTTTAGCACCCCAACTTTCAAAGTGTTCATTTTAGTCCCCAAAGTTCCAAATGTCTCATTTCGACCCATGAGTTCAAATATTTTAAAAACTCCATCTTATAATTTGAAAATCTGTTATTGTCTGCCTAAATATTTTAATAGCATTTTATTCGAGTCCTGGAAGTTTTGAAAAGTTCCATTTTAGTCCCCAAAGTTCAAAGGTATTTACTTTAGTCCTCCAACTTTCAAAATCAGTAATTTCAGTCCCTAAATTTTAATTTATCATTTTAAACTATAAATTCCAAAAGTCTAATTTAAATTATTTTCTAATTGGCTAGACAAGGCGTACGGAGATTTAAAGGATTGAAGTCATTTCCCGCTCGATTTTACACTCGTTGAATTTAAGGTATACTCGCCCCTATTAATTGATTTAAATTATGATTGCATGTGAATGTGTATGTTATGTGACTTATGTGAAAGTCATTTTATGAAATGAGATGAGAATATATTTCTTATGAAATATTTATGTTGTTATACTTGTCATAACTTATATGCTTTTACGTATGAGAAAGAAAGAAGAGAATGACTTGCAAGATAAATGATGATGTTATGCATAACTTATGTGTCTTATGTGCACGAGAAGAAAGAGCAACCCACACCCTATAATTTTTAAAGAACCTATGATTTTCAAAGAGAAGCCATGTGCTTTAATGCACGAGAATAACAACTCACGCCCTATGATTTCTAAAGAGCCTGCATTTACGTGTTCAATTATATTGTAGATTAATTAATTGACGATGAGTCTGCTGAGTATTTCTATGAAATGCTCATGTCTATTTTAACAATATTTGCAGATCTCGGAGAGGGTGGTAAGTGATGGATGATTGTGGCAATAGTCGTTAAATGGCTGAAAATTTTATTTTAATGATCCGTATTTCCAAACATTGGATAATTTTGAGAATTTCAATTATTTGAGAAATTATGACATTGTCAATTGTTTTACAATATTAATGGCTCGATCTATTATTTCGAATTATTTCATAAAGGTTTTAAATTTTATCGACCATTACAGTTTGTTTAATGTTGCCAAAAATGAATTTCAGTTATTTCTTCCGCTAAAATAATATTTTAAAAGTTAGATCAGACGATGACGTGGTGAACCGGGTATTTAGAACTCGGAGCGCTACACTATAGCTCAACCATCATCATCTATCGCTCCATGACCAACCAACCGCCTGCCTGCATCACCACCTACTTCACTGTAGCCACCGCTGCCACAACCAGATCCACAAACTCAATGTCTCAATCGAACAAATTTATTTTAAGGACAACACCACCCCCACCATCAAATCAAAAATTAATACCACAATCAACTCAACTACAGCTTACAAACACACCCGCGAGATAAAATAATCACCACCACCACCATTGCTGGGGAGAGTGCGAAGATGATGTACATCGAAAGCCGCCTCTCGTCGACCGCAGCAGCAGCGAAGTAGTCAATGCACCTGAGGCCAACGACGATCGCTCGCAACATTGGTTGCGCACAGCCACTACTTCACGATGTGCGCCTGAGCCTACTGCGCAACGGTGGTCGAAAGCACAATGCAGTCAACAGACACTGAGAGCTGCGCTTGAGATTGAAGTACTGAGATGTTGCTGTCAGTAGGTTGAGAGAGAGACATGAGAGTAAATTGAGGGAATTAGGGGTATAGGTTAATGATTTTATGACGAGGTGGGTCAAGGTTGGAGTATATTATTATAATTGATTTAATATATTTTAAAAATTAATTAACATTTGAATTTTGAAATATTATAATTTAAACTTGATTTATGAAATTTCATCTTAAAAAATCGGCCTCTGTGTAATTTCTACCTTTATTTATTTATTGATATTAGCAATTCTCAACTAAATTTTTCTATTTATTTTTTATTAAACAATCGAATTGGAATTGTTAGCCTGAATCCGTATCAGTCTCGTGATCCACGATTTAGATTATTTTCTTTCCTGGTCCATTTCGTCAACACGCAGATCGAGAAATTTTGACTTCATTCGAAATCGGTATTCATCGGTTTCGGACCGAATCGGATATTTTTGGCATTCCAACTCCAAAAAAGTAAATAAAAATTGGAAGTTGCTAAAATTGCAAAACATTGCGTAAAGTTCAAGTGGCCATTCGGCAAGGTTCAGTAAAGTAGAAATTGAAACTTCAACAAGACGAGAGACGACCGGGTATCAGTTCATATTTCCTTTCTGCGTCGAAGAAACCCAAGAAACTTTCTTCTTCTTCTTCTATATATATATATATATATAGATAAGAGTCTCGTATAAAGGAGCTTCGAGTTCAACTCAGTCCAATGGAGTCTCTACTACGTTTCCTCATCCTCTCTTTGCTCTTACATTGCATTCTCCTCGTCAAATGTGATGGTAAATCCTAATTTTATGCTTACCCACTTGGATCTGAATTGTGAGTGTCATTCCTATCTTGTTTCTTTGTTATGATTTGTATCGAAAATGCTTTTAAGCTAAACGTGTTGACTCTTTTTTTGTTGAATGCAACGGAGAGAATAGAATATAGAATAATAAAGAGTCAAACTTAAGTATAGATATGATTTTTTTTCCTTCTTGATAGTTCATTGTCATTTTTTATTTTGTAGATTTAATTCACTCCTGTTGGTCTGGTGCGTGATTGTGTGTGTGTGTGTGTGTGTGTTGATATCAATCAAGAGAAAGCTTGAGGATAAATTTAGGTCCAAGATCTAATGAGTTTTGCATTTACCATTTTCATGATCTTGTGTTGTTTTTCATTCTAGTTAATTGTTTTTTATGGCATTCACCATTGAAGATCTGAACTGTAATTTCATCCGACTTTAGCTAAAAATGATTAAGATCTATTTGGCATGGATGTGTTGGTATTGTAGTGGATCTATGATATGAAATGTACTTTGAAAATTAATGAGATCTGAAAAGCTAAGTCTGAAGCAACTGCTTATTTTGGTGTCAGTTTCATGTTAGTAGGATTCATTCGGATGCACGTCTGATTTTTGTTTCCATTTGGTTGGTCGTCCTAGATCTGCCCATTTTGAATTAGATCCCCGGCTTGATTTAGTTTCGTATCAAGGTGATTCTGTTTTCAATCTTATATATCTGTCTATGTAGCATTCCCACAATATTGTTATGATCAACTAATGGGACTTGGCCAAAACCTTTTCTTGCCTTTATTATTAGGTCGGTAGTCCTCTATTAGGACTTCCCTCTTCAGATGCCGATGGTCGTGTACTGTTGCGAGCGGGATCGGTTAATAGGTATATTTTTTGTAGAGTGCTTTAGTAACTTGCTTTTGATCTTCAATCCACTCAGTCACTACAATTACATTGTGTCTATGCAATGGGGACTAACCGCTTATCTCTTGTTTCTATGGGAGCACAAGGAAAATTCTTGGAACGGGACAATATTCTAGGAAAGGGACAAAAGATGGGTTAAATAAATGGATAAGGCACTATGGCTTCAATTAATTATGGAAAATATAAGCAACCAGCTCCTGTTCGTAAATGGAATAATTTCCATAACCGAGATAATTGGAGTCCCTTAATCCCCTAGTTTCCTTTTCTTCATGTATTAGATTGCAACAGGGATTCTTTCCCTCTAACCGTACTGGAGATCTAGGGAGAGGAAAATAATTTTGAAATTTTAGGTAGTACATCAAAATTAAGACGTCAAACCTAAAATGTTCTACATTTAAAAAAACAAAACAAAAATAAATAAATTAAAACAAAAACAAAAAAACCTACAATGTTAGATAGTGCTATTTTGGTCTTGCTAACTGCAATTTTTTCATAAATGGTTTCAAGAATTAGTATTACTATAATTCTTTAACATATCTAGTTTATTGCTTTATGAGAAAATTTTGGTCAATTTTTATTTAACTCTTGCTTGAGCTTCATTCTTTAAAACTCATTTTTCATAAATAACATTTCTAACCAACCATACATTTTCCATAAAATAATTTTCCATGTACCAAAGGTTTTTTTTTTTTTTTTTTAATCGCACATTCTAAAAAAAAAAATCACTTTTAACAAAATATATTCTCAAAAAATGAGGCTCGTAAGTTTTACAACATCTTGGGCAGATCTCACCATCAAAAACTAGCTATTGGGGGAAGGGTGCCCCGTGCCCAAGAGGTTATAAACCCCACAATAAAAGTCCATACTTTCGATGTAGGATAAGTCTGATACCTTGCAATGAGAACTATGATAAACCACCACACTTTGCGATCCCACGCATGACTGACTTTGCACTAGTCCATAATTCGTCCCAGACGAACACCGGTATGTCGACATCACCGTTCGCGCCGCTCAATTCCAACCGGGAGACGTGATGTCTATTCTGATACCAATGTTACAACATGTTGAATAGAATTCCTCATCAAAAGTTAAAAATTGAGGAGAGGGTGTTCAAGAGGTTATAAACCCCACGTTGAAAGGTTATACTTTTGATGCAGGACAAGTCTCATACCTTGCAATGGGAACTTGTAAGGGTTTTAAAACAAAAAAATTGATGACACCTTCATACTCAAAAGGTTATAAACCCCACATTGAAAATCTATATATTTGATGTAGGACAAGTCTTATACCTTGCAATGGTAATCCGTAAGGGGCTTAAAAAAAACCGATGACACCTTCATGTCATTAAGCCCATGTATGAGACCCATTATCTCAAAATAATGTGGTTTGCATTAGTAAATTTTGGAGAATGTGTATATAAAAAGTCAGATTTTTTCGGGTTTATGTATAGATTATTTTATTAATAAAATGTGTGATTGAAAATGAGTTTTGAAATAATAGATACCAAATAGGGGCTAAAAGATTTTTGTTTATAAACAAAGAATATGATGTTTTTGAGGTAACATATGTGGTTGGAAAGTGGTTTGGGTTTGGGAAAATGAATGTAGTTAAAAAATTGGTTTGGAGAAATGTGTTGTTTATAAACAAGTTACCAAATGGAGGCTAAGCAGTAAATAGATAGTTATTGGCCTTGATTTATGTGTGAAGTGAAATTGGGTTGGGCAGAAAATATGTTCTTTATCAATAGATTTTTGCTTCAATGTGCTTCAGTTGGTGAGAAGTTTGCTCAAGCAGAAGAGTTATTATGGGGTCTTTGATGCATCATGTCCCCTCTCACGATAGTGCTTTTGGTCCCAAACTCAATGCACCATTAAATTGTGTGGATCCATCTCTGCTTCTGGATCAATCAATACCACATACATTTGTAGGATATCTTCAGTTAATGCAACATAAATTGGTTCACACTTCACAATATGGTGAAACATTCTTCGATCCATCAAAATTTTGATGTCTTTAAGCCCGAGGCCCATTAGTTAAAATAATGTGGTTTGTAATAGTAAATTTTTGGAGAATGTGTGGTTAAAAAGTAGGGAATCTTTTTGGGTTTATGTAGATTATTTTATTTGTAAAATGTGTTGTTGAAAAAGAGTTTTGAAAAAAAATGAGATTGTGAACAATGAGTACCAAACGGGCAAAATCCTTTACAAATTATAGTTGCAACTGCTGATTGTTTACCAATTTAGTTGCTCCGACACAGTGACAAATATTTCGGTACATAGTAGTGCCCTCTCGTGATTGTTTACCAATTTATGGCGTCTGGAAGTTCACTCTGATTATCTTTAGTTTTTCTCTTGTTTACAACTCAGTATTTTGCAATTACAAATCTATGACAGGTCTTGGACCGTTTATATGCACATGGCATTTTAGTTTCTCAAATTTGTAATCATTTTTATGTTATCATTTCTTTTCATATCAAGTATTCATACAGATCCAGTGCCTCGTATGATACATAATCTAGTGCATAGCGACTCATTGAATTTCTATGTACTGAGTTGTGTAATGCAATTCAAGTTTCTTCACTGAGAACTTTTCCTTCGTTATCTCGTATATGTATTCAGATGAGGAAGACAATCTTCTTCAAGAAATCAACAGATACAGAGCAACCTTAAACTTGACAGCCCTAACCAAGAATGACAGGGCAGAATGCCTTGCTGATGAGATGGCGGACCAATTCAAAAATCAAGCCTGTACCAACAGTTCTGGTTCCAACACTGTACCAGGTACTGAACCTCGGTTTTCTGGCTTTCCTGATCTCCTATCCAAGTGTGATTTAAATGTCACCGTCACACGGGACGGACAAATATTGCCTGCTTGTGTGCCTGGCATGGTCCCGAGTCTCGTTGTCTCCAACTTTACAAAGTCACAGTACTCTGGCTCTCTAAATGACACCAAGTACACTGGAGTTGGGATTGGTTCTGAAAAGGATTGGATAGTTGTTGTTTTGACCACCAGCACTCCTGAGGGAAGCTTTACACCTGATAATAATTCAGCCAACCTTGTATCCAAGTTCGGCGCCGTCGGCCATGCACTTTTCTTTTTTGTCATTGTTTACATGTTACACTAATGTGGTTGATGACTGTACACTTTGGCTATACTTCTATATTTTCGTCTGCAGTTTCTTTCCAAAGCTCTTGAGAGTGTATTTTTGTTGTTGTTGTAAAGTGGCGAAATAATCAATTTAGTTACAGATACAAAATGGTCTCTACTGTAATATGACAAAATGATCTCCATTGTAATATGTTTCAATGTGAATTCAGAACCGACTGCATTTTAGAACATCGGATATCTTTCTTCTTGAGGTGGTGGTGTTGTACCGGCTGTTCCTTGCTTATTTAGCATTCGTTTGGTATTCATTAAATTTTTCTTATTTTTCTACAGTACTAAATCTTAATCTCTATTAAAAATCAAGCTCACAATATTTAAATTTTCAATTAAATTTCAATCATTTATTCTTATAAAAATAACTATTTATTTCAAAAAAATTCATTTTAAACAATATCAAACACTCTCTTACATTGTTGTTCGGATTATTATTGTGCATCTCCTCAAGATTTAGCATCCTCCCGAGAATATCGTTGAGAATGAGTCCGAAGTTCATGACCCAAATTTCCATTACAAATTTATAAGAAGTGCGTGTTTTGCATGTTGCACGGGATCGGACATCATGAGATTTTGGTTCCTTTCTTTTATAATGTCTAGTAATTTAGGCTGCGATTTCTTTGACGTTTTTCAACCGTTTTTCATTTTTCATTTTCGAAAACGCGTTCTCTTACGTCGTTTTAGGGAAAAATTTTCGAAAATATTTTCAAATTTTGTAAAGGAACGTTTTCCGCGTTTTTCAAAAATTATACCTATTAAGCGGAAAACGCGCGTTTTCCTTAAAAAAAATTAAAAAATTAAAATAATTAAAAAATTTTGAAATTTGTCAAAATTTGTCATTTTTAATTACATTATTGGTCCCTAATTTTCAAAACTTGTCATTTTAATCTTCAAATTTTGAAATTTCTTTCGAAAATACCCTAATTTATTTGCAACTTAGATCCCTCAATTTCAGATTTTCTTGCACATTAGTTCGCAAATTTTACTTTTCTTTCAATTTAGTCCTTCTCCTATTACTTTATAGGTCATTGTCTTCAAACATGTATAACTTTTGATGTACAACTTCGAATATCACTTCATTTTTTGCGTCGAACTCCAAATTCAACCATCTTTCTGATGATGTATCATGTGCTTAATTATTAAACATTTCTTTTTTACTTTTGTATTGTAGACACTTAGACCATATTCTCTTTACTGTTTTGAGGTCGTTTTCTGTTTTTATTTTCGAAAACACTAAAAATGCGTTCTCTTTACCATTTTTCGAAAACGTATGTTGAAAAAAAAAATTAAATAAATTTGTACACAAAATGCAAAAGTCCAAAATCTTGTTTTGGGCGTTTTGTGTGTATTTCAACAAGAAATGTTCAAAATGCGGAAAACGCGTTTTGGGATTTTTTTTTTTTAAAGAATTATTTTAACTTGGAACTAAGCCTAAATAAAGATTTTTTTTTTAAAAAAAGAATTGTCTTAATTTAGAACTAAGCTTAAATAAAGTTTTATTGAATTCAATATCAACATTACAACAAAAAAAAAAAATTAAGTGAAAATTCTTGTTGTTATATTTCAAAAAATGCCTTGATAAATGGACTCTGGTGATTTTAAAAGAACTTGCATTTTCTAAATTTTAATAGAACTAGAACTTCCTCAAATTTTGAACCTGACCAAACTGTGTTAATATAGACTCTTAATGCTCACATTAGTGTGTTTCATGTAACCATGTTTTTAGTATATTGTGAAAGGAAATTTGAGTTTGACTCAATTGTATTCTGCAAGCAAATTAATTAAAAATAGTTTAAGTAGTATTCTGCAAATTTTCAAACAAAACGTGTTTTCCAATTTTTCATTTTCAAAAACAGTTTTCAGAAATGACAAACCAAACGCGTTTTCAGCAAATTTGAAAACAAAAATAAAAATAGGAAATACAAAACATTCTCGAAAATAAAAATATAAAATAAAATACAAACCGAACGCTACCGTATTTTGTAAGGACATAATTAAATAACGTAAATTGATTTTTGCAAATTTTATTGAAACTTAAATTTTAAACGTTATGAGTACTTACTGGAATGATGTATATATATAAAGTATTAAATGGAACGATTACTTTAGAAGGGTAACATGAAATTTTGAACTTTTTTGGCATAACCAAATTGTGTGATTGAGGTTATTTCATTTATTTTTGTTGTGCAACTCAAATATGACATCTTTATTTCATTTATATTTACAGGCAATATAATTACAAATATACAGAAATAATTTTCTTCAAAATTTTAAACAGAACGTGTTTTCCAACTTTTCATTTTCGAAGATAGTTTTCAAAAATAACAAATCAAACGCGTTTTCAGCAATTTCGAAAAAAGTCACAGAAAATGAAAAACAAAAAACATTTTCGAAAATGAAAATAGGAAACTGAAATACAAAGAGAACGCAGCCTTTTTTTTTTGAAAAAATTTTTTGTTTATAAATAATGAATACGATATTTTCGAGATAAAATATATTGTCGAAAAGTGCAGCCTTTCTTTTTGGAAAAGTTTTTTGTTTATAAATAATGAATACGATATTTTCGAGATAAAATATATTGTCGAAAAATGATTTGAAAAAATGTATAATATTATAAAGTGATTTTGGAAATTGCGATATCAAATTGTGGCTTAATTCTAGACACGACCACATGATGTCTGCGGGTTGGGAGAGAACTAGTACATGTACGCTACCCAGAAAGGAGGGGGGTGGGGGGGGTTGGGTGGGTGGTTAAAAATCAATCTGGGGGAGTACGTACCTATAATCTGGGGGAGGTTAATGATGAAATTTTTTGCTTCTCACAAAAGCACCTTTTTAAGCTAGCTTACACATCCTCATACAAGCAATAAATGACAATTGACACCACTAAAAAAATAATAATAAAAATTCTCTAATGAAAGGAAGGAAAAATTTTAATGAAGATGGGGCATTGGTAAACAATTACGGAAAGGGAAATTAGAGAAAAACATGTTTTTGTTATAAAATAGAGAGAAGAAGAGGAGAGGAGAATATAGAATAGAGAAGAGTAGATGTGAATAGATTTGTGTGTTTTACTATATTTAGTAAGATTGTAATAAATATACTATGTGTAAATGTATTACATTGAAAATGAAAAAATTAGATTAATATATTTGAACATAAATAATGTGATAGCTATGCAAATGTGTTGTGTAATGAATGAAAAAATTGGATTAATATATTTGAATATAAATAAATGTGATATCTATGTAAATGTGTTATATATGAAATGAAAAATTTGTATTAATATATTTGAATAGAAATAAATGTCACATCTATATAAATATGTTACATTGAAAATGAAGATTTTGGATTAATATATTTGAAAATAAAAAATCAATGCTATATAAATTTATTAAGTTAGAAATGAAGATTTGGAATCAATATATTTTGAAAATAAATAAATAAAATCATTGAAGTTTTACTTCCTAATATGTCAATAAATGAGTAGGCTCTTCAATAAGCATATTATAAAAATAATTAATTATTTTCTATCAACTTTTTACCACCAATGATAAATTGGTAGAAAATTTAATCATTTCATTATTTTGACAAAAATTGGTATGTTTAAAAAAAAAGAAAATAAAATATATTAATTAATATATTGAATTTCGCATAAAATATATGTAAACAACATATTAAAAAATAAAGTTAATTAAAAATTATAACATATTAAAAGGAAAATTGGTGATAAGGTGGGCAATTTTTTTTTTTAAAAAAAAAACGTAAGTAAAAGTTAAAAGAAATTTTATATAAAAAATTTAATTAAGTGCAAAACTTTGAGTGGCGCGGTACACTGAGTGCTGTACATGCAAATTTTTTTATTTTGATTAGTTTTTTTTTTTTTAAGTTTCAAATTCAATAACATGTGTTATGTAGGAAATGAAAAAATCGGATTAATATATTTGAACATAAATAAATGTCCTATCATATCTATGTAAATGTGTTACATTGAAAATGAAAAATTTGGATTAATATATTTTAAAATAAATAAATATATGGTATATAAATTTGTTAAGTTAGAAATAAAAAAATTGAATTAATATATTTTGAAAATAAATAAATAAAGTTATTGAACTTTTACTTCCTAACATGTCAATAAATGAGTAGGCTCTTCAATACGCATGTTACAAAAATAATTAATTATTTTCTATTAATTTTTTAACCACATATATTTTCTCTCTCCAATTTTCAGTCATTATTTTTTATCTTAAAATTATAAATAAACAAGTTTATATACGAAACATTATTACCAAACGGAGGCTTAATCATTTTATTATTTTGACACAAATTGGCATGTTTAAAAAATAAGGAAAAATAAAATATATGTAAGCGCCACATTAAAAAATATAGTTAACAAAAAATTATAACATATTAAAAGGAAAATAGGTGATGAGGTGGGCAAATTTTCAGAGAAAAATGTAAAAAAAAAAAAAAAAAGTAAAAAAAAAAAATTATATAAAAAATTTAAATGAATGTCAAATTTTGAGTGGCGTTGTATACTTAGTGTATATGTAACTTTTTTATTTGGAATAATTTTATCTTTTTTAAAGTTTCAAATTCAATAACATTTTGTATTAAAATTTTATTTAACTTATGTTTTTTATTTGATATGATTAATTAAAAATATTTTTAAAATTATGATTTAAAAATTATATATTTCGTGCATTGCACAGGTAGACAACTAGTATATATAGAAAGAAGAGTTAGGAATACAATGATAATTATAACTAGGGCTGCACTAATAAATATAATATGTACGACAATCCCTCTTGAATGACACGTTACAAAATATATGACTCGTTAAACCTTATTTGATAAAAATCAAATGGGACAAAAATATCAAACGAAAGAAAATAATACAGTTATAATAATGGAGTATTGAAAACAAATGTTGTCGCATTAAAACCTTATCATGAAAATCCAGTAAGACAAAACCTAAGTGAAGAAAAAAGAGTACTACCACTCCCCTGATGTTGCTCTGTAAATCATTGGGTCGACGTATTCTAATCTCATGAACCAATTTCTTGAATGTAGATGTTTGCAATGTTTTTGTGAATAAATCAGCAACATTTTTACTTAAGCGAATTTGTTGAATATCGAAATAATCAGTCTTCTAAAATATGTATGTATGAAAGTCCTTTGGCATATATCTGACATCACGAATTTTGAAATCATTCTTCAAATGTTAACCATCTATTTACTTGGTCTTCTTTATTTGTCGCAAAACATTTCAGTATAATTTAAGGGCATGGCTGTTAAATAATACTCCTAGATAGTTGTGATAATACCTCATGAAAACTTCTAATAAGAAAAATCTTGTGGAAAAACTGTAATAAAAGAAAAAGAGTATGCTTTCATTATCAATACGTCATAACTACTGCTTCTTTAAAAACATTGCTAGGAAAACCCTGTGAGATAAAATATCGACTAAGGAAAAAAGAATGCAGTGCGTATTAATTCACCTTATGTTACAAGTATATTGATTTTGAATAACAATACCTTATGTTACAAGTATATTGATTTTGAATAACAATACCTATGTTGTTAATCTTTGCAATCTCGAATATGTTCACCAAATGTACCATTTATGATGAATTCCGTATAAATTTTTAATAGATCATATTGTTAGTTCTTCAAAAATAAATTAGATTCTATCTTTCAAATTTGAAGAGTTATATCATAATTTCAATCATTATTGAACATGCTACATCAAGACATGTTTTATAATCAGTATTTACTAATGCATTTCCCAAATTTAAAAGTGACTCATCCACTTCGGTGAACAATCAAACATGATCACTTATGGTGGACATTTAATAATAATGCGTCTTGAAAATTAGCTCCTATGATTTTCAAATTTTATTCACAATAATGATACATCCCAATTTCAAAATTTTGTCATATAGAGTCATCTGCATTATTTTTCATGTGATTTAATTTTATACGTCTAATTACAATCCATTTTAGTTGATTACATTCTAGGCATATTAAAATTTTCAATGATTATATATGTATATTCCAAACATTTTTTTTATATTGCATTTGCAAATTTATTTGAGTATAATCAATCATTCAAATACATATTATTTCTCACAGTGACAAATATAATATGTAATCATTTCTTTTGAAATTTCAACGTATCGCATTCAAATGGTACATCAAAGAATACTTCCCAAATACCAAGATGAGAATCAGCAATTTTTGTCTCACTCATTGGCATATCAAAGAGCTCAAGTTAGTGATTAGATTATAATTTCATCCACCACATATTGTATATGCCATGAAACGTGTTTTGCTATATAATATTTTTTTTCATTTGCACAAATACTTATTAACTTTACACTTTTAAGTTTTCTAAAATACAAGTCCTACATCAATAATCCCTATAGTGAGATTTTCATCTTTGTCCATTTATGGATTCATTATCCACATTTTTCATAAAAGGGCTCTGTAATGTATATTGTCGAATACTATTTTTTTCTCAATTCCATATGATCTCAATATAAAAATACGTATAGAGATCTATTTATATTTTCTATTATCAGATACATGAATTTCTTTATATGTATTTAGTTATGTCATTTTACTCTCCATGAGTAATTAGCTTCAACTGGATCATCATAGTTATTTCAGATATATTGAATTCTATCACATTTCAAGCATGATCACGCTTCAAACGTATTATAAATTTATCAATTATTTAATCCTCCTAATACTGAGAAATCTTGTATTTATATCATTCGACGAACCATGCCGCAACATATGATGCTTCATGGATAATTATAATTAGTTAATCAAACTCAACCACTTATTTTCAGAATCCTCTTATTTCCATCTCAGTGCGTTGTGGTGGAAAATATATAGCATTTTTTAATTTTTTAATGAAAATCACATGACTTCATAAGTCAATCGTGAAGTTTGAAACAACATTTTTACTCAAATTATTCTCATCAAATAAATTTAAGACAGAATCCATTAGATGAAATAGTAAGAATTAGGTTTCAAAACATTTTCACAAATATATACTAAGAATATATTCAAGAGACGATATATACCTATTCTTTTTTATCTACATCTACACTATCTTAAAAATATAGATAGTGGAGAATCTTTCACATCACCATTTTACCCTCATAGTTTTGCTCTAAACCAATTATACTCTCCTTTAATATTCCAATCAATCAATTAATTAAGTTAAACAAAACAAGAACTCATTAATATGATCCCATAAACACAAAAGCTCCAAGCTAAAATACACACATTACATTACACGATCAAATATTTCTAGGTCATTTCTCACACATTACTTCGTCACCGTTAAATATTTCTCTATTTATTGTCATTGTAGAAATTTTTCAAATTATTATTGTTTGGGTTATCAATTGTACTAAAATTAAAACAACAATATTGTAATAGACTAAATAAATAATTTTTTAATTTGTCTCTGATGTTTTTTAAATTAAATATTCTGTAATCATTTTCTTTGTAAGGTCTAAAGATGGATATTTGAAATTATTGAAAGGGAAAATTGGCTAAAATGAGTGGTAAAAAAAAACTCTTCGCAATTTTTTTTAACATCCAGACCGTACAAAGCTTGTGTCGTGGTAAACTTTTTTCTTACGTTATCTTTTCTCAATTTGAAGCATGAAATTGATATCAAAATCAACAATATTTTGAGAAATTTATTGAAAAATTTGTATAATTTAATTTTCCTTACAATTTTTTAGTTAATTAAATAATAAAGAAAAATATAATTGAAATTCTATTATATTCTACATCTATCTACATTTATCTTCTATCTACATCTTCTACACTATCTTAAAAGTATGGATAGTGGAGAATCTTTCACATCATCATTTTGCCCTCATATTTTTTGCTCTAAACCAATTATACCCTCCTTTAATATTTCAATTAACTAATTAATTAATTAAATTAAACAAAACAATGACTCATTAATATGATTTCATAAACACATACTTATGACACAAAAGCTCCAAACTAAAATATGCACATTACATTAAACGATCAAAGATTTTTAAGTCATTTCTCACACCTTACTTCATCACTGTGAAATATTTCTCTATTTATTGTCATTGTAGAGGTTTTTTCAAATTATTATTGTTTGAGTTATCAATTGTACTAGAATTAGAACGACAATATCGTAATAGGCTAAATAAATAATTTTTTAATGTCTCTGATGTTTTTTAAATTAAATACTCTGTAATCATTTTCTTTGTAAGGTCTAAAGATGGATATTTGAAGTTATTGAAAGAGAAAATTCGCTAAAATGAGTAGTAAAAAAGTTCTTCACAATTTTTTAAACATCCAGACCTTACAAAGCCTGTGTTGTCATAAACTTTTTTCTTATGTTATCTTTTCTCAATTTGAAGAATGAAATGGACATCAAAATTAACAATATTTTGATAAATTTATTGAAAAATATGAATAATTTAGTTTTCCTTACGAATTTTTAGTTAATTAAATAATAAAGAAAAATATTATTGAAATTCTATTCTTTCTACATCTTCTACGCTTTCTTGAAAGTATATGGATAGTGAAAAATCTTTTACATCACAATTTTACCATCATATTTTTGCTCTAAACCAATTATACCATCCTTTAATATTCCAATTAACTAATTAATTAAGTTAAACGAAACAATGATTCATTAGTATGATCCTATAAACACATAATAATAACACAAAAGCTTCAAGCTAAAATATGCACATTACATTACACGATCAAAGATTTCTAGGTCATTTCTCACACATTGCTTCGTCACTGTGAAATATTTCTCTCTTTATTGTCATTGTAGAAAATTTTCAAATTATTATTATTTGGGTTATCAATTGTACTAGAATGAAAATTACAATATCATAATAGGCTAAGTAAATAATTTTTTAATTTGTCTCTGATATTTTTTAAATTAAGTATTTTGTAATCATTTTCTTTATTAGGTTTGAAGATTGATATTTCAAGTTATTGAAAGGGAAAATGGGCTAAAATGAATAGTAAAAAAGTTTTTCACAATTTTTTTGACATCCAAGCCGTACAAAGCCTGTGTCATGGTAAACTTTTTCTTACGTTATGTTTTCTCAATTTGAAGCATGAAATTGACATCAAAATCAATAATATTTTGAGAAATTTATTGAAAAATCTGCTTAATTTAAATTTCCTTACAAATTTTCATTTAATTAAATAATAAAGAAAAATATGATTGAAATTTGAATGATTTTGTAATTTTTCAATACAAATTGTCCTATTTAGTAATATCTAAATTTTTACACCCTTTAGCAAACTCATTGGAGGAATTACGTCATTTACTAAACAAGACATGCAACATATTTTTTTTAGATTAAATGTCGAATACACTACTTATCATTTCTTTGTTCAAATTTACATAGGTATTTTATTTTCAATTTTGACCGATTACTTCCCCCATCAATATCTTCTTCTAGAGATGTATAGAGTATTCAACTATATGTCACATTTTCGCATAAGATTTTACTGCAAACACCAAATGTCTTTGTAAAAGTTGAAAACAAAAATAACAAAAATTGTGGGACGTTAACAAAAACTATTGTGTACGAAAAAAGTTTCATTGTAACCATAATATTACATTTTAGTTAATTGAAATATTGCGAATATTATTCAAAAACTATTTATTACTACAAAAATTTCACAAATTATTCTTCATTTACATAAGATGTGTAATGTACAAAAAAGTATTGTAGTCAAAACAAAACAAAATAAAACATTACATTTCGATTTATTCAACATTTTCACATTATATACATAAATAAAAAAAAATCATATCGACAATTTCAATTTTTTCTTTTAATAATATCTTTTACCTCGACAACTTTCAAAAAATATTATTAATTCTACGAAGATATTGCGCATAGCATTCATCATATATGTATGACGTGCAATACACGTGCTTACTACTAGTAAAATAAAAAAGAAACATGATCTTCAGGAGCAATAAATTAAAATATTTTTCTTGAATAATAATGCCTTTTTTTTTTTATTGAATTGTTTAATTCATGCTTTTTCAGGAGTACAACGAGATATATACTTTTCAAGAGTAATAGATATAATTTATTCAAGCTAAACAATGTAATATTATTTTGGAATAATGATCGAATCAAATGTCGTTCTTCTTTTGGAGTGATGACACAATACTTAGATTTGTAATAAATTTAAATAAATTTAAGTATTCTAAAAAATATAAAAGGTTTTGTTCTTTGAAAATTCACGATCTTCCAATGAATTCAAATTTTGCTACCATTCACATAGAGATTTCTCACAATTTAACAGTTAAATATTTATCATAACCGTTGGATATGAAGAATAATGAGTTTTGATCACTCTTTCCAAATTTCATGATTATATGACTACGAATGAATTTTCATTATGCACATGAATAATTTAATGTACATCATGGGAATTGATACGGATGGATAATTAATATATAAACATATCAATCAGTATAATTTCCTGATCTCCCAATTTAAGAGTGAGTCTACAGGTCATGTGCTATAATATCACACGCTGGTCTCATCAAGATATATAGGTCGGAGGTTGTACCCGACCTCCCTAAGTCCTCTACAACACAAGTCTATAGGTCGGCCCATATGCTCGGGCCCACTCCAATAATCATGTCGGGTGTTGTTCGAACTCACTCCCATTTGGCTCTACCATGGGCCTTTAGGTCGACCTATCTCGGCCTCATCACACCAAAGGTCCATGCGTCCTTTATCCATGAGCTTCATAAATGGGCCGCATTCATGGAACCAAAGATAAGATACTCTCCTATAAGGTAAGTTTCCACAAAGGGAAAGTTCAACCCTTATACGAATTCTTATCTTAAAAGGTAAGTTTACAAAAAGACGACTCCTTCTCCTAATAGGAGAAGGTTACAGGCTTTATGAACCCTATAAATACAACTCCTTTAATCATATACATTATTATCAACCTAATTACCAGCTTTATATTTCTTTCTCTATTTTCTCTCCAGAAAACTAATTCTTACACCGGAAGGGCGACATGAGGAATCCTCCTCACCTTTTTTGTAGGTTAAAGTCGAATCAATCAATCTTTTCCTGTGATCAAGCAACTTCGGATCTTATCACGTTAAGGTTAAGAATTTTTACAGCATCAATTGGGATTGTCTACGGGAAAAGATACTATCAGCCATGTTTAATAGACGTCAGGCTCGCCCTTCTATATCCACTGGGCAACCTCTTCCAGCCAATATATCGACTGAAGGAAACCACACACATTCTCTTTATCTAATTTTCAATCACAAATTTTACATAGAAAACACAAAAATAACAACAACAAAAAATGCTACTGTGCTGCCAAACATAGTGTAACAAGCCAAACACATGCATACTATTTACAATATATAGCCTTTTAAGTTTTCATTACAACAAATCAACTATTATGTTTTCTTATTCACAAATCGGATATTTAAGAATATTATGACCCCATTTGGTTGTGATTAAAATTTTGATTTTAATTTAAGTTAAAATCAACAATTAACTTCAATCATATTTTATTGGATCCATAATATTTCAACCAATTTCATCAGTTTTTTTTTATCAAAATTTATTAAAATTTGATTTTAATCTCCATCTGTAGCGCCCCGAGTTCTAAATACCCGGTTCACCACGTCATCGTCTGGTCCAAACTTTAAAATAATATTTTAGCGGAAGCAATATCTGAAAATTCATTTTTGGCAACATTAAATAAACTGTAATGGTCAATAAAATTTGAAAACATCTATGAAATAATTCAAAACAATGAATTGAACCATTAATATTACAAAACAATTGACAATGTCATAAGTTTTCAAATAATTGGAAATCTAAAAAATATCCAACGTTTGGAAATACGGATCATCAAAATAAGATTTTCAATTATTTAACGACTATTTCCACAATCATCCATCACTTGTCACCCTCTCCGAAATCAGCAAATATTGTTAAAATAAAAATGAACATTTCATAGAAATACTCAACAGATTCATCGCCAATTAATTAATCTACATTATAATTGAACACATAAATGCAGGCTCTTTAGAAATCATAGGGTGTGGGTTGCTCTTCTCGTGCATTAAAGTACATGGCTTCTCTTTGAAAAATCATAGACTCTTTAAAAATCATAGGGTGGGTTGCACTTTCTTCTCGTGCACTTAAGGCACATAAGTTATGTATAAGATTATCATTTATCTTGCAAGATATTCTCTTCTTTTTTTCTCATGCATAAAAGCATATAAGTTAAATATTTCCGAAGAAATGTATTCTCGTCTCATTTCATGAAAATAACTTTCACATAAATCACATAACATACACATTCACATGCAATCATAATTTAAATCAATTAATAGGTGCGAGTCTACCTTAAATTCAACGAGTGCAAAATCGAGCTGGAATGACTTCAATCTTTTAAATCTCCGTACGCCTCATCTAGCCAAATAGAAAAATAAGTTAAATTGGTCTTTTGAAATTTATAGTTTAAAAATGATAAATTAAAATTTAGGAGCTGAAATTGATGATTTGAAAGTTGGGGGACTAAAATTAATACTTTTAAACTTGGGGGACTAAAATATAAATTTTCAAAACTTGGGTTGAAGCTCAAAACGGATATTAAATTGTAGGGATTGAAATAATTGATTTTTAAAACGAAGGGACTGATTAAAATCATTTAAAAACTTAAGGTACTGAAATGATTAGTTTTAAAACTATAAGGACTGAATACATAAGTTTAAAACTTGGAGGACTAAGCTGCAATTTTCGAAAATCAAAATATTAAAACAAACTTTACTCTCTCTCTCTCTCTCCCAATTCATTTTCAGAAGACTGAAGAGAGAGAGAGGAGAGGCGCGACGGGAGTGGCCCTTCCCGCAATCGGCCCTCAGCCGGCGAGTTGCAGGCGACACACCGCCGCATGGTGGCGGCAAGCGACGGCCAAAAAGGGGTTCAGGTTTGTGGGAGTTTGGTGCTAGATTAGGTGCGAAAATCAAAGTAAATCGAGGCTGATGTTCGTTGATTTCCGACGGAAAAATCGGTGGTTGAGGTAAGTGCTTGGATTTTGTCTATTTCTTGGGTTTATGGTTTGATTTTTGGGGTTGATTGATGGGGATTTGGAGTTGGGCAGTGGAGGCTAGGTGCAGGCGGTGGGTGGTCGAGGTGATGATGACGATGAAAGAGGTGGCGGTGGTGACAGTTTGGAGTTGGTTGCCGGTGGGTTCTGACTACGTGTGGTGGTGGAGCGATGAGGCAGTGGAGGTGTGATATTGGCTCCGGTGGTGCGAGCAGTGGGGGCTAGCCGTGGTTTGGTTGTGGTGATGGAAATGAGTGGTGGTGGTGGTGTATTGTGGTTGTGTAGTGGTGTGGTGTTGAATATGGAGGCTGGCCCCGATTTTGGCAGAGGTGGTGCGGTGAGGCTGAGTTGGAGGTGGTCATTGAAGGTTTTGGAAATGACGAAAATGGTGGTTGGGTAATCTTGCCGTGAATAATGTTGGCCAAAGTTGAGAAAATTCTTAACTTGAAGCTTGGTTGCTGGGAAATCAGTGTTGTGGCTTGGAGTGCTGAGTTTCAATTTGTTGTGAATGGAGATCCTGGAAATGAGTATGAAGCTATAGTTTGTTGGAAATCAGAGTTGGTTTGTGCAGAGAGTGGAAGTCTGATGATGTGAAGAGTGGGTTGGTGAGGAATAGGTTGATGTAGTGTAAGAGGATTTGATAGGGTAATGGGATTTGGTATAGTTGGTGGAAGTTTAGATTATATTAGGGTATTTTGGAAATCTTGACAAGTAAGAAACGGAATTTGAAAAAATAATATGCGTGAATTCAATTGAGTCGGAAAAATGAATATGATAAAATGAGCTTATCGAAATTTGGAATTCGAAACGATTTTGAAAGGAATAAATTAAATAAATAAATAAATTTAGAAATTCGGAATTTATTTAGAATTGAATGGATTCGATATTTCTCGACTCGGCTAGACGAATACGTCGTGACTTTAAATTACAAATGGGTGAGATCGCAGCGGCACGAATTGCATAATTTTAAAATAATTATTTAATATGTGAAAATTCTTGGTCGCCTCAACCTTACCCCCTTAAAATAATTTCGTCCTCGAAATTAAACTTAATTGATCTATGATTTCTGGATACTTGACCTGGATCTCCTCTTCCCTTTCCCAAGTAGCCTCATCACTATTGTGTCTACCCCACTGGATTTTGTCTAAAGGAATCTCTTTGTTTCTTAAGACATGGACTTTTCTCTCTACTAGGCACATAGGTACCTCCTCATAAGACAAATCTTTCTGGACTGCAATAGACTGATAATTCCCCACATGATTAGGATCATGAACATACTTTCTCAATAGGAAACATGAAAAACATTGTGAACAACTACAAGTTCTGGTGGCAAAGCCAAACGATAAGCCACGTTCCCTACTTGTTCTAATATCTCGAATGGCTCGATAAAATGTGGTCTTAACTTTCCTCTTTCCCAAAGTGAAAAGTTCCCTTCATCAGGGCTACCTTCAAAAATACTTTCTCTCTAATATGAAATTCTAAGTCCTTTCTTCTCTGATCTGCATAACTCTTCTGTCTATCCTGCACGGTCTAAATTCGCAGTCTAATCTTCTCGATAGCATCAACAGTACTTTCAAGAAGTTCTGGTCCCAATAACTTCTTCTCGCCAACCTCATCCCAATAGATTGGTGATTGACATCGTCGTCCATACTATGCTTTATATGGTGCCATATCAATAGTAGCCTGGAAACTATTATTGTAGGCAAATTCCACTAATGGAAGACGTGTCTCTCAATTACCATTTGGATCTAGAACACATGCCCTAAGCATATCTTTCAATGTCTGAATCTGGAGATGGTATGCAGTAATAAAATTCAACTTAGTACCCATAACCATCAGCAAACTCTTCCAAAATCTCGAGGGAATATCCTCGGATCTCTATCTGAAAAATGGACACTAGCAATCCATGAAGTCGGACAACCTCTCTAACATATATATGTACCTCATACGAAGCTATGCGAAAAAAATGCTTGATAGCTATTGTGTAGAACTCAATCAATCATCCTAGACATTATCCAACTTATTAACTCCTTCATTGACCTTCTATTTCCAACCTTTCAAGGATCTATACTAATATCGAACCCACGATATAAATATTGATCAAGAATAAAATCTTATGATCCAAAATATAGAAACGCGGTATCAATTCTAAAATATTGAATCCAGACGTGGAAGAATCTTTCTGGGAAGATTTACATACGTAATCACTTCTAAACTTGACTGAAATTTCCTTTTCAAAATTGGAGAAATTCAAACTTAAATCCTTTATTCTATACTTTTAAATCATGCATCAAGTATTTGGTATCACATACTCATTCTAGCTGAGGACTAATGTATTAATTTAAAGTATCATCATAAGGATCATATATGATATTCTCAAACTTAAGAAACCTCACTAATTTCTCAATCTGAAGTTCAAGATACAATTTCTCTTGTTCTCCAACTTCAATCTGTGTCATGCTCTGAACAATACTTCGATTAAGTCTAGCACCAATAAATAAGACTTCTATGAATCATATAGGATTCCTCATCAAGTTTAATTAACCTACAGATACAATCTCATTATAAGTAAAAGTCACACAAATGATCTTCTCCGGTTTTCTATTATCGTAGCAAAATACTTTACTCACATCAAAAGTATAACCGATAATAAGTAATCGAAACCGCATCACCAAAATTTTAAATAAATCTATATATCTTATGACCAAAAATGAAGATTCTCAATCATAGATAATATTTCACCATAATTCAATAAACCATCAAGATAAGATCAATTGACTCAATATTCACACAATTCTTTCACGGGTTAACCGTAACATCCATTAACCGTCTAGTCACCATATCTTGTAGTAATCATGTAACATCTCACTTATCATCGTATCATATGACCTCAATTTAATCATATCAATCTCTCTAAGATTACAATATAATAACCATCATATCTATCACATGAACCTTATACGTCAATATACTCACTAAGATTATATATCAGTCCCTCAAACTCAATAAATCTTGGATTCTACTGTTTGTCACTTTTTCTTAGCAACACACTACTCCATAGTAAGTAATCACTGTGAAGTCTTATCCCCATTTTTCACAAATCCTATCCACAAGGACAAATGCATAAAATTTCATTTCTTATTTCGAAACAAGATACCATCAATAACAATCTCCAAATTTCGAGATATGATCTATCATAAACCTTTATCCGATCAAATGCGTTACTTTTGCAATACTTGTACAAATTTAGGACCTGATAAAATTTCTTTCATCAATTTCATCCAACAATTTTCTCTCATAATATCCTAGTATCATAAATGAAAACTTAATGTACATCAGTGAATCATTCAAATTACGAGGAAACGCTGATTTATTTTCCATGACTGAGACCCATCTTTCTTTGAATTCCACTTAGAACCAAATATAGCATAACTTATTCATGGAAAGTCAACTTATTTCATAATCTCAACACATCATCACCTTCAGTTCTCACCATAAGAAAAATCACATTATTCCTTATAATTATCTATTGTACCTCTTACATTCAAATGACCTTATGACAATCATCATTATCTCACATAATCCCAAACATTCAACATATGTCCCCAATTTCTCACTTTGAATAAATGGTTACTCCTTTAAGGCATCTCACTATAAAATACTTTCAATAACTCCCATTAAGGATAACTGACTTTTCCAAATAATCATATTACATGTAAATAACCAAATCTTTAACATGTCATCTACCAATCAACTTTCAAAATAAATCAACAGTATTATCACATACCATCATAATTTATAATATTCTCCAATATAAGTGATAATTTCATACTCATAATCAATTTGTTCCCAAGAATAATTAAGATTCTTCCCAATAATGCCATAATATTTGTCTTCACTCATCTTTCAAAATATAACTTGAAATTTCCCAATGTATGCATCAAGTCATCATATAACTTCATGTATACCTTGATATCCAAGTACTTGTATACATCGTCTTGTTTTTGAAGTTGTGAAACAAGGAGAGCATTTCAATAGAACTATATCCATTAAAAAAATGATTATACTTCGAAGAAGCCAAAAATATCTCAAGAGTCATCATTCCTTTTTATTCATTTACTAAATCTTGCTTGTGATGTAAATGAACTTGCAAGTCTAATCTCAATTCCCTTAGTGGGTTGTTTACTATACCATGCTCTTAACTCAAAATGATAAAATTCTAGGCAGAGTCTCCCTTGTAATTTGGACTTATCCAATCCGTAGGTATACTTCATAACCAACAATAACAAATAACTCCACATTTGACCACAACGATTTAAACATTGACAACAATTCCAACAAACCTCAATACCACCAAAAATATCCCAGAAAATCAATTCATAATTCCTCAACATAACAATTTCAAATCATAGTTTCCAATATCACAATATCACTTCCTTTAATACATTAATTGCCTCAAATGACCACTCATTTTTCATACTTATAAAATATATGCCAAAAATCATAGTTCCCAAAATTTTAAAACAAGAACAAACTACAATATAAATTTCTTTCAAAATAGAGGAAGAAATTTACTTACTCAAACATAATATCAAGTCCTTAATTCCCAATAATTTAGAACCAAATCTTTAAATCTCTAATTTCATAATTCTTCTCATAAAAGTCTCAATAAAATCATATTACTTAAAATCTCAACATCTCATCACAACCTCATAAAACTGGCTTGCTATTTCTCGTTGATTTACTGGAACTGTTGACAACAAGTGACTAGTGAATTTTCGCAACAGTTGCTCCAAAACCACTAGTCATGGCCTCATAACGCGCGGCACGGTAGTCGATAGTGTTGTTATATATCCTAACATGAGGTGTTGGTCCAAACGATATATATTCCGAAAATATTGTCTAATCCTTTATGTTGACTCCTCGTAAATGGTGTCATATCTAAAATCAATTATGCAAAGTCCAGCTAGGGTTCATTACTTCTAAGTCCGAGAACAAAAAGTTATTATAAAATCATTCTTAAATCATATTATTCTCATTATTATCAACACTCGTTTTCTTTCTTTTTAATTCGAATACAATCTCTTTCTCTTTCTTCTAAATATCATAAATCATTAAAATAGGTATCAGAAATATTAAAATAACTTCTCGTTTTCTTTCTTTCTTATTCGGATACAATCTCTTTCCCATTATTCTAAATCTCATAAATCATTAAAAATAGGTATCTGAATTACTAAAATAACGTTAAACATCATAAACTCTTTACTTCGGAGTTGGTGGAACGAATGATGGCAGTGACAATCTTCATTAACAATAATTAAATAATGAAAAATGTTTATTGAAATTTCTTTTTGAAAATTTGTTAGTCTACAGAAACGTAGACTGGCTCTGATACCATGATGTAGTGCCCCGAGTTCTAAATACCCTGTTCACCACATCTTCGTCTGGTCCAAACGTTAAAATAATATTTTAGCGGAAGAAATATCTGAAAATTCATTTTTGGCAATATTAAATAAACTGTAATGGTCGATAAAATTTGAAAACATATATGAAATAATTCAAAATAATGAATCGAACCATTAATATCACAAAATAATTGACAATGTCATAAATTCTCAAAAATATCCAACGTTTGAAAATACGGATCATCAAAATAAGATTTTCAATTATTTAACGACTATTGCCACAATTATCCATCACTTGCCACCCTTTCCGAAATCTGCAAATATTGTTAAAATAGAAATGAGCATTTCATAAAAATACTCAGTAGACTCATCGTTAATTAATTAATCTACATTATAATTGAACACATAAATGCAGGCTCTTTAGAAATCATAGGGTGTGGGTTGCTCTTCTCGTGCATTAAAGCACATGACTTTTCTTTGAAAAATTATAAGCTCTTTAAAAATCATAGGGTGTAGGTTGCTCTTTCTTCTCGTGCACTTAAAGCACATATGTTATGCATAACATCATCATTTATCTTGCAAGATATTCTCTTCTTTCTTTTTCATGCATAAAAGTATATAAGTTATGACAAGTATAACAACATAAATATTTTCGAAGAAATGTATTCTCGTCTCATTTCATGAAAATAACTTTCACCTAAATCACATAACATACACATTCACATGCAATCATAATTTAAATCAATTAATAGGTGCGCGTCTACCTTAAATTCAACGAGTGCAAAATCGAGCTGGAATGATTTCAATCTTTTAAATCTTCGTACGCCTCGTCTAGCCAAATAGAAAAATAAGTTAAATTAGTCTTTTGAAATTTATAGTTTAAAAATGATAAATTAAAATTTTGGAGCTGAAATTGATGATTTGAAAGTTGGGGGACTAAAATTAATACTTTTAAACTTGGGGGACTAAAATAAAAATTTTCAAAACTTGGGTTGAAGCTCAAAAACGGATATTAAATTGTAGGGATTGAAATAATTGATTTTTAAAACGAATGGACTGATTAAAATCATTTAAAAACATGGGCTGAAATTATTAGTTTTAAAACTATAAGGAATGAAATACATAACTTTAAAACTTGGGGGACTAAGCTACAATTTTCGAAAATCAAAATATTAAAACAAACTTCTCTCTCTCTCTCTCTCTCCCAATTCATTTTCAGTCTCTCTCTCTCTCCCAATTCATTTTCAGAAGACTGAAGAGAGAGAGGAGAGGTGCGCCGAGAGTGGCCCTTCGCGCAACTGGCCCTCAGCCGGCGAAACGCCGCCGCAGGGTGGCAGCGAGCGGCGGCCAAGAAGGGGTTCAAGTTTGAGGGAGTTTGGTGCGAGATTATGTGCGAATATCAAAGTAAACCGAGGCTGATGTTCGTTGATTTGGAATTCGAAACGATTTTGAAAGGAATAAATTAAATAAATAAATAATTTTAGAAATTCAGAATTTATTTAAAATTGAATGGACTCGATATTTCTCGACTCGGCTAGACGAATACGTCGTGACTTTAAATTACAAATAGATGAGATCGCAGCGGCACGAACTGTATAATTTTAAAATAATTATTTAATACGTGAAAATTCTTGATCGCCACACCATCAAATAGTGCCTATTTTATTTTTTTCCCTATTACGTTAACTGTGATAATGTATATCCAATGTTTAATCATTGAAATTAAAATTATACAAAATGGAATTATTATTGTTTCAATATTATTTTAGGAGAAATATTTATTATTTTCGATTTTCACCGTCGTTGTGACTGTGGGTGGTCGCACAGATCACATGCATAAACAACAAAGATCACAATTGTTGTATTTCATTTTTACATCACTCATATTATCAAGCTACAATTTCACATGGTACATTTATACAGAGGTCACAATTTTGAATGTCACTAAGGTAACAATTGAAAGAATGCGTGAATAATATAAATAGTACGATAAATTTATTGTATAAAATCAGTTAACACATTAACTTTATATATTTTTTATATTGATGATCGCATATATAACTTTTAATAGGAGTCATACCATAAAACATGTGGATGAAATTATGAATGAATTTATATATAGCAATAAATTGTTCTTTCCTCATTATCAAATACGTTAAAATGTGGGTGACAAATACTGACAATTAGCTATGTCAATGAGCCGAGTCGAGCCGGCTTGCGAGCCGAAGATCAAGGCTCGAGCTTTTAGGAGTCGAGCTTTTTTTGGCTCGTCCCCAAAAATAAGGCTCAACCCGAGCTTTAGCTCGAGCTTTTTTCGAACCGAACCGAGCCAAGCCAAGTCTCGAGCTTTTTATTTTATTTTATTTTTATAGCAAAAATTCATAAATTTTTATTGAAAATGTATATATATAGCAAGTTGAGTCAAACTCGTGGTCGAAATTCATTGATCAAGCTTCCATCGAGCTTTTTTTAGCGGAGTTTTTTTGGCTCGAGCCGAGCCGAGTTAAAGCCCGCCTCTTAAAAAAAAGCTCGACTCGAGCTTTGACTCGAAATCTCGAGCCGCGGCCGAGCTTAGCCCGAGCTTTTTTCAAGCCGAGTCCGAGCGGCTCGAGCCGACGAGCCGTTTTGCCATCCCTACTGACAATGCATGCAGTCAGATTTTTAAGGAATACTAGAATAGTAGTGAACGTGCGGTGCACGTATAATAGTGCTGTTGATATTCATTTTTCACAAGTAGGCATAAAATAAAGTGCATTCTAATATGATCTAGGAAAATGTTACTTTATCATCCAGATTTTGACGCACTAGGTACAACCCCCTCACATGGTCATGGATGTGTGAGACCGCTCTCATAATGGACGACACCACCCCCATGTGAGGGAGATGACACCAAGTGTGGTAGAATAACATTACTCGATGATCTAAGGCTGTGTTTGATTGGAAAAATGAAAAATGAGTGGTAAGAAAATATTTTTTAGGGAATTAAATTGTCTGAAAAATATTTTCCTGAAAAATATTAATTGGAAGTGTTTGATTGAATTAATTTTTTGGGTGAAAAAAATGAGAATTTTCCTACTTTTATTGTTTGATTGATTTTATTTTTTGATAAAATTGGGTTATTTTAATTTTTTTTAACATGTTTGTCTATACAAACTATGCCTTAATTAAGGCAAAAAAAAAAAAAAAAAAACTGAAATCGATGGAGAAAAATAAATGGGATCAAAATATATTTTTTACCCAAGGTGAGAAATAAAAATCATGTAAAGGCTGAGAAAATATTTTCCTTCAAAAGAAGGAAAAGGCATTACGTCTACCAATTTGTGGAAAATGTTTTCCAGGCATATTATTGGCAATCAAACAGGTAAATTTTTGGACAATGCATGGAAAATCAAATTTCCCTGGAAAATCACTACATATCAAACATGGCCTAAGTTTCTTTGAATTGACTTACTAATGTGATCCGAAATAGGCGTCGAAATCAGGAGTCGAGCCATCGGCAATACGGCAGTGATCTACGTAAGAAACGAAGCAAGTTTCATGTTGAAGTCGAGTTGAGGAGGCGAACGAATAAAGCCGGGTTAGAAAGGAGAAGTTCAGCCAAAACTATAATCACGACCGTAACACATGCAGGTCACGACCATAAATCACTCACGGCTCAAATTGAAAATTCCCCGAAATTACACATTTACGGCCGTAAATGTGGATCTCATGGCCGTAAGCTACTCTCAGAAAAAAGTGAAAAATTCCAAGACTACCATATTTACGGCCGTAAGAAATATTGTCACGGCTGTTACTCACGAACAGAAGGTCACTTACTGTCAAATTTCCAGAATTACGCGAATTTAGGTTTATTTTCCCTTTTGCTTTATTATTTCCATATTTTTGGACCCTTTAGCGGTTAAACCTAGTTTTATGTCAATTTTATTTTATATTATCAATTTCATTCACTGTAAAGACAGTTTGGTTGATTATTAAATTAAATTGTGAGAGAGTTTATTCTTGTTAAAGATAGATGAGTCCCTTTATTTTCGAACTTATCAAAGATCGAATCTTTGTGGCGTTCATCCCGAATTTATCAAGGAATTAGTCAATCCTTGTGGCGTTCAACAATTTCAGTTTTTTTCTTCGCATCGTCAATTTCTTGCGTCGAGAGGTTTGGGTTAGAATCCTATTGTCTAATTTATTTATTGTTTCTTAGTTTTAATCTGATTTAGATGTTTCCTAGGTTGTTACTTTAATTATTCCGCGTTTTCGTCGATATTCCCGATTGACATTGCGTCATCTGGTATAAGAGCTTGGATCTGACTCAGATTATTATCTTTTCTTGTTTTATTAAGTCTTCTGGTCTTTGTGTTTTTCGTGTCAATCAAGTTTTCCAGTTTTTCTTTGATCCATAAAATTCTTCCAAAAAAATTCAAAAGTGTTTTTCGAGTTCGTTTTTCGTTCGAATCCAATCCCCTTTTTTCTACCATACTCCTAGTCAAATTTTCTGGCAATTGAAAAAAAAATCGAAAATTGCTGGAAAACCCCAAACTTCGAGAATTTCTTAATTTTCTATTTTTTCGTGTCTTCCATAAATTCCTTAGTTGTTGATCATTGATTAGTTCTTGGGTGGACTTTGAAGGGATTGAGTGTGATACACGAGTAAAAATAAACACGTGAGAAATTTTTGTTTATCTTTGAAAACTAACCATGTCTCGTAGGGAAGAATCTTCATCAACAGGTGACCACAAGAATTTTAAACTGATGGAGGCCATGCAGGTAAAAGTTGAGAAGTTAATGGCTAGAATGGATAGAAAGAAAGCAGAACTTGCTCAATGGAAAAAGGAGCAATCTCAAGCAGATTCTAGAGCTAGGAGGCATAAGAGGCGTGAAGCCGATACTAGATGTGGAGATGGGGTTGATGAAATGCCATGGAAACGAAAGGAGACATTAAAATGGGAGAGTACTGATCATGTTCACAAAATGAGAGAGGTGTAATAGCCTGATTCACGTATTTTTAAGAGTTACCAAGTTTTAGAACAATTTTCTTGTGTCTTTGATTATATGTTGTTGTTTTTTTTTATTTTTTTTTATATTATAGTATATAAGAATGGAATTGGTGAAAGTAAGGACCAAAATTATGAAAGTTTCTTATTTGTCGTTTTTCCCGTTATTGCATAGAATCGTGTAGAAGTTTCGGGGATTAGATTGAACGGGAACCTAAGGTTGAGGACCAGCTTGTATATGGGTGGGAAAAAAAAAGTTTCCTAAGTCGATTAAGAGGAGAGAGAAAGAGATAAAGAAAATTATTGGATATTTTGTAATCTATTATACTTGTCTCTTGTCTTTAATTATTTATTATTAAACCATTATACAAAAACAACAAATGAGAGCTTAGAATGGGAGAGAGAGGGAAGGAAATTTGAGGAAGAAAAAGGGAGAAAACTTTGCAAAGTTCTTGGAGAAGAAGGGAAAAGGAAGATAGGGAAATCACAACAAGGTAAGAAATGTTTTTCTTCTTTGAGTTTCTTGAATTTCTACAAGTTGAAGGAATTTGAAAACCTAGGGTTTATAAAATTTTAGGATGGAATTGAAGAATGAATCATAATCTTGTTCATATGTTTCCTTTGGTCTAGAAAATTCCATAGAAATTAGAATTTAGAAAATATGATGAAATTATGTTAGTTTCCATATTAAGTGAGTTAAGAAGCATGAAGGTGAATTATGAACTTATTTCTTATGATTTTGGATCTCATGAAATTGGTATATGAATGGGGAAAATGATATATGTGAAGGAAGAAATGGAATTCTTTATGAAATTGGCTTGAATATTAAGATGTACAAAAAGGGTGTATGCTGATTTTTTTAACAAAAGAAATGTTTTGGTCTAAAATTTATAGAACCATCACCAATTACATGAATTAGAGGATTTATGATGATTACCAATGTAAAGGAATCCATAATTACATGTGGAATTAGAAATGCATAAAATATATAAGGTAAGGGAAGGGTAGAGAATTCTTGGAATGTAAGTTGGTTTACATTGTGTATTACAGGTGATATTGAGGAGTTTGGAAAAGCATACCAACCAAGCTAGAATATTGGTCCAAATTTGTGAGTGGAAATCTTCCTTTCTTACTCTTTAGAAAAAAAAAATTATTTATGATGTTTTCTATGGATTTCATAAAAATTATGGCTTATCTTTGAACAGTTTTATATGTTATGAATGATATTTCATGATTTTGAGATAATGTGAAAGTTATGAAATATGATGTGAAGTGTGAATTGTTATTTATGATTTCAATGCAAAATTTTGCTAAGTGGTACTCGATGTTGATAAGTTTATGCCTCCTACGAAAGAAGGGATCTATGGCTCAAGCTGTTTAATTATGCCGCCTTAGTGAAGGGGCCATGGGGTACCAGTGGCTCAAACTGACACATTGCGTGCATGTGGTTTGATATGATGAAATACGATCGATGAGATTATGATATGAGAACTTTAGTGAATTTTGTATTATTATTATATGATGATGTCTTCTTGCTTTATTTGTAAAAGTAAACTTTGAAAATAATGATAAATGATGATTTCTTACGTAAACAAATTTTGGGAAATATGGTTTTTTATTAAATTTTTCACTTATTGAGTTTATTAGCTCACTTGTTTTTCCCAAATAATTTTTTTTTCAGGTGACAACTGAAGTTAAGCAACTCTTGGTATGCCTAGCCTGTGACATCAAGTTTAGAAAAAGAAAAAGGTGGACATGATCACATGATGTTAATTTTGAACACTTTTGTCTTTTGAAAACTTTGTAGATCTTATGGGTTGTATAAATTTCATATGTCACGTAAATATAGTTTTGAGTTCCACCATGTGCTGTTTTATACAAGTGTGCGGAATGTGTTTTTGTAAACTAAATTCATCGATATTGAACCATGTGTGGAACTACTTATATGTTGAGAATTGTGATTTAAAATTGTTTTTGAAAGGGTGACATATGTGTTATTATTAAAGGCGAATATTGTCAAATTATTTTCAGAAATTCAAGATTTTAAGAGCCTTGATGATAGGTTTTAATTTTTATTTAAAATCTATCATGAGCGCATGTCTCACTTCAAGTCTAGTAAAGGTACTTGGGGTGGGGCGTTTCAGGAGGAACCAACAACCAAAGGTGAAAATAATTTTGATTTCAAACCTCTTAAGGATAGAAATGTTAAGTATTTAAATGTTTGGATTTGGGTCATATTACACTTCAATGTCCAAAAAAAAAGGATAGGCATGATATGAAAGTTGTTTCTGGAGATGAAGTTGAAAGGATGCCCAAGTTGAAAAATGTTTATGATAAGGATAAATTGAGAAATGTTGTAGGTGAATCACATTTTAAAGGACGATCTCGTAGAACTAGGTATAAGGTGAACGACGTGGGTGAGCAAAGAAATAACATTTTCAGTACTAGGTGCTTTGTAGGAGATAAGGCTTGTAGTATGGTGATCGATGGGGGAAGTTGCACTAATGTGGCTAGCACTACCTTAGTGGAAAAATTAGGGTTGTCTTTGATCAAACATACTAATCCTTATAAATTGCAGTGGTTGACTGAGTATAGGGAAATTAAGGTGAACAAACAGGTTAGGATAAATTTTTCTATTGGTGGATATAATGATGAAGTAGTATGTTATGTAGTTTCTATGCATGTGAGACATATAATGTTGGGGAGGCCATGACAACATGTCTTTATAAATTGCAGTGGTTGACTGAGTTTGGGGAAATTAAGGTGAACAAACAAGTTAGGATAAATTTTTCTATTGGTGGATATAATGATGAAGTAGTATGTAATGTAGTTCCTATGCATGTGGGACATATAATGTTGGAGAGGCCATGGCAACATGATAGGGCAGTGCTTCATGATGGGCCTAAAAACCGATATAGCTTTTGTGAAAGGCGGAAGAAAGTTCACTATGGTTCCTTTATCACCAATGGAAGCCCATGAAGATGAATTGAAAGTGAAAAGAGAGTTTGAGAAAAAAAATGATAGTTGAGGTCATGATCTCAAAAAAAATAGAGGAAAAGTAATTTGAAAAAAAGAGAGTTATGGTACAAACTACATAAAATAGAGAAAATGAGTGCAAGGTGAAAAAGAAAAGAGAGTCCACCATAAAAATGAGTTTATTTACACTTGGCCATGCTAACACATCCCTACCCAATTCTATTAAATCTATTTTGCAGGTAACTAAATCAAACCATGATCTTAAAAGGTGGGGAAGAAATTCATTAGCACAAATGAATAGCCCAAAAGGTCGAGAAAGTTGAAGAAGAGTAAGGGGCAGCCCAAAAGTTTGAAGGATACACAAAGCACAAGCATGGACATCAATCCCGCAGAAGCAGTATCGGCATGAACCAAGAGCCAACAAACCCTAGAATTGCAAGAGGATTTAGCGAGTTGTAGATTCAAGGTCGAATCATTGTCAAGAGAGGGGGGATGATGTGATCCGAAATAGGCGTCGAAAGCAGGAGTCAAGCCATCAAAAATACGACAGTGATTTACGTGAGAAACAGAGCAAGTTTCATATTGAAGTTGAGCCGAGGAGGCGAATGGATCAAGCCGGGTTAGGAAGGGAAAGTTCAGCCAAAACTATAATCACGGCCGTAATACATGCAGGTCATGGCCGTAAGTCACTCACGGCTCAAATTAAAGATTTCCAAAAATTATACATTTACAGCTGTAAATGTGGATCTCACGGCCGTAAGCTACTCTTGGGCAAAAGTGAAGAATTCCTAGACTACCATATATACGATCGTATGAAATATCGCCACGACTGTAACTCACGAACAGAAGGTCACTTACGGCTGTAATATTCATTTTCACGATCGTAACTATCAAATTTCTAGAATTACACGAATTTAGGTTTATTTTCCGTTTTGCTTTATTATTTTCATATTTTTGGGCCCATTAACTGTTAAACCTAGTTTTAGTTCAATTTTACTTTATATTATCAATTTCATTCATTGTAAAGACAGTTTGTTTGATTATTAAATTTAATTGTGAGAGAATTTTCTCTTGTTAAAGGTTGAGGAGTCCCTTTTTTTTCGAACTTATCAAAGATCGAATTTATGTGGCGTTCACCTCGAACTAATCAAAGAATTATGTAATCCTTGTGGCGTTCAACAATTACGGTTCTTTCGTTCGCATCATCAATTTCTTGAATCGTGAGGTTTGGGTTGGAATCCTATCGTCTAATTTATTTATTGTTTCTTAAATTTAATCTGATTTAAGTCCTTCCTAGGTTTTTACTTAAGTTATTCCGCATTACTTCTTAGAACTATTTAATATACAATACACGAAAGAAAGAAAAAAATATGTGGAGAAAAAATAATCACATTGCTGGTGTAAGACCGCTTTTCATTTTTACGTGTATCCTTAAATTTCACGCAATAATTATGTTAATGTTATAAATTTTAAATTTAATGATATTTTAATGTCGATAATTTGAATTATTTTGCAGTGGAAGGACTTGGATGCCGTCTCGATCAATGTACCAATTAAAAGTTTCTAAATTGTTTATTTTAATAGTTTACGTGTAATTTATGCGATTAACTGTTTTATTTCCTAAACATGCTATTTTCTATTTTATTGTGTTAAATGGAAAGTTGGGGAAAGTTTAGTGGCAATTGAATAATAAAATTGGAACTTATGGACTTAACTATGCACATGGAGAGAAAGGGGGGACTAATTTGCAAATTTTCAAAGATTTAAACCTAAACCTAAACCCTCCCTTTTCTCTCACTCGAAAATCTCTCACCCTCAACGCTCTCTGTCTCTCCCTCGTCTCTCCGCCCTCGTCTCTCCGCCTCGCTCTCGGTCACGCAGCTCTCCCTCTCCTTCCCTTCGTCGCTCACTGCCGGCTACTATCACCACCACCACCGTGCACCTCCATCATTGGTAAGGCCGCCCCCTCCCTTCCTCTCTCACGCCCGCACACACCACTCACGCGAACACACACGGGATTACACATCCACGAACACCATTACATATATTGACCGTATGTATGTGTATATATATGTAGGTGTGTAAATTCCCACGGTGTATCTCTGATTTCGAATATATGTATATGTGTGTGTGTGTATATATATATATATATATATATATATATATATATATATATTTTTGTGTGTGTAGTGGGTGTAAATGTGTGTGGTTCTCATATTTTCGAATTTAAGGTTATATTAATTTTAAGATTTGTGAATTTGTTGGGACTTAAGGTAGTGATTTTATAGCTTTAGGTTAAACTGTGTGAAGTTGAGTTATAATTTTACTTTTTGAAATTGTAGAAAATTATGTAATTGTATATTGAATTTCAGAATTTGGGATTTTAAGATTATGATACTTTGTTTGAAGTTTTACTTTAAATTTCAAATTATAAATGTTTATTTTCAACCTTTGAAATTAAGGTTATGAGGTTTTGTTTGATTCTAGAGTTAAATTTGACGATCATATTTGAGTATCTTCAAATTCTTAATAACGGGATTTTTAATTGAGAAATTTTGTAAAGTTTAGGTTAAGCTAAATATTTCAACTTAAATTTGAATAAATGAATGATAAAGAACTCGTAAATGCATGTAATTGGATCCCTCGTTTTGAATATAATATTATATGCATTAGTCATGGCTTAAGATCACATGTGAGTTAAATTGAAGTTTTAATGGCAGTTAATGTTTGATTGAGTATTAAAATGAATGACGAATTTAATTGTCAACTAAAAGTCATATTTATTGACGAATGTGAATAATTAGGGATTTTGGTACATTGACGTCACGGGCATCCGAGACTTTTCCACTTGCAAGTTCAGAACGGTAAATACTAAGGATTTCAAGTAAGTAAACTTCCCCCCTATTTTCATCAAAGTAGAAAGTTAATGTGAAATTAATGTGCGTAAGTGATTTCGTGTTAATTACTTAATGTTGATGTATTTGATTTGCGAAATGCAAGTATGTGTATTTAAGGAAATGTTAAAGCATACACATTATCATGTCATTGCATCATTAAACATGCATTGGCATCGAAATGGGAAAGTCAAATGTTTTAATGAAAGGAATGTGTCAAAGTGCAATTTTTGTCAAAAATTATGTATCCCAAGTTTTTGAAAGAATGGGTGTACTTCTATGTCATGAAAGATGCGAGTGGGAAATGGGGCGCGGGGGACCGGCGTACCCGAATGTAATGAGCTGCTTTGCGGTGGAAATGCGCATGTTAATCTGGTTCCAAATAAGAATTGCCCACTGTTATCTGATTGACTAGAAGTTACACCAAGTGAGCTCACGATGGAATGAAGTGAAAGTTTTGAAATGTCAAGTGAAAGCTTGAAAAATGTTGAAAGTTTTGAAAGGTTAAAGTGAATGGGGATACATATTTCAAAGTTAAAGCATTCATGTCATAAGCATGCATTCATGCATACCCAACATTTCAGGTGATGAAAGTTAGATGATTAGAGGAGAGCACGTGGCGGCAGGCTCAGATAGTACCGACTTGAATTATTTAAAATTTAATTTAATGATTTAATTTAAGTTTTTAGTTGTTATTCTTTTAAATTGATAAATCATTTTGAATTAGTTTGTCGGTTCTTAGTCAAAATAAGTTATGGTATTCCCCTGTGATTAGTTTTATCATGTTTCATGAGTTTATAAATTTATACTTCAAGTTATTTTGGTTGAGGAGTTTGGGGAATTGATGTTGAAGTTGAATTTTGGAATTATGGTTGAATGTTGAATGTTGGAGTTGAATGGGTTGAAAATTTCATAATTATTGTAGGTGTGATGTCCCTCTACAGGTTGGTTATATCCAAGTTATAGAGGAGACTCTGCCGAAATTTCTATAAAATTTTAGAATAGAAAATGAAAAGGTTGAAGTTTTTAAATGATTTGTTTCCGCATTTTAATGTTTCAACGATTTATTTCCGCATATAATGTGAATGGAAGTTAACACGCCTAGGTTTTAAATTTTTGAACTTGGAGTGTTACAGCTGGTAACTTAATGGAGCCGAGGAGAAACCAATTGCGGGCTAGGACGAGACTTTGAAAGTTACCGAGAGTGAGAGAACAAAGAAGAGTTTGACGCTGAGCAGATTTTACAGCAAATTGACCTGCAATCTCAGCCTCTGCACCCCTCCCTCAGTCGTCACGTCAAACGGCTTGAGAAAAATCCTGAAGAGATTAAGAAATAATTCGATTTGAGGAGAAACTGTTTAGGGAAAATCGAAAAAGAAGAGATTGAAAATGGGAATGGGTTGAGGACGAGGATGAGGAATTAGTGAGTGGAAAAAGTGATGATATTGATGATCTAGAAAGTGAGAGAGATGACTTTGATAAAAATAAATTATGAATATTGACCTTTAACAATGTGTGAATGTGAATAGTGAAATTTGCTTAAGACTTTTTTATTGTAGGCGTAGGTATAGAAAATATGGAGAGAGAGAGAGAGATCAACTATCCTTTAACTCAGTTTGATAAACGATTTATAAATCGATTTATAAACAATATAATTTTTTAAACCATTTTTTAATCACACATATTTTCTCTATCTAATTTTTAATCATATAATTTACTTCAAAATAATAAATAAATCCGTTTATAAATCACTACAATGTTACCAAATGCCAACAACAAATTCGTTCACATTCTTATCTTTTGTAAAATCAATTATTATGTATTTTCATGTAAGTTTTTTAATTATAACCTCAATTATGAAAAGTTTTTCAAACTTTGACAATTCTGAAAATTTAATCTTCAATACGGTACTTGAGAGTTTTCTCATTGCCTAAATGCACATGATCATTTCTTATCAAAGAGGAAAGTATGATAGGCAAAAACTTCATGACTTGTTAAGACCAGCGTATCACAATCCATTAATTAAAATGCTGTGTAGCTCACTCCCAGATCAAAACACTCATATTTACGAAGCACGTTTTCATTGTAAAACGAACTAAAGACATAATAAAAGTACGCAGTAAACATACAAATTTGAATTGTGTTTACGAATAATAAGAATAATTTAATTATTATTTCGTACATTGAAGTTCACATTTCATCGTACGAAAATAAGACTTCTCCATACGAGATTTCATTTTTCAATAACCTGTACTAATTTCAAGATATTTTAATGCCTGTGTTTGGTAACGGTACTTTTTCTGATTTATAAACTACATAATTTTTCAAACTACTTTTTAACCACAGACTTTTCTCTCTCCAATTTCTAATTACTACTTTTTACCTCAAAATCATAAATAAATCAGTTTATAAACCAAACATTACTATCAAACGGAGGCTTAGTTACACACTCTACTTGTGTGTGCGCTCACACACACATATCTACGTGTTTGATAATAGAATTGCAATAGGATGTGAATATTTGCTTATTTATTTTGTAGTCAATTTATTATGGGCTTTGATACATGTACTTATTGGATGACAAATTGGGTTATTCCTCCCTCATATGGAGGGGGGCCCACATACGAGATTTCATTTTTCAATAACCTGTACTAGTTTCAAGATATTTTAATGCCTACGTTTGGTAACGGTACTTTTTTCTGATTTATAAACCACACAATTTCTCAAATTACTTTTTAATCACACACTTTTCTCTCTCCAATTTCCAACCACTACTTTTTACCTCAAAATCATAAATAAATCAATTTATAAACCAAACAGTATTATCAAACGGAGGCTTAGTTACACACTCTATTTGTGTGTGTGTACACACACATATATCTACGTGTTTGATAATAGAATTGCAATAAGAAGTGAATATTTGCTTATTTATTTTGTAGTCAATTTATTATGGACTTTGCTACATGTAATTATTGGATGACAAATTGGGTTACTCCCCCCTCACATTGAGGGGAGAGTAATCCTGTGAGTGGGGAGTAACCCAATTTATCATGAAAAGTAAGTACAAATAGATTTATTCATTTATTATAAATCCAATCGCAATAGTGGCTAAGATCCCGATAATTAATATTACAGGTTGCTAAATAGTAATTGAATCTTCAAGTTATGTTTAGAGACTTCTTCCTCGGCTTTATACATGCATATAATAATAAGAAAAATGCTATTTGGACAATAAATATGGACAACATTGTAGACAACACTCTCACATGGAGTGGGGTCCAACAAAATATAGGATCCCACCCCATGTGAGAGTGTTGTCCACCATGTTGTTCAACTATGTTGTTCAAGTAGCATTGCCCTAATAATAATTCGTTTGAACTCAACAGTCAACACTAAACAATGTGATAAAGGAAGAAGAAAAATAAAAATCATGATGAATATTTTGCACAATATCTTTTAATATTATGAATCGAACTTCGAATGTAGTGTCCACTAGATCACTACTGTATTCATTTAGTTGGTTAGTTGATGAAGACCTTTTTTTTATTATTATTATTATCATCTTTTTAAATAGAGAGGGTGGAGGGAAAGAGGTAGGCATAGGCCCATAGGGATGCAATCATGCAAGTTGGATTAAAAAATTTTGATTCGTTTTTCGATTTTTGTCAAAAAAAAATCAATTTCAATTTGTCCGAAATTCGAAACTTTCGAAACTTTTGAATTTCGAAATTTTTCGAAAAAAATCAAATTGGAATTGGAAAGAGTTTCAAAATTCCAAAAATTCCCAAATTTCAATCCAAAAATTTTCGAACTAATCTGAACATGTTTCGATCCGAACATCTAATTTTTTCCGAATAAATTTTGAAATGTTTTGTATTTGCATTACAATTAATAATATAAAATATTTTACACATCAAATATAATAACAAAATGTGTTGTCAGTTGTGGTATTACAAAATTTGTTTTACTTATTCATTGATATTATAATCATCAGGTTTGAGTTTTGGAGTATAGCACTATTTGTTTACTAGAAAATAAATTTTGAAACAAAAATATTGATCTACATGACGTTATAGGATAAAAAATGTAAAAATTGTAACATTGTTATTCTCGTTAACTTTTATTTTATTAGATCGTGATGAAAAAACTTATTTTAAATCTATTTATAGATGTTATTTTGTTATCTTTTTTGATTTATAACTTTAATTATAATTTTGATTAGTTGAAATTTTGAACTCATTTAATTTAGACATTCAATTCCCCGAATTTTTTTTTTTTTTCATATACTTAAAATTATTATAAATCTTGATAAAATATTAAATATTGAAAATTTCCGAATTTCAATTTGTAATGAAGTTTGTGTATTTCGAAAAATTTGGAACGAAATTTGGACTCCGTAAAAATAATGGAGTGCTATAGAATGCAAATATGTGACTAGCATTTTGTGTTTAGATTTTGGAGAGATGTGAAGGACCAAAAGGTACCGTCCACACCTTAGGAGTCCTCACTTGCCCTGTCTTGGTAGGGATAACAAAAAAATATCGACTCGAACTAGATGAGGCCCCGATCCTAATGGGGCAAAAAATACCGACTCGCGGGTTGGTGGGGCGTGTTTGGGATGAAAAATGAAAACCTGTAGCAAGTTCGGGTCGGGAGCGAATCGGATCGGAAAAGATTCCTCCCGTTAGTTGCCGACAGCCTAACTTTATTAAAAAATTAAAAAAACAATTACTTAAACCCTAAATGGCTAAATCTAATACGCAGTCAATACCATCTCCCTGACCACAACTGTGCGCCACATTCACTCGTCCCAATCACTATTTCTTTTTCAGTCGTCTCTTCCTCTCAACTCTCATACTCCTCTCCAAGACTCCACCGTCCACCCGTCCCCCAATCGAGATTCCAATCTCCATAGCTGGCACAGCTCCAGTCTCCTTCCAGTCAGACCTGCGTCACCAACATCCTTCCAACCGCAAGGTTGAATTCCAATATTCTATCTCATTAGGACTTGGGAATTATTTATTTTACCTATTTTTATTTATTTTTTAATTTGGTTTGGATTGATAATGCATTTGTATATTTTCAGGGAAGTGCATTTTGTGATTTTTGTCGCATATTTTATTTTCTGGGTCACAAACGAGGCGAGAGAGAAATCTGCCCCGACTCGCAAAAAACTTGAACCCGCCTGGTCCCAAATTTGGCGGGTCGTGGGACGGGACGCAGAATGGCTGACACGCCCCGAACCTGGCCTGTTGTCATCTCTATGTCCTGGGTCTTAGTGAATGAGGTAAATACAAGATATGTCTCCAAGTATGGAAGGTGGGATGCTTGTTTTTTGACTTCGCATATCAAGGTTTCACGGATCGCAGGTTCAGCTCCCGAGGTTTCTCGCCTCTAGGTAACTTACCTCTCATTTATTGGCTGGCAAGGCAGAACAACTGGTACACACGCACACTGATGAGTAGGATGTAAGGGAAATACCTGCAATATGATCATATCATTAGAGCACTTCATGGTAAAATATGTCAACCGCCTAGCTGTTGCCGACTTGCCGAACCGAATGGGGAGATAAGCATTTTCACTGCGTGACATTCTCCCCCATTCGAATCCGCTTACGTCCTCGTAGCGGGAAGTGAGCTTCGCATCAACACGCAATCCTCAATTTCAGAATTAAACGGCACCATCCCCTCATTGACGAGCATTTACACGGTGGTCCTCCCACACTTGCCCGCTGTAACTCGTACATACCGCATCCGACACCAACCTTCACCATCTGCCCCCATAAGCAGTAGTTCTTCGGTGGACGGCCTCCAGTCGCAGCGCCTCCAGCACATGTCGAAGCACATACCTACTACATTCTCGTAGGCCCTGAAAAATGCGCTCCTCAAAACTCCTTCAAAAGCAATCGCGCAGCTTCCTTCTTCGTGTTCCGCAAGCTTGTCGACACGATCCGTGGCCCAAAATCTTTTCTCCGCGAGAATTCATGTCATTGATCTCCACAAGACCAACAACGCATTCAAGCGGGACCGCTCTGATACCAACTTTTACGGATCGCAGGTTCAGCTCCCGAGGTTTCTCGCCTCTAGGTAGCTTACCTCTCATTCATTGGCCGGCAAGGCAGAAAAACTGGCACACACGCACGCTGATGATCATATTGCAGGTATTTCCCTTACATCCTACTCATCAGCATGCGTGTGTGTGTGCCATTTGTTCTGCCTTGCCTGCCAATGAATGAGAGGTAAGCTACCTAGAGGCGAGAAATCTCGGAAGCTGAACCTGCGATCCGTGAAAGTTGGTATTAGAGCGGTCCCGCTTGAATGCGTTGTTGGTCTTGTGGAGATCAATGATATGAATTCTCGCGGAGAAAAGATTTTGGGCCACGGATCGTGTCGGTAAGCTTGCGGAACACGAAGAAGGAAGCTGTTGGGGAAGATGGGTGTGCTGGGCAGCGTTGCGCGATTGCTTTTGAAGGAGTTTTGAGGAGCGCATTTTGCAGGGCCTACGAGAATGTAGTAGGTATGTGCTTCGACATGTGCTGGAGGCGCTGCGGCTGGAGGCCGTCCACCGAAGAACTACTGCTTATGGGGACAGATGGTGAAGGTTGGTGTCGGAGGCGGTATGTACGAGTTACAGCGGGCAAGTGTGGGAGGACCACCGTGTGAATGCTCGTCCATGAGGGGATGGTGCCGTTTAATTCTGCAATTGAGGAGTGCGTGTTGATGCGAAGCTCACTTCCCGCTACGAGGACGTAAGCAGATTCGAATGGGGGAGAATGTCACGCAGTGAAAATGCTTATCTCCCCATTCGGTTCGGCAAGTCGGCAACAGCTAGGCGGTTGGCCTATTTTACCATAAAGTGCTCTAATGATATGATCATATTGCAGGTATTTCCCTTACATCCTACTCATCAGCGTGCGTGTGTGCCAGTTGTTCTACCTTGCCGGCCAATGAATGAGAGGTAAGCTGTAGCAACCAAGAATTTTTACGCGATTAATAATTATTTTAATAGAAAATCGTGTCGCTACTATTTCACCCATTTTTATTAAGTTAACGCAGCGACGTATTCGTATAGCCAAGTCAAGAAATAATCGAGATCGTTCGATTTTAAATTAAATTCCGAATTTCTAAAAATATCTCCATTTTCTTGATTTAAAGTATATTAAGTCCAAATACTTAATTCAATGTTATCCCAATATTTATTTATACAAAAATTACTTTTATTATTTAAATTAAGAAAATATATGCAAGCATGAGAGGTTCCATTATATGTAATCATGAAGAGCATAATATTTGTATAAAAAATGGAAAAGTATATGAATGATTTATATACTCCATTATATATAATCATGAAGAGCATAATATTTGTATAAATATGGAAAAGTATATGAATGATTTATATACTCCATTATATATAATCATGAAGAGCATAATATTTGTATAAATATGGAAAAGTATATGAATGATTGATAAGACTCCATTATATGTAATCATGAAGAGCATAATATTTGTATAAAAAATGGAAAAGTATATGAATGATTTATATACTCCATTATATATAATCATGAAGAGCATAATATTTGTATAAATATGGAAAAATATATGAATGATTGATAGACTCCATTATATATAATCATGAAGAGCATATTATTTGTATAAATATGGAAAAGTATATGAATGGTGCTTTACTTTAAGAAAAGGATGTGTTAAAATTAATAGAATTGAATGATTATGTTTACAATATGCCAACTTTATACATCTATTTAAACCCATCTCTTTTACACACAACTCTACACATATACACTTATTTCCAACCTCTTGACAAAATCCACAAGTAAGAGAAATTCAAGGTGGTCAAGAAAGTTTTGGTCCATTTACTACTACACTTCATTTTAATCTTTTAAAAGGTAAGTATATCTTATGTTTTTATGAAAATTAAGTATGTTGTTATGAAAAGTAAGTATATCTTATATTTTTATGAAAATTAAGTATGTTGTTATGAAAAGTAAGTATATCTTATGTTTTTATGAAAATTAAGTATGTTGTTATGAAATGTAAGTATATCTTATGTTTTTATGAAAATTAAGTATGTTGTTATGAAATGTAAGTATATCTTATGTTTTTATGAAAATTAAGTATGTTGTTATGAAATGTAAGTATATCTTATGTTTTTATGAAAATTAAGTATGTTGTTATGAAATGTAAGTATATCTTATGTTTTTATGAAAATTAAGTATGTTGTTATGAAAAGTAAGTATATCTTATGTTTTTATGAAAATTAAGTATGTTGTTATGAAATGTAAGTATATCTTATGTTTTTATGAAAATTAAGTATGTTGTTATGAAATGTAAGTATATCTTATGTTTTTATGAAAATTAAGTATGTTGTTATGAAATGTAAGTATATCTTATGTTTTTATGAAAATTAAGTATGTTGTTATGAAATGTAAGTATATCTTATGTTTTTATGAAAATTAAGTATGTTGTTATGAAAAGTAAGTATATCTTATGTTTTTATGAAAAGTAAGTATGTTTTTATGACAAGTAAGTATATCTTATGTTTTTATGAAAAGTAAGTATGTTTTTATGAAAGGTAAATACACCTTATGTTTTTATGAAAAGTAAGTATGTTTTTATGAAAATTAAGTATATCTTATATTTTTATGAAAAGTAAGTATGTTTTTATGAAAGGTAAATACACCTTATGTTTTTATGAAAAGTAAGTATGTTTTTATGACAAGTAAGTATATCTTATGTTTTTATGAAAATGTTTGGATCATTACTATGAAATCAATCTCACAAGATTGTTATGGGTTCCATATGATATGTTTATGATTATGCTAAGGGGACCGGAGTTTAGTAGCGCTACACATAAGAATTCTTGCCATTTAAGTTCGGTAAAATTCTTGTGTCTCCCTATGTTTATGAGTATTTCGATCCTATCCTATGTTATGATGAAAATGATCCCTATGCTTTCAAAAGAAAATTTATGCTTGGTATACTTACTGGGATTTTATAAATCTCACTTCACGATATTTACCATTTTCAGATAATTGAAGGTTCGAGGCGGTCAACATGGAAGTGACAAAAGTGGTTAAGATTGATGAGATAATTATGTTGAACTTTATGTAAGAAAATTATGTTCTATTTTTATTCACAAATAAAATTATGGGATTCTAATTATTCTTTTGAATAATTTTACATTACTATTTAAGTCTCGATAATATGATATGAGTCACTTTTAGTGGCACTCGAATGGTCGAGAATTCGGGTCGTCACAGTTGGTATCAGAGCAAAGAGTTTTAAAAACGATTCTGTAGATTTTTGAAATTTTATTTCTTTAAAAAAAAAAAAAAAAAAAAAATCACTATTCACGTGAACAGTAAAACGACGTGCTATTCATGATGAACAGTGAACGAAATCACTATTCATTATAAAAAAAAAAATTGAATTTTCACATGTCAAGTATGGTTATGATTTTGAAAAGCATGATGAAATTTGATGTGCGAATTTCAAGGACAAAATTCATTTTAAGCAAGGGAGTTTGTAATGTCCTGAAAATTTTATGGAATATAATTAGTTAGTGATATGATGTTTATATTGATGTCTTTGATAAATTTCTAGAAGTTCGGGGACTAAAGGAAAAATAAGATTTGACGATAAATTTTATTTGGGTTAAGTTATTAATTATTGATGGGGAGATAATTACTATATCGATATTGGATTTGTTTTGAAGACTGTGATTAATTAGGAATTATGATTCAAGAAAATGTTGATTTGGATACAACCACATTAAATTATTGTTGATTAAAGGAAAATAAGATTATATGAAATATTTTAACTCATCACTCTACTATGTCACTCTCCACGTATTGACTCCTCGAACCAGGTATGTTATATGCTTTGCAAGTCATTTACGATTTTATTAAGACATGTTAAGTATGAAATCTTCATATGTTATGAATCTTTAAGTGAAATATACATGTTGAGTATGATATGAATTGATAGAAGCCTGAATTTTAATTTATTCCTTTTTATGTAGAATCATGAGACATAGAGGATATTGATATGAATTTTGGTTCATATTAAGCTTAGTAAGACTGACTAAATTAGAAAAATAAGTTGGTTCGTAACTTTTGCCAAAAAATATATGGAATAATATATTAAACAAACAAAATTAATAATGAATTTGTACAATAATTTATCCCTTTATCACTACCTTTGTGTAAAAACAAGGGAAAAACTGTGGATGGTTATTAGTACTTCCTCTTCAAGTTTCAATTTTCGGTTCAATAATTTATCCCTTTATCACTACCTTTGCTTAAAAGCAAGGAAAAACTGTGGATGATTATTGGTACCACTCTTCAAGTTTCAATTCTGAAAAAAATTCGGAAAGAAAGAAAGAGAACGGGTGTTGAGCATAATGGGAATAATATGACTTAAGAATGATTTTCAAAATAATTGTTGTCCTCGAGTTTAGAAATGATGAACCTTAAATGGACTTTGCATAATTGATTTTAGACATGGCACTAAGTGTAAGAAGTCAACAGAAATGATTAGAAATATGTTCAGATTATCTATCATTTAGATTTAATGAGAAATAGCGAGCCAATTTTATGAAGTTTTATGAGATGTTAAGATTATAAGTGATATGATTTTAATGAGACTTTTATGAGAAGCATTATGAAGTTAGAGATTTAAAGATTTGGTTATTGGGAATTAAGTAATGGCTATTATGTTGAGTAAGTGAATTATGCCTCTATATTGAAGAGAAATTTATTATGAACTTTGGCCTTGTGATTAAATTTTGGGAATATGATTTATGACTTATAAATATAAGTATGAGTAATCTTTTGAGCCAATTAAGGTATTGAAGGAAGTGATATTGTGATATTGACGACTATGATTTGAAATTTCTATGTTGAGGAATTATGAATTGATTTTCTGGAATATTTTTTTATGATATTGAAGTTTGATGAAATTGTGGTCAATTTTTAGATCGTTGTGATCAAATGTGAAATTATTTATTATTGTGAGTTATGAAGTATGCTTACGGTTTGAATAAGTCCAAATTTCAAAGGAAACTCTGCCTAGAATTTTATCGTTTGGAATTAAGAGCATAGTATGGTATGCAATCACTAAGAGAATTGAGGTTAGACATGCAAATTCATTTACATCACAAACGAGATTTAGTAGATGATAACAGAGATATTATTATTTTCTCGTAAGGAGAACACACAAGAGTCACACTGGAAAGAAATACATGAAACACGCAAAAGCAAAAGAAAGCAACATGGGAAATTCCTCAAATTGAGAGATGTGTTTCCGGAGTAGCCGTATCCTACCACCTCTGACCTTTTGAGGAAATAAAGAAACCTTCAAAGAGGTGTGTTTCGAGAGTAAGAATACTCCGTAATCTACCACCTGGAACCTTTGAGGTACACACAAGATTTAAACATTAAGGAAATCCTAGGAAATTAGAGGGGTGTCTCGAGAGTAAGAATACTCCGTACTCTACCCCCACCTATTCTAAGATTCATAAAGTTAAGTTTACATTAACCGGACTCCATTTTCGCTTGATTCCCCTTCCTTGCGACCAATCTATCTTAACCCCTGCTGGATCTTGTATTGAGATATATGACTGCAGCTTATCCAGTAGTTCATCAATAGTAGGAGCAGAAATAAGGAGCCTTCTGGAAAATGGAGAGATGAATCCCTGTTCCACAGCATAATCAAGAAAGGTTAACAAGCCATCAAAGAAATTGTTAACATTCAGAAGCCCAATAGGCTTAGTATGGAGATCTAGTTGAGCCCACGAGGTAATGTTAAAGATTTCTTCTAAGGTACCAAAACCTCCGGGCAGGGCTATAAAGGCATCAGAACCATATAGCATACAAGTTATGCGTTCATGGATGGATAAGGTTTGAACTTCATGCCCTCGTGTTTTTCCTGCAACATCTACCAAAGGGACAGGTATGACACCGATTACTTTTGATTTCTCTGCAAGAGCAGATTGGGAAACACAACCCATTAGACCACTGCTACCACCCCCATACACAAGAGTGATACCTTTTTCCCCCAGTTTCTTTCCAAGATCTACGGCCGCTTCTAGATAACTGAAGCCTTTCCCCACTTTTGATCCACAAAATACACAAATAGTTTTGATCTGTCGAAGTTTTGGTGCTTCCATCTTTGATAGTATAGAAGAGAAAACTTACGAAGAAGATGTGATTTTGGGATGCCTGAACTATGAAATATGTTTGGCTATTTAAAGCCGGAAAAACTTACTGTTTTTGATTGATTCTGAAAAAGTAAAGATTTACTTTTGACAAAATCGGCCAACTTTTGACTGTTTTACCAAAGCTTTCATCTTTCGGTGATTTATTTTCCAGCTTTATCAAACCTCGAGAAAGGAAAATATATTTTTACCAACCTTTATCAAAACGCGTGAAAGGAAACAGAAGAATATTTTAAATATGTATCAAGAGATTTACCTTATATCAATGCTGATTTGCCACAACCTCATTGTGTAAAACAGACTGGCAGATAGGATCTTTTGCAGTTATATTTTTGAGACTTGACTGTTTTACCAAAGCTTTCATCTTTCGGTGATTTATTTTCCAGCTTTATCAAACCTCGAGAAAGGAAAATATATTTTTACCAACCTTTATCAAAACGCGTGAAAGGAAACAGAAGAATATTTTAAATATGTATCAAGAGATTTACCTTATATCAATGCTGATTTGCCACAACCTCATTGTGTAAAACAGACTGGCAGATAGGATCTTTTGCAGTTATATTTTTGAGACTATAACGATTTTTGTCTTCGTTAAACTGAGCGTATAAGGAGAGAAGTTCACGTTGCACATAACCACTTGGGTGCGTCTCAAGAGTCAGTCGAATATCATCCAAAGACTCCTTACTCAGTCCACCCTTTATGAATTTGATTTTATCATCCCGATTAGTAGAAGAATATCCTACTGTTTTGCAACGAGTATCACAGTTCCAACGAGCACATTTGTAGCAACCATTCAGCCTTTTTGCTCTTCGTTTCTTTGCGAAGGTGCTTTTGCCTAAACCAGGCATGTGCTTTGGAAATGTCATAGGTAATTCACCAGATAATCGAACTTTTGCTTCGATCAACCAGCGAACATCTTCTGGAATACCATGAGCCATCAGCAACCTCAACCTTTCGAGCCTAATTCGATAAATTTTTCTCAGATCATTCATAGGAAGATTGGAATAATACTTGCGAATGTTTGAAAGGATGATATCCATTTTTGATGGATCTAACCTCTTCCCAACATGATCTATTTAAAGGTATAAAGGAACTAAGTGGATCCATCTGATATTGATTCCAGCAAGAAAGCGCGGAATAGAATAATGAAAAGAAGAGACAAGAATTAATGCGCTGTTTAATTTTATCGATAAAGGAAGATTTGATGATAAGATTTTGAGATACAGAATATTTTCTTGGATTTGGTACTGATATTTTAGGTATAATAATAAGTAATTAAGGTATGGTGTGATGATACGGGAATACGTGAAAGTGAAATAAGGACCGTATCGAATCAGAATTCATAAGTATGTACAAGTGAAAGAAATACCTTGCGGGAAATGTTGTGACAATTAAGTGAAGAATTTTAGTTATTTGGGAGCTAATTATTTATTTGAATTTTGCAGAACGTTTTGGTTACAAATATGGGAAAAGATAAGCTGATGATATTATGTTGATTGATGAATAATATGTTTGGATATATTACATAGGGGATATTCAGGTAACCATTTTATTTACTTTGGGATATTTGGTGATAAGAAGAAATGACTAATTATTATGGTATGATATGTTAGTAAAGATTTATTGAAATTTTAGAGATATTAATACGAATATTTGAGGTCACATGATACGATGATAAGTGACAGGTTACATGAGTACTACAAGACATGATGAAATATCACATACGATTGGGAATTTTCCTTTTGAGTCAGAATTTATGAGTAGACACATATGTCTATTATTGATAGAAAAGTCCATGTTTTTAAGAAAAACAAAGATATGCATTTAGTCAAAGTCCAGTGGGTTAAATATAGTAGCAATGATACTACCTAAGAGAAGAAGAGAAGAGATTCTGATTAAGTGTTCAGAAATCATAAGATCAAGTAAGTTTAATTTCGAGGACGAAATTATTTTAAGGGGGTAAGTTTGTAGCAACCAAGAATTTTTACGCGATTAATAATTATTTTAATAGAAAATCGTGTCGCTACTATTTCACCCATTTTTATTAAGTTAACGCAGCGACGTATTCGTATAGCCAAGTCAAGAAATAATCGAGATCGTTCGATTTTAAATTAAATTCCGAATTTCTAAAAATATCTCCATTTTCTTGATTTAAAGTATATTAAGTCCAAATACTTAATTCAATGTTATCCCAATATTTATTTATACAAAAATTACTTTTATTATTTAAATTAAGAAAATATATGCAAGCATGAGAGGTTCCATTATATGTAATCATGAAGAGCATAATATTTGTATAAAAAATGGAAAAGTATATGAATGATTTATATACTCCATTATATATAATCATGAAGAGCATAATATTTGTATAAATATGGAAAAGTATATGAATGATTTATATACTCCATTATATATAATCATGAAGAGCATAATATTTGTATAAATATGGAAAAGTATATGAATGATTGATAAGACTCCATTATATGTAATCATGAAGAGCATAATATTTGTATAAAAAATGGAAAAGTATATGAATGATTTATATACTCCATTATATATAATCATGAAGAGCATAATATTTGTATAAATATGGAAAAATATATGAATGATTGATAGACTCCATTATATATAATCATGAAGAGCATATTATTTGTATAAATATGGAAAAGTATATGAATGGTGATTTACTTTAAGAAAAGGATGTGTTAAAATTAATAGAATTGAATGATTATGTTTACAATATGCCAACTTTATACATCTATTTAAACTCATCTCTTTTACACACAACTCTACACATATACACTTATTTCCAACCTCTTGACAAAATCCACAAGTAAGAGAAATTCAAGGTGGTCAAGAAAGTTTTGGTCCATTTACTACTACACTTCATTTTAATCTTTTAAAAGGTAAGTATATCTTATGTTTTTATGAAAATTAAGTATGTTGTTATGAAAAGTAAGTATATCTTATGTTTTTATGAAAATTAAGTATGTTGTTATGAAAAGTAAGTATATCTTATGTTTTTATGAAAATTAAGTATGTTGTTATGAAATGTAAGTATATCTTATGTTTTTATGAAAATTAAGTATGTTGTTATGAAATGTAAGTATATCTTATGTTTTTATGAAAATTAAGTATGTTGTTATGAAAAGTAAGTATATCTTATGTTTTTATGAAAATTAAGTATGTTGTTATGAAATGTAAGTATATCTTATGTTTTTATGAAAATTAAGTATGTTGTTATGAAATGTAAGTATATCTTATGTTTTTATGAAAATTAAGTATGTTGTTATGAAATGTAAGTATATCTTATGTTTTTATGAAAATTAAGTATGTTGTTATGAAATGTAAGTATATCTTATGTTTTTATGAAAATTAAGTATGTTGTTATGAAAAGTAAGTATATCTTATGTTTTTATGAAAAGTAAGTATGTTTTTATGACAAGTAAGTATATCTTATGTTTTTATGAAAAGTAAGTATGTTTTTATGAAAGGTAAATACACCTTATGTTTTTATGAAAAGTAAGTATGTTTTTATGAAAAGTAAGTATATCTTATATTTTTATGAAAAGTAAGTATGTTTTTATGAAAGGTAAATACACCTTATGTTTTTATGAAAAGTAAGTATGTTTTTATGACAAGTAAGTATATCTTATGTTTTTATGAAAATGTTTGGATCATTGCTATGAAATCAATCTCACAAGATTGTTATGGGTTCCATATGATATGTTTATGATTATGCTAAGGGGACCGGAGTTTAGTAGCGCTACACATAAGAATTCTTGCCATTTAAGTTCGGTAAAATTCTTGTGTCTCCCTATGTTTATGAGTATTTCGATCCTATCCTATGTTATGATGAAAATGATCCATATGCTTTCAAAAGAAAATTTATGCTTGGTATACTTACTGGGATTTTATAAATCTCACTCCACGATATTTACCATTTTCAGATAATTGAAGGTTCGAGGCGGTCAACATGGAAGTGATAAAAGTGGTTAAGATTGATGAGATAATTATGTTGAACTTTATGTAAGAAAATTATGTTCTATTTTTATTCACAAATAAAATTATGGGATTCTAATTATTCTTTTGAATAATTTTACATTACTATTTAAGTCTCGATAATATGATATGAGTCACTTTTAGTGGCACTCGAATGGTCGAGAATTCGGGTCGTCACATAAGCTACCTAGATGCGAGAAACCTCGAGAGCTGAATCTGCGATCCGTGAAAGTTGGTATCAGAGCGGTCCCGCTTGAAAGCGTTGTTAGTCTTGTGGAGATCAATGACATGAATTCTTCGCGGAGAAAAAATTTTGGGCCACGGATCGTGTCGGCAAGCTTGCGGAACACGAAGAAGAAAGCTGTTGGGGAAGATGGGTGTGCTGGGCAGCGTTGCCCGATTGCTTTTGAAGGAGTTTTGAGGAGCGCATTTTGCAGGGCCTATGAGAATGTAGTAGGTATGTGCTTCGACATGTGCTGGAGGTGCTGCGGCTGGAGGTCGTCTACCGAAGAACTACTGCTTATGGGGGCAGATGGTGAAGGTTGGTGTCGGAGGCGGTATGTACGAGTTACAGCGGGCAAGTGTGGGAGGACCACCGTGTGAATGCTCGTCCATGAGGGGATGGTGCCGTTTAATTCTGCAATTGAGGAGTGCGTGTTGATGCGAAGCTCACTTCCCGCTACGAGGACGTAAGCGGGTTCGAATGGGGGAGAAGGATCGCAGGTTCAGCTCCCGAGGTTTCTCGCCTCTAGGTAGCTTACCTCTCATTCATTGGCCGGTAAGGCAGAACAACTGGCATACACGCACGCTGATGAGTAGGATGTAAGGAAAATACCTGCAATATGATCATATCATTAGAACACTTCATGGTAAAATAGGCCAACCACTTAGCTGTTACTGACTTGTCGAATCGAATGGGGAGATAAACATTTTCACTGCGTGATACAAGGGCATCATCCATATTTCAGGATTCGAACACTCACCATGACAAGTGCAAACTAAGTTGGAGATTTTTCATTTTTACCTTCTCTTTTCACCACTTGAAAATAGGTAGGACCAAAGTGCATGAAAAGACGTTTGTGAAAGATGAGTTGGAGAACTCCGGTTCACCTTTTGTTTGCTACATCAAAACAACATTTTGGTGGGGGCATGAGTCATGACCTCGATTGTCAGAAATTTGCATGACGATGGAAATCTATCGCAAGATATCGTGAATATAATTTTCGTTGACTAGATATGTATCAATCTATTTATTTTATAAAGAATTTAATGAGAATGACTTGAATTATGGATATTTGCGAACGGTATGTAATAAAATTGTTACTTATACAAATAAAATGTAAAAATAAGTATACAGATAATGATGTGACAATTTTATAATTGTTAATTTTTTAAGTGATGTGATGCATAAGTTAATAAATTTTTGCCACATATCTTGTTTGTATATCCGTTTGTACGCTTAGGCTACATTTGATAGCGATGATGTAGAATTTGGGTGGAAAGAAAATGAATTTCATGGAATTGATTTCTAGGAAATTGAATTTTTGAGAATTGAAAGTTTAATATGTTTGATTGATTTAATTTTGTAGGTGAAAAAGGTAAAAAAAAATTCAATTTTTATTATTTGATTGACATTATTTTTCATGAGTTGCGTCTATTTGTTTCTCCATCCATCCAAAGTGTGCAAGTGGCCGATCTCTATTTGGCAATTCATTATAATTAGCAGCTGTCTTTTTTTTTTTTTTTTAATTTCAAGGTAAATTTTGTGGTTAAAAACTGAAAATAAAAAATTATGTATAGTTAAAAAGTGATTTAAAAAATTGTATAAATTATAATGAATAACAATTACTTATTACAATGAGTTGTCAAACGGAGGCCAAATTTGTATACGAAGCTCATGAGGGCAATTTGGAAAAGTTGACAAAATAAAAATACTGCAAAAGAAAATATGTGAATTTGTCAGGTCAGCTGTAATGCTTTACAGAATTTTCCATTCGTGGGACCCACAAATTTGACAAACTAAAATAGACAAAAAAAATTCATTAAAATTAGATTCTACATTATTACTTGATAATAAAAATGTTAATTTTTGAGAAAAATAAATCAATTAACAATAATAAAAGGATCAAACGTGATAAAAATGGTACAAGATTTTACTTGAAAAATAAAATTTCCTATCTAGCTGGAAAAACGAATTCCACGAAAATAAGGAAAACACGCACGTGAAGGAATTGGTTTGACCAATTGCCTGGAATACGAAAGTAATCAAAAACACAAAACATGAAAATTGACTGGAAAAAATATCATTTTCCAGGAAAAAAAAAAAGTGAATCAAACGTACCCTTATATATACATGTAGCAAAACTCGATATCATTTAGAGGTTATTCACATTTCATTTAATGGTCAAATGTAAATTGATAGCTAAGCAACGTGAAGTCGTAACTCCATAGTCATTTGGTCATATTACAAGAGGAACAGTTTCAAAATGGAATTCAATAAGAATTAGAATGTCGTGGTTAACGGGGACCCCGTTATACAGATACCACCAAGATGTTCTTCGTTCTAGTTGCCTAATTCTTGTTTTCACGTATTTTTTAAGATTTTTGATTTCAAAAAATAATATATATAGCTAAAATTAGGTTGTACTGTTGAACTTCTTTTGATCATAAAGCTGTGTTTGATACACCTTCATTTGTCTGGAAAATGTTAAATCACAAAAAATATTTTTCACCTTTTGTATTTATTCGGTGTTTGATTGAAAAAATTTGCCTTGAAAAATATTTTTCTTAGGTACAATAATTTAAAGCACAATTACCTCATTTGCTTTGAAAATATTTTTTTGTCAATTTGATGAGAAAATATTTTTCACCTTAAGTGAAAAAGTCTTTTGTGTCACGTTTGATCATTTTTGTTATTGTTAATTGACTTTTTTTTTTTCCAGAAATTAACATTATTATTATCAAGTACAAATGAGTGAAAAATTTAAAAAAATTAATTTTTTATTAAAATAGTTAAATTTTAATTTATTTGTCACGAAAAATAATGACAATCAAACAATAAAATTAGGGAAATCTCCTACTTTTTCACATGGAAAATTAATCTAATCAAATACTTTCAATTTACATTTTCTAAAAAAATAATTTTCAAGTAAATCAATTCCTAAAATACATTTTTTTATCATTTATTTTCCATCTTTTTCATCAAAGACAGCCTAAAAGAATCTCTCACTCTCTCTTCAAAATCCAATATTGGGTGGGCAATCCCTTTCTTTAATAACCTCCTTCAAAAATATTATAAGGCTACCTTAAGAAACATAGCAAAACCATTCATTAAATTTAAGGCAAGATCTGTATGCTGCTAAACAATACTCTTTACAAAATTCAATTTTATTTCGTATTTCAATTATATAAAATCATCTGTAACTCTATTTCGCCTCACCTATCCAATATGGCTCTAATAAATTAATAATGTTTGAGATTATTTTATCAACCTTAAGAAAATTTTGCACGTAAATATCGATCATATAACACGATCTACCATGTACATATATACGAATGTAATCAACTCAATTCTTTTTTAATCGTGTCTAATACTTCTATAGTGCATTAAAACACTTTCAACCGTCAATTCCCCTCTTAAAATTTAATTTTGGATTGAACATTGTCAAAAGACAAGAAGGACTACGCCCACATTTAGGGAGCGTGTGAGATTGATAAAAGTTGGTGAATCCTATAAAAATGTATGGTGAAAAATTGAATAAAAATTGTATTACTAAAAATAAAAATTGACCAGCTTCTAATAAACAAAAGTTTTACCAAATAAGCACTTAATTAATACTCCGTTTGGTAATATTATAGTGGTTTATTAATTTCTAAGTTTTTTTGTTCTCATCATGTTTTATTTTACAAAATTTGTAACCGGCAAGCAGCAGACAATAAATTGTGATTGATAATTAAAGTCAAACGTTTAAAATGCCAAGCATGTCGATACAAAGAATTCAATTAAAGATTCCATGTCTTGTGGAAGGGCGGTTTACCCCTCTCTTTTTACTTCCTTTCTTATTTTCGACAAAATTAAGAATCCTTCGTCACGCGTGTCCACGAAGATTAGGCTCATCATTTTCTAAAAATATAGAGGGTCCATTTGACAATATTTGAATTTTTGCTTTTGTTTTTTAGAGCATCAACAATGAATATATATTAATTTTGGTTAGTTAAATGTTGCCATATGGATAATAAAATGAATGTTAATTGATATATTTACATGTTAAAATTTTGCTAATCAACCCTTTATTTAACATTCCAATGTATGTATATATATTTCTTCATTGATGTATGTGAGATTAGAACAAAAAAAAAAAAAAAATGGATAAAAAGCTTAATAAATGTCATGTGTGCTAGCTAAAATGATAAACTGAACCAAAAAAATTAAAAAATCAAAATTGATCGATGTTCATAACCAAAATCGAAGTAAAACTAATAAAACATAATTTTTGCTCCAAAAGGATGCCCAGTGTCTTAAGTTATTTATGTTACATGAATTTCTTTATATCAAATCAATAAACACCTACGCCTAATTGATACTTCACTATTACATTGGACTAGTTAAATTTAGTTACTCAACCCTCTATATAACATCCAAATGTATGTGTACATATTTCTTCTTTCAAGTATTTGAGATTATGACTAAAAATGGGGGGAGGGGGAACTAAATTAATGTCATGTGTACTAGCTAAAAAGATAATTAAAGTTAATAAACAAATTAGCTTATGACACAAAAAGGTTCTTTTAGCTAACATACTAATACATGATTTATAGCTATAAATTTGACTGCAATCTAACATATGTCGTAACAAGTGAAATAACATGTCCACTGTGAATGCTTTTAAAGTTAGCAAACAAGTTAACTTATGACACGAAACGAATCTTTTAGCTAACACACTAATACATTCATTCAGGGACGGAGCCACCAAATGGAGAGTCAACGCGTTTGCCCATACTGGATCCGTCCCAAAAAAATTAGTTAAATTTTTTGGTATTTTTTGAGTTGCGACTAAAAAATACAGTTATTTGATCGATATCCGTCCGAGTTGGACAAAAATTTTAGATGATTGTCCTAGCTGAACAAAGTTTCTGAATTCGCCACTACATTCATTAGGAGTTATAAATTTGATGTCCCCATAACATATAACACTTACAAGTGAATTAATGCACCGATTGAGGATATTCTTATTAAGCTTTTCGAGAAAATCATCTTAAACCGTGGGATACAATGAAAATGGTCAAGTGAAAATGGCCTTTTATGAAAATAACCAAAAATTTTACCAACACATAAAAATAACATTAGACATTAGGAACTACCAAAATTACCCTTAAATATCATATTTCAACTAAGCCTATTAGAATTTAGAAAAGTTATAACCTACTCCTTAAAAATTTACATTTATATACCTTTAATTAATTTGTTTATATGATTTTATTTGATTTTTGTTCGCTCATAGTGGCACCCCTCTCAATTGGTATCAGAGCCATATGACAGATCTAAAAGATAAATATTATATGACAAAAAATAAAAATGAATATATAATATATACATCAAGATTTATGATTATGCTTACATTAATACTACCCAATAATTATAAAATAAAAATCTTGAGAACTCTAAAAAATTTAGACAAAGATATAAGAAAAGATATTTATGATCTAATAAATTTCGATATAATAAAAAAAATTATCATTAACAAAATATTAGATTTAATCCACAAAGATATACTAGAAGAATTATATAAAGATTATAGAAATGGATTATCATATAGAGAACCTTTATTAATTAAATATCTAGATATGAAAACAAATGAAAAATTAGATTCATTAACAGAACAAAGAGGAAATCTATTAGATCAAATGATAGAAGAAAGAAATATAAAAAGAAAATGATTTCTAAGATTAAAATCATTAGAAAGTAAAAGAAAATACTTTAATATAATTCTGAAGCAATTACCTAATATACTTATGATCATTAATAACAAAAAAAAAATCAATATGAAAGAATATAATATAACTGGAGAAATAAAATACTATATAAAATATTATAGAGCACAACAAAGAAAAACAATGTTAAGATAAATTGAAGAATTTTGTGAATATAATATAATGATATGTAAAGAAGTAAAATATGATACGGAACTAAGATTAGAAATTGAACATATCAAAGGAAGAAATTAATGACAGAATTTTCAGAAATAAAATTTGAAAAACAAAAATAATAGAGAATATAAGACTTCCAGTTGGAACTTATCAAATAAAAGGAGCTAATACAACCATGTTCCAACCATTAAGCTCATGGGGAGAATCCGATGAATTTTTTAATATGCAATTAAATTGGATAAGTGCATTTTTATGACAAACATATAAAAACATAAATTTACAAGATAAATTGGCTGTTGAAGAATTACAACAGTTACATATACAAGATATGAATATCAAAGAAAAATTACAAAATATTCAAAGTAAACTAACAATACAATTTAAAGAATTAAAAGATATGATAAGAGAAGTTAAAAATATAGATGAAGAAATCTTAAAAGAATTCAATTCCAAAGAAAATCGGGATAATTAATTAATCTAGATAAAAATTGGAATAATCATAGAAAAAACAGATAAGTTAAGTGAGAAAATAAGAAAGAATGCAAAATGAAAAAATTACATCAATAGAAGAAAGAATCAAAAAATTAGAAATAAAAATAGATGATATGTATGACAAACTATTTAAGGTACAAAATATTCAAACTATTAAACCAAGTGTATAAAATGTCCATAAGTGAATATATTGAAGATCTAAAAATATTAATAAAATTATTAATAAGTGATGTTCAAGATGTAAAAGATGAATTAAAAGAAGTTAGAAATGAAATAAATATACTAAAACTAGAAATTAGATAATTCAAAGAAAATAATAAAAACAAAGATAAAAAAATAGACAAGAAATTCATAGAAAAAGAAATATTAAGAATAGGAAAGAAACACTTTGAACAAAAAAAAAAAATTATAATAGAAGCATGAAGTATGGATGATGAATTTAGAAAAAACATATTACCAAAAATACTAGAAGAATAATTAGAATTACAAAAATCCATAGAAAAAACTTTAGGAAAACTAAAAGTTGAAGAAAAAGAACAAGCTAAAAATGAATGAAGAACTGAATTTGCTTATAGAAAATTTTGACCAATTAAGCCTAGAAAATTTTAATGAATACTGGAGGAGCACCTAGCCCAGTGTAGCGCCCCGAGTTCCGTATACCCGATTCACTACGTCATTTTCTGTCTAAATTTTTCGAATAATATTTTTGCGGAAGAAATAATTGAAATTCATTTTTGGCAACATTAAATAAACTGTAATGGCCGCTAAAATTGAAAACATTTATGAAACCATTTGAAATAGTAAATCGAACCATTAATATTGTAAAGAAATTGCCAATATCATAATTTCTCAAATAAATGAACTTCTCTAAAATATTCGATTGTTTGGAAAATACGGAAATCATTAACGTCAAACTTTCAACCGTTCAACGATTATTGCCACCATCATTCATCGCTCGCCACCGTCTCCGAAATCTGTAAAACTGTTAAAAGTAGGGTGAGTATTTCATGGGGGAAATACTCAGTAGACTCATCGCAAATTAATTTAATTTATAAGATGATTAAACACATAAATCCCGGCTCTTTATAAAACGGGCATTGATAGAGCTTCTTTATAAAACTGCTCTTGATAAAACTCATATTGTGCATTACAGCACGGGACATATTTTGCAAATCATATGCTCTTTGAAAACATCTCTTTGAAAACAGTTCTTTGAAAACCATATACTTATAAAACATTTTAATTATGCCAAGCATAATTTCTTTTGAAAGCATAACATAAGATAGGATTGAAATCCTCATAAACATAAATAGACACAAGAACTTTACCGAACTTAGGTGGCAAGAATTCTTATGCAGTAAAATCATAATAACAGTAAGTTTTCATCATAACATAGGATAATATCGAAATCCTCATAAACATAAGAATTTTACCGAACTTAGGTGGTAAGAATTCTTATGTAGTAAAATCATAATAACAGTAAGTTTTCATCATAACATAGGATAAAATCGAAATCCTCATAAACATAAGAATTTTACCGAACTTAGGTGGCAAGAATTCTTATGTAGTAAGTCATAATAACAGTAAGATCATAATAACAGTAAGATCATAATAACAGTAAGATCATAATAACAGTAAGTATACCAAAACATAATTCATGAAATTCATAGGGATCATTTCCATCATAACATAAGATAGGATCGAAATCCTCATAAACATACGCGACAGGAATTTTACCGAACTTAGGTGGTAAATCCTCATAAACATATGGAAAGGCAGGAATTTTACCGAACTTAGGTGGTAAATCCTCATAAACTTATGGAGACACAGAATTCTACCGAACTTAGGTGGTAAGAATTCTTATGTGCATAGCAATGATCCAAAACATATAAAACATTATCGTAAAAACATAGGGTATACTTACTTTTCATAAAAACATAAGGTATATTTACCTTTCATAAAAACATACTTGTTTTTCTTAAAAATTGACTTTCACAAGTCACATGACATTCATATGAAATCATAATTTAAATCAATTAATAAGTGCGAGTCTACCTCAAATCCGACGAGTGCAAAGTTGAGCGGGAATGACTTCAATTTCTTTAAATTCTCCGTACGCTTCGTCTTAGCCAATAAGTCACTTTAGTCTATCGAATATATAGTTCAAAATGATAAATTATAATTTGAGGACTAAAATTGATGTTTTGAAAGTTGAGGGACTAAAATGAATACTTTTGAAAGTTCAGGGACTAAAATAGATACTTTGAAAGTTGAGGGATTAAATTGAATACTTTTGATAGTTGAGGGACTCAAATGAATACTTTTGAAACTTGAGCTTAAAAGTAAATTAGCAGGGACTGAAATGATAAGTTTAAAAGCTGAAAGGACTGAAATAAAACCTTTTAAAAACATAGGGACTGAATTGGATGACTATTTAAACTTGAGGGCTTAAGTGAAATTTTGTAAAAGTTAAAATATAATAAAATTCAGATTTCATTCTCTCTCTCACTTTCGCTCGACTGCAGCAGAGAAGAGGAAAAGGGAGAGCGGCGGCGCAGCACCTCTGTAGGAAGAAGAGTCTCCAGTCGGCGGTTCACCGGCGCAACACCGGCGCCAGATACGAAGAGCGGTGGGGGTGAAAATAAGCTAAGTTCTGGGTTGATTGGTGTATCTTTTGTGCGAGGAAAGGGCGTGGAACCGAAACAGAATCGGGGCTTGAAGCGGCGATTGAGGTGAGGTAAGTGTTGGGTCAATAATTTCTTGGTTTATTTCTGGTTTTGGGTTTCGATTTGGATTAAAAATGGAAGTGGGCAGTTGTATGGGACGTTTGGTGAAGGTATTGAACTGTTGCAGTGATTGGGTTTGATTTCTGAATTGGTGGTGATTCAATGATATAGGTGGTTGTAGGCGGTTGGCAGTAGTGGTGGTTCTAGTGAATTCGATGGATGGAAGGCTGTCTTGGGTTCTGAGCGGTGATGTTGAATTAAGGATAATGGTGTAGGCAGCGCTGTAGATGGTGTCCGGTGGTGAAGGCAGCGATGATGAAGATGGTGACTGTGTGTGTTTGATGAGAGTTTGCAGTTTATGGTTGATGGTGATGAATTGATAGTTCAATCTGGGCAGGGGTGGTGATTATGGCAGTGATTGCCATTCAGTGTTTGTGATCAATTTGGTTGTTTGCAAATTGATGGTTGAAGTTTCAAGAGATTGAAGATGGTATGTTGATTTGCTGAAATTCTATGAAGCGAATAAAGTAGTGATGAAACAGTGGTTGATGGTGGTTCTTTGGCAATTCTGCAGGCTCGATGGAGGAGTGTTGAAGACAGTTGCTGTAAATGGGGTTTGTGAATTGGGTGTTTAACACAGTGATGGTGATGATGAATGAAGCAGCTCGGCTATAAAGAAGAGTGTTTGAGGGTAAAGGAAAATGCACATGGGGAGGGAATATGATGATGGTGGGGAATATCATAATTGAAAGGGAATAATTGAGTGAATATTATCATAATCATGATGATGGAGGAGGAGCAAAACTTGTAGAATAAATTTTGATTATGATAAGAATTGGACTAACTTTGATCAAGAAGCGTATTTAAAACAGACATATTTTGGATTGAAAATAAATTTGAGAATAAATAAATTTGGAATTTAAAATGATTTTGAAAATAATACTTTAAATAAATAATTAAATAACATAATTTTAGAAATTCGGATTTTAATTTAAAATCGAACAAATTCGATATTTCTTGACTTGGCTAGACGAATCCGTCGCGGCATTAATTTCAAAATAATAAATGAAATAGTAGCGACACAATTTTCTAAATATTAAAATAATTATTTATTGCATAAAAATTCTGGATCGCTATACCCAGCTCCAATAGAAAATTCCAAACAAGAGTTACCAGATTCAGATGAAAGTTATACGCCCTTATATAGTAAACCACACCGACAATATTATGATAGAATCAGATATAGACAACCACCTAAAGGGAATAAATATAAAGATAGATTTGAATCAAATAATAATTATGATAAACCTATTAATCATGGAGGAACAAAATAAGATTTGGATTGTAAAATAGATACTAAAAAAGTCTTATTAACTTGGATTGTAAAATGGAATTTGAAAAATTTATCGGAGATAACCCTGGAACACCTAGAACATTAGGATCAAGGATAAAATTCTTATTTGAAAGATTAGCATATATATATATGTGTGTGTGTGTGTGTGTGTGTGTGTGTGTGTGTGTCAGCAAAGACAATTATTAAAGAAATCAGGAAAATTAACTAGAATATGTTGTGAATATATGAAAAAACTTATCTAATGGGGATGTAACCCTGGAAAAAAAAAATAATAAAAGGAAATATAAAAATAGAAAGTTTAAAAAGTTCAGAAACTTTAGAAAAAGATACATAAAACCTAAGAGAAGATATTACAAAAGAAAACATAACCCAAATAAAAAACAGAAAAATAGAACTTATAAAAATGACAAAAGCCAATGCAAATGTTGGAATTATGGAGAAATGAGACATATAAGCCTTGATTGTAACAAAAAGAAAGTTAAAATATTATCAAAGAATATATAGAAATAGAAAGTAAACTAAGTGAAATATCTGACATTGAAGAATATTATGATCAAGAAGTCTATATAGTGAAACAGATTCAGAAAGCAATGAATCACAATCAGAATAGAGAAATAGAAAAAATAGAAAATAACATAGATAAATAAGAATATGAAGGAATAGAAGGTTATGGATTAAAAGTAACTTTTGACAATAATAAGTTCAGAAAAATACAAAAATTATCTTTAGATTTGAAAATAGGAAAATGGAAAATATTAGACAGAATATGGAAAAGAGAAAGAATAGAAATAAATGGATATCATAAAATTGAAAGGGCAATAAATGTTAGAAATACTCAAGGAACACACAAATTAAATCTTTTAACAAAAAATACGATTATAGGACTATTAACAAAGATCAATAGAAAACAAAGTGAAAAAATCCAATATGTTTATTTAGCAGGTATCCAAATAATATTTAAATCCTTGTTTAGAGAAGGATTAGATTCTCCTTTAGCTGTAAGTTTACATGATGGAAGAATTATAAATTTAAAAGACAGTCATTTAGGAAGAGTAGAAGGAAATCCAGCATATAAGAAACTAATATTTACATGTTACGCAAAATATTGTATATCATTAAAAGATAGAAATTTTAATGAAGTTATAGGACTACATTTCAAATTACATAAAGATGATATAATGGAACCACGATATAAAATTATGACTATAGAATATAGAGCATTATACACGTTCACTAATTCTAATTATGGAAACATTTATTCTAAAAAAACCATATATTGAAATTCATAAAGAATGCAAAGATTTTGGTAAAGCTGTGGAACCAGATAAATAAATAAGTTTAGTTCCAAAAAATTATGAACTTACTATAACAAAGAATAAACTAGAAATTATAGAGTTAAAAGAAGAAGAATACCTTAATAATAACATAACATTTGAAGATGGCTGATTAATTAGAAGATCAACAAGTTTACCTAATAGAAAATAATTAGGAGAAACTATTAATACAAGGGAAATAAAACTTCATAGAAATGCTGGAAATATGAAAATAGAAGGTGAATATTTCAATGGAAAAGAACATATAAAATGATCAAATATATTAATTGACACGGGAGCTAGTGAATGTCATATAACTTCAAATAGGAATAAATGACTAATATCTCACAGAACTGATCCATATAGTTATATAAATTTTGATGGACAAATACATATGACTGAACTTGAAGTTAAAGTACCAATAAAAATAAGAGGAATGAATCTCTTAGTATCATGTCATGTAAATAACAGTATGGTAAATCCTCATGTGTTATTAGAAATGAGCTTCCTAGATGGACTAAAAGATTATAGTATAAAACGTGAAGGATTATATATAATCCATAATTGTCAAACTATACTATGTAGAAAAACTGAATAAATGAATAACCAAATAAGTTTTTCATTAACTGTTTATATTCAAGTTACAATTGTTGAAACAAATATAACAACATGTGCATTAATTGACACAGGAAGTGATATAACAATATTTAAAAATTTCTTAATAAAATAATGGAATACTAATGGGAGAATAAAAATAACATGAATTACAGGAGAAAGTATTCAAATAATTAACAGTGCTGATAAAACTTATATAATACTAGGAACTAAACAAATAATTGTAAATAAAATATATAGTTATAATAAATTAGATTGTGATATATTACTAGAAAATGACTTTATACAACAATTTCAGTATTACAAACGAAATAATTACATGATAATGTTACATACACCTTGTGGATATTTACTAAAAATATCGAGAGAATTTAGACCTTTCAAAGTTTAGTCAGCACAGTGTGGTTATAAATGGGGAAAAAATCGATTATACAAAATGAAATAAAAAATAAAAGAACAATGTATAAAAAAAGTCTTGAAAACAAACATACAAACAAGTATGAAAAAAATCCTTGACTAATTAGAAAAAATTTGTGGAGAGAATCCATTATCATTTTGGAAACCACATCATCCAAAAGTCAAAATAGAACTAATAGAAAATATTATTATAAGAGTTAGGTCAATGATGTGTATCATACAAGATACACAGGAATTCAAGACTCAAATAAAAAAATTGCTTAACCAAAAATTAATCAGGCCTAGTAATGGACCCCATAGTAGCCCAACTTTCATGGTCATGAAATATTCCAAACAAAAAAAAGGAAATGCTAGAATGATGATAAATTATAAAGAATTAAACAAATATACTAAATTTGATGGATATTTTTTACCAAATAAAGAGGTACTAATAAATATTTAAAAGGAAAACAATGTTATTCTAAATTTAATTGTAAATCAAGATTTTGGCAAGTAAAAATGGAAGAAGATAGTATTCAATATACATCATTTAGTACACACCAAGGTTAGTATGAATGGATGGTTATGCCATTTGATTTAAAAAATGCACCACAAATATATCGAAGAAGAATGGATAACATATTTAGAAAATTTAATGAATCTTTAATTGTCTATATTGATGATATATTAATATGTTCTAATAATAGAGAAGAACACGAAAATCATTTAATAAAATTTATAAATGAATGCAAAAAAGAAAGAATTGTTCTTTCAAAAAATAAAGCTATAATAGAAAAATAAAAAAATGATTTTCTTGGATTATTAATAGATAAAAGAGGAATAAAATTATAAACCCATATATATCTAAAAAGATAGGAAGTTTTCCAAACAAATTAGAATCGAAAGAACAAATACAAAATTTTTTGGGATGTTTAAATTATATAGAAGGATTTATTGAAAATCTATCAAAAAAGAGACATAAAATTCAGATTTTACTCAGAAAAACAAATACCAAAGGATGTAATGATGAACACATAGAAATTGTCAAAGCACTAAAGGAAGAATATAAAAATTTGCCAAAATTAAGATTACCAGATGAAAAAAAAAATCTAATAATTAATACTAATGCCTCGGATAAATATTGGGCAGCAATATTAAAAACAGATCTTATTGAAATTTGTAAATACTCCAATGGAACGTTTAACCAAGCAGAAATAAATTATACTACTCATGAGAAAGAATTGTTAGAAATCGTCAGAGGAATAAAGAAGTTTTCATTGTTTTCATTATCCAAAAATTTCATTGTTGAAACTGATAATTCTCAAGTTGCAAGCTCAGTGAAAAATAAGTTACCACCAGAACCTCAATATAGAAGGCTCCATAAATGGCAAGCCTATTTGGCATTTTATAATTTTGATATAGTTCATATTAAAGGTGTCAATAATTATCTTGCGGATTTTTTAAACAGGAATATTGAATTTGCAGATGGATAATATCAAAAAATCCTTGATAGGTGCCAAACAGCGAATTAATTTCCTCACAGAGGAAGCTGAAGATATAAAACTTGAAATTAAGCAACTTGAAATTAAGCAACTAGCAGAGACTCCTCAAGAAAGTTTCAAGCAATTGATTGGAATCTCAAAATTTCATTACAATTATACTAAAAAATTGAACGATAACATAATTGAGATTGAATCTCAGTTTGAATTGTTAATTACCAAACATGCTGATACCAAACAGGTTATATAAAAAATACAAACAGGTACATCTTTGGAACACCCCAAGTTCAAAATCTTAAATCTAGGCGTGTTAACTTTTCTTTACTTAAATGCGGAAAAAGAAATTATTTAAAACCTCAACATTTTCATTTTCTATTATGAAATTTTACAAAAATTTCGACAGAGTCTCCTTTGTAAATTGGACATAGCCAACCTGTAGAAGGACATCAAAACCATTTCTAACATACACATTGCAACTCGTTCAATCCCAAACATCATCCAAACCATTACGATAAGTCCCAAACTCCTCAACAATATAATTCCAATTAAATAAACTTGAGCAAATGAAATAAGAGGTAATTTAACCTCAATAATACATGTGTTAAAGAATAAATAATGAGAAATTGAAATAAATTCTAATTTAACTTTATTTTAAAAGGGTTGAAGCGGGTATAGCCTGAGTCAGCTGCCGAGTGCTCTCCTCAGATCACCTAACTTTCATCACTTGAAATGTTGGGGAGGGATTGGGGTGAGCTAAAGCTCAGTAAGTAAACTTTATGCATGAAATGCATGCTTATGACATGAATACTTTAAAAATTTCATATATGTATCCCCATTTACTTTACTTTCTAGAACTTTCAAACTTTTTAAACTTTCACTTAACATTTCAAAACTTTCTCTTCATTTCAAAACTTTCACTTCATTTCCATCGTGAGCTCACTTGGTGTATCTTCTAGTCAATCAGATGACAGTGGGCAATTCTTATTTGGAACCAGATTAACATTCACATTTCCACCGCAAAGCGGCTCATTCACTTCATTCCACCGCAAAGCGGCTCATTACATTCGGGTACGCCGGTCCCCCGCGCCCCATTTCCCACTCGCATCTTTCATGACATAGAAGTACACCCATTCATTTCTTAAGAACTTGGGATACATAAACCTTGAACAAACTTGCACATTGACACATTTCTTTCATTTGAAAACATTTGACTTCCCAATTTCGATGCCAATGCATGCTTGATGATGCAATGACATGATAATGTGCATGCTTGAACATTCTTCTTAATCACATATACTTTCATAAAGTAAATGAAATTCATCAAAGCAAGTAAATTGCAAACAGTCATTTACACATTAATTTCACATTTACATTCAACTTTGATAAAAATAGGGGGAAGTTTACTTACTTGACGTCCTTAATATTTACCGTTTTCTTGATTTGCAAGTGGAGGAGCCTCGGCTGCCAGCGTCGTCAATGTACCAAAATCCTAGTTGTATTCATTCATTTAATAAAATATACTTTCAGTTCAAAACTCACATTTAAAACTCCTAAATGAGGTTGAGACTATCATGTGACTTACAATTTGATTCAAAACATGTCTAAACACATATAATATCATATTCAAAGTAATATATTAAATTCAAGGACAAATTTGAAATCTTACCTATCAATTTTCACAAATCGAAACTAGGCATTACTTATTCTAAAAAATGATCTTAAACTAAAAATTAATAAATTTGAACATAAATTCAATTTAAACTAATTTGTTCCTTAAATGTTAAAGTTTACTCTTCTATACCATTACCCCAAAATTCTAAAAATCACACATGTTTAAATATTCATATACATATACATGATCATATATACATACATTCACACCTCAATTTAATATTATAGCACATCAATTAATCAAAATTTCATAAGTCCCAAATCTGAAAATTTTATTTTCATAACCAAAATCTTAAAATTAATATAACCATTTATATAATCCCACCCAATTTCGGAATTTACTCTTAACCAAAGTTTAAACTTCAATTTAACCTAATGTGACTGTCCGTTTAGATTAAAGCACACAAAACCAGAAAAAGTCTATCATGTTTCCAATTAATAAGATCATTAAATTTTAAATCTCTATGTTGCATGAGGAATCTGAACTTACCATTAAACTCCCTTATAAAACTAAAACCAACCAAAACATAATTTCTATAATTTCTAAATTCTAGGAAATATATATACAATTAGCATGTTATTTATGTATTCACATATACCCTTTCCACATAAGAAATCTCTCTCTCTCTCTCTCTCTCTCTCTCTCTCTCTCTCTCTCTCTCTCTATATATATATATATATATATATATATATATATATATATATATATATATATATATATAACTCAACAATAAACTGAATTTCAATAAATTTGAAATCTGAAAATGCACATTATACACCTCAAACTCTGCCCAAACATTTAATTAAGCCACTCATTCAAGATTTTCGAAATCTGTAATTAATTTCATAAATTGAAAAAATCTGGAATTTCATCTATATCAATCAAAATCTGAAGTTTATACCTGAGGGAAATTACATATACATCAACATATACATACAATCCCATATATATATACATACACCAATTACGTGTGTGTTGGGTGTGTGCAGAGAGAGACGAGGCAGAGAGTGAGAGATCGCGAGAGAGCGGGCTTGAGAGACAGAGAGGCCGAGAGTGAGATAGAACTGAGTGAAGACATCGGGTATGAGGGTTTAGGTTAGGATTGTGAATCTAATCTTTCGAAATTTGCAAATGGGTCCCTCAAGTCTCCTCCTTTGTTTAATTACGTTAGTAACCTTCAATTAACTCCCAAAAATGTCACTAAACTTTCCCCAATTCCCATTTAACACAATTTAGGCCACTTTCAACTTAATTAAATAGAAAATAACAAGTTTAATAAATAACGTTAATAATCACACATAAAATTGCACATAGACAATATGTGAACTTTCTATTTGGCACATTGATCAAGACAGCATCCAAGCCCTTCCACTGTAAAATAATTCAAATCATTGACATAAAATTTATCAAATTTAAATTTTATAATAACATTAATATAAATGTCACGTGGAATTTAAAGATGCACGTAACAATGAAAAACGGTATTACAATTCCTTACCCCCTAAAAGAAATTTCGTCCTCGCATTCCTGAGTAGCATCTTCTACTGCATGATTCCTCCAAAGAACCTTAACTAACGTAATCTTCTTTCTTCCAAGTTCCTTATTTACTTTTATTAGGATTTTCACAAGTGACTCCTCATAAGTCAGATCCTCACAAAGATCTAATGACTCATAACTGAGACTATGGGAAGAATCCGAAATATACTTCATCAACATTGATGCATGAAAAACATTGTGCACACCCGATAGCGTTAGTGACAATGCAACTTGATAAGCTAGGTCACCCATCCCTTTCAAGAATTCCAGAGGGTCGACAAAACATAGGCTTAACTTTTCTTTCTTCCTGAATCTCATAACTCTTTTCATATGAGCTACCTTAAAAAAGATCATATCTCCTTCAACGAATTCCAAGGTTTCCTTCTTCTGTCCACATAGCTTTTCTGTCTACTCTGTGCAATTTTCATCTCCTGACGAATTATTTCAACAACCTTTGCTGTTTGTTGTACTATTTCTGGACCCAATAACTTTCTTTCTCCTATCTCACCCTCGTGAACTGACGATCTACACTTCCTATCGTATAGTACTCAGTTTGTGAGAAAATAAAAAATCTTCTGTCTTTGAAAAATTCTCATACCAATCTTATTTGAATCTTCATATTATCAATAAAATCTCAATCTACTTATCAAATTATGATTAGTTTCTAAATTCTTGTCTTTTAAATCCTATTTCCAAAAAAAAGATATATTATCAAGAAAACTCCCTACACTCTGTCTTAAAATATTTTCTATCTAAAATGTTATACAGTGAAGGCATATATCCAGGTTTAGCTAATAACCTGTGAAGGCAGGAGGTCATTGAAGGGTGTGGAGCAGAAACCTATAAGCCTGAATGTCACTAACAATAGAAGTAAAATACAAAGGTACTGAGAACAGGAAAAGATGTTAGTATTCTTAATATATCTATCTTGGCGGAATTAAGAGGAAGAAAAGTTTTTAACATGACAGCATTCAGAATTATTAAGTTTAATCATTAAAATAGTCCTTATAATGATGAATATCATAGCATAACTAAACATTTATTCATGCATAAACAGTTTACTAGACCCAATAACGAAATAAAAAGTTATATCATGTCTATATGTCATATTTGTTAGCTATTTTTCCTAAATTAAAAGAATTATTAGGAATAGAAATTACAAAATCAATCATTTACTTTTGGCATGATAGTGATAATACTGAAATAAATAATGAACTATATTTAGGATATGTGTTTAGTAGTGATAAAGATTATGATCTTGTAATAGATTATGATAGTGATGGAAGAGATGAGTCTTTCTTTACCAGTTTTTGAAAATCTTAATATCATGAATGAAAGAAATTATATCATGAAAAAATCCAGATCTAATAGATGTCCATGTAAAGTTAAAAATAATATCAAAAGTAAAAAATGTATTGAATAATAAATATGAGAATGAAATTGATAAAAAAGGATACCAAGAACAACTCTACGCATCACAAGAGATTATAAAAAGTTTCAAAGAAAATTTGATAGATAACTTTGCTAGAGGTACTGTAAGATCTATAATGATACAAGATATTCAAGATATAATTGATAAATTAGAAAAGAAAAAGAAAAATATTTCAAAATATAATATACCATTTGAACCAAGCATACATATCATGGTTGATATAAATATTATCAATTCCTAAACACTGATAGAATTTGAAAAGTTACTTGAAACTTTATAACTACTTTATACTTCTGTGTTTATAATGTCTGGATATACTATTCAAGGATCGGACAATTTGTTAAAGAGAATAATGGAAAAAATAGATAACATTATATCTCAATTAATAGATATGGATGAATCATCTGAACAATATTATATACTTTCAGAAATCATGATCAATATATTATAGATTATTCTGATATATTACAGCTTAAAATAGATTTAGAAAATAAAATAATGACAAATACAATCCAAACCTAATGCTAGGATATATAATAGAAGGAATAGATAACATTTTAGAAAAATTGAAAGATAAAATGGAAGATGTTAAACATCAAATGGAAAATGAAAATATATCTTTTGAAGAATATAATACACTTTTAGAAAAATACGAACAATATATTGCAGATTATTGTACTTTACTAGATCAAAGAATGAACTTATACCAGAAAATTTTGTATAATAATTTACCAACAAGATAATCTATGGATACTTCACAAGCATCAACTTCTAATAACTGTGATCATAAACTATATTTAGAAAATAAAAAAATTTCATTTTTATTAGATATTGTTGAAAAATCTAAAAATATACATTTGGAAATTCACATATTTTCCATGGAAAATTATGCGAATCAAACGCACCCTAAAAGATTAAAAAAATTATATGAATAAAAATATATATATATATATATATATATATATATATATATATATATATATATATTAAAAAAAAAAACAAATTCTTAAACATAGAAGAAGCATTTAAACTTTCATAAGTCCTACCCAAACGACCTAAGTGAATTGAGTTGGTCAGTCCCTAGATTCAACTATTTTTTAATAATTTTTTATTTAAATTAATTTTATAAAATCAAACTAAAAAAAAAAAAACGTTTTGCATATTAGGTTTGAGAGCGCAGTCAAGTGCGACCATTTAAAATCGCACCTAGACCAAAAAGTAACACTTGTATTATTTTATTAGATTAGTTAGATTAGTACGTCATTTTCAAGAAATAGAATTGAGAAGATTTTTCAGAGACTATTAGACAAAGAAAAGATGTCAAAAAATGAATTTGTTCAGTAATCTTCTGAAATGATAATTTTGTTTTAATTTCATTTCATGTCTACATAATTACATTTTATCTTAGAAAGGCATGGGAATCTTTTCATCTGCCGTACACTTTACACCAGCCCAATCTCGATGAAAAAAAAATAAAAAAATGGCTTGCTTTTGATGTGTTTGGTTCTTATTTATTTTTCATTTATTTGCGCTAAATAAATTGTTTTTCGAAACCCAATCATTCAAACTGATTAATATTACACCCGTGTGATGCACGGTTATTTGTTAGTGACATATATCGAATTTATATATTAACATATGAAATGAATATTTAATTAAAAATGAGAAACGAAGAAAGAGAATTAATTAAAGAAGATTCAATTACACGTATCTTAATTTTTTTTACTGCTCGTATGTTTATCTTTTCAGGAAATATCTTTAAATATTGTAATTTAAATTTATTTATAGCTTAAAATGGGAAACAAAACTACATTTAAATATAATTTGTAATAAGTAAAATATAGATATATCTTTGATATACATTTAGAGTTTTATTAAAACGAAAAGGTAAAGAAAAAAGATCAATGAACGCTCATATTTCATTTTCTATTTTTCAAAAAAAAAAAATATTTATGTGATATTGATAAAGTTTTTATTTTTTATTTTTTTACGAATTTCAAATTTTTTTACGAATTTCAAAAAAAAAAACTGTAATTAATTTTTAAGAGATGAAGACAGACCAAGAAACGTTAAGACTTGGAAAACACGGTTATTTAAAAATTTGCATTCAATTTGATTATTTTAAATCTGAATTTTATAAAAAATGAATATTAAATAGTCAATTAATATTACTTACCATTTTAGGAAATATGTTTTAGGCGAGAAAATAAGCAAATACCTACTTTTGGGAAGTGCTCATTCTTTATTTAGTTGTAAACATATTTAGTTTTTGTTTGAGCCTTCATTATTTACAAAGTGGGTTTTATAATAGTGATTGTTTGGGCAATGTGTACTTAAGTCCCTGTTTGAGACTCATTATTTCAAATAATGTAGTTTATAACAGTAAATTTTGGGAGAATGAGTTGTTAGAAAGGATGATTTTTTTATGTTGGTTGAATTTTTCTTTTACCAAATGACTAAAATTGTAATAGTTATGACTTGAATGGCTTGGTACCACATAACTACTCAATTTTAAGATTATTAACGTGATTAATATTTTCAAAATATAGTTTCTAAATTATCACAAATTAATTTATCACTGACCAAATAAAAATATTAGAATTTGTACTAAAATTTTTAATACAATATTTGATATTTAAATATATTTAAAAAATATTTAATTTCATATTTATTTTAACATTACAAATTAAATATACATTATCCCATGTTTAAATTAATGTAACAAATTAAGAAACATGAAATGTTAGTTTTAATTAAATTTTACCCAATGTATATTGCAAATATATTTAATTTTATATACCAATAAATCATTTATACATCTCAATTTATAAAATCGGTGTTATTGTTTAACCCACAAGACATAATATTTAACACCTACCCGTATGGAATTCAAAATCAATTTTTCTGAACATTCTTTCGCAATCATGCATTCTTTGAAAATTCATTTTTTAAAATTTTTCATACTACCTACCCGTATGGAATTTAAAATCAATTTTTCTGAACATTCTTTCGCAATCATGCATTCTTTGAAAATTCATTTTTAAAAATTTTTCATACTACTTTTTAACTACACATTACTACTTTTCACAAAATCAATTCTCAAAAAATGAAAATCAAACAGTTAAATTCCGTATAAATCGGTTAACAATGTGAAACCATGACCAATAACAGAAATTGAAACTCGTGTTACCGACCAAAAAAAAACTACTGTTTTTGTACGTTTTAAATAAATATGTTTGATCACATCCTATTTTGGAATAGAATGAGTTTACTAATATGCTTTTATTTTTATTTTAATAAAAATTAGTTAAACTAATTGTTAAATTCTGTAATATATATTTTGCATACTTTGATTATTTAAATCTATAGTATTAAACATAAATAGATAAACAAAATGAGTAAATAAATGAATAAATAAAATGACAAATGAATTGATCGAAATATGTTGTTTCAAAAATTGTTTAAACTTAATTGAACTTACTTTAAAAAGTTCGAATATTTATTATTTGTTTTAATTTGATAAGAAAAGCAACTCGAATTGAAATAATTATTTAGTACCAAATTAAATTTAGTTAAATATCATTGTAAGACTTAAATAAAACAATTTTAAAATAGTGAGACATTGGAAAAAGTTGAAATGTACAAAATAAAACTTTTACTTTTAATCTTTGATGTAATTTTAGGGATGACATATTTATAGTTGGCTCTTACTTGTAAGTTCGTATTAAGGTTCTCGTTGAGATCTTCAATTTGACATTCATACTGCATATTTTCCGATTTTAAAATAATAGTATAATTATCAAAAGTATTTTGATTTATTGAAATATTTTCATCTTAGGAAAGATAGTTTAGAAAGAAAAAATTTCAAAACTTGTTTTTGAGAAGTGCCTTAATTACTTTTATATATTAAACATAGACAAAAGTTGTTTTATACACTTCTAGGTTTACCAATTTGATTTCTAGAATTTTGGAACACGTGGCATATTAATAAAAGTGTATTTGATTCTAGTTAAAATGAGTTTTTTTTAAAAAAAAATAATAAATAGTAATTTTTAGGAGAGCAAATGGTTGAAATTTGATTGAAAAGTCAAATATTATGAGTTTAACTTTTAATAGATGATTGAAATTGAGTATTGTAGGAAAATGAAATTTTTTTAATGCTATATACAATACCATCTAAATTAGTAAGTGACATTACATGCTCCTGTAATTAAAAAAAAAATGTTTATAAAGAAAGAATGTGATGTTTTTGATGTAAAATATTTAGTTAAAAATTGGTTTGAAAAAATGTGTTTTGTCAAAAATAATTTGAAGAAATGTTTATAAACAATTTGACCAAAAAGAAGCTAAATGAGACACAAGTCTATATTTTAATTGAGTTGTGCTGACTAGATTGATGTTATAACTTAAAATATAAGTGTCACTAGATAGGTGAGGAGTCATTTATCTAGAATGATGTTAACATCAATTTACTTATTTGTTTGGTACGTAGTATGATTGATAATAGATGAAGATTTCATTTTTTGTTCCCCATTTTCTCTATTGTACAATGTTCAATATTGCCAAATTCATTTACCAAACATCAAAATTTTATTGAAAGTAGCAGAGAGAAAGCAAGAAGCTCAAATATTTTCTGTTGTCCAGTTCAATTAAAATTATCAAAAATGACTTGTATAAACTAGGAGTTGGCATTTTTTTGGGAACCATGACACTGGACAAGTGGACATGAGCTGGATATAGACCAACCAATTTGGTTTCGATTTCCTTAATAAATGGATCGGTTTTGGGACCATGCATCGAGAAGTCAGTTTGTATTTGATTCTCGGTGTTTCCTTGAGAACCACGAGTGGATATGATTCTCGTGAATTTCTCTTTTTGTTGGTGCATTGCACCAACATGCACGAAATATTTTGAACATTAGTCTGTTTGCTAATGGTAAAAATTTTATTTCAATTTTTCAAATTCAATCTTAATCATTCATTCTTAGTCAAGCCCAACATTTTTGACTTTTTAAACTTTTTTAAACCACACATCCATAAAAAAATTAACAAAAATCGCAAAAATCAAAACTTTTCACATTACCAAACAGGCTCAAATCCTAAAATTATCTCACGCCAGAAATTCACTTTCCATGCGTTTCTTCTTCTTTCCTTTGTAGCAAAACACTATAGACAATAAAAAATCTAATTTAAAATTTATAATACTTTACTCATCCATAGCTTTAATGCATGCCTCAGTAGGAAAAAAATATAACGCGTTCAATCTTTTGTATGAACTCAGTTTTCTCGTAGGAAAAATATAAATTTTTGTAGCTGTTATAAAACGTCAGAAACTATAATAGTGATTTGATTGATTTATTTATTTTTTTTGGAATATTTTATCACTATATATAAAAGATTGAATCTTAAATTGGTACTATTCATTCAATTCAATTGACACTATTCATCAAATTCAATTGCAATTAAACATTATTCATCCAATTTAGACACTATTCCAATTGCAATTAAACATTATTCATCCAATGTAAATATTATTCATCCAATTAAACACTTTATGGATGTGAAATTGACACTATTCACCCGATCCAATTGCAATTAAAATGGTACAATTCATCAAATCCAATTGCAATTACACTATTCGTTCAATTTAGGCACTATTCCAATTGCAATTAAACACTATATGTGGACAACAATTGGATACACTATTATTTATCCAATTGCAATAAAACACTATTCATCCAATTTGGGCACTATTCCCAATAAAACACTATTCATCCAATTTGGGTACTATTCCAATTGTAATTAAACAATATATTCATCCAATTTAGACACGATTGCAATTAAACACTATTAATCCAATTTAGACATTATTCATCCAATGAAATACTATGCGAGCAACAATTGGATGCACTATTCATCGAATTAAATACTATACGGACAAATTGCTCGTATTTCCTATCAATTTAGGCATTATTTATCCAATAAAACACTATGGGGATAACAATTGGATGCACTATACATCCAATTAAACATTATGCGAGAAAATTGCTCGATTTTTCATCAATTTTGGCACTATTCATCTAATTAAATTTAGGTATTAGTATTATTCATCCAATTAAACACTAAGCGGGCAACAATTGAATTTAATGCACTATTCGGTCACATGTCCAAAGATTACCTTGGACATCTTTATGGAGACCTTCTCATGTTTCTATTTTTTATCATTTTGTTTTACTTGTTTTTTCTGTTAAATTAATTGAGAGTTCAAATAAAGTCGTAATAGCAATATCTTAATATTGATGTGAAGCTTTCGCATAATATTTTGTTACATTATTTTCGAATTACTAAATTGTAGCAAAACCGTCCTTTTTTGGTTTACAAACCACACAATTTTTCAAACCACTTTTTAACCACACATTTTTCTCTCTTCAATTTTTAACCACTACTTTTTACATCAAAATCATAAATAAACCAGTTATAAACCAAAACGTGTTACCAAACAGAGGCTATTGTTATTTAAAATGATCCATTAGCAATGTATTTCATCTTTCATTAATTTTTTCTTTCGTTTTTCTTTTTGATTTGTCCCAAATTATATGTTACTTTCCTTGTTGAGATTATATTAATGTCTTAATTTTTTTAATATACCACTATTTAATATATATTGTTATTCAACACATTTGAACTATTTATTATTTAATGTAGGGGTGTATTAGGTAAAATTTAAGCAAATTTATAATTCCAACATATAGAGGTGTTTGGTATTATTTAAAATGAATTTTTTTTAATGAATGTAATTTTTAGGAGAATTGATGGTTGAATTTAGTTGAAAAGTCAAATATTGTGGGCTTGACTTTTAATGGATGGTTGAGATTTAGTACTGTAGAAAAATGATTTTTTTTTTAATGAATTCTAAACAAGGGCATAATAATTATGTTTTCTTAATCAGTGTAAAAGTAGAAATGAGTCTATTTTTATAGGATCGGAAAAGTATCAAACAAGAAATCATTATTCGAAACTTCTCTCATAGAAAAATATGGGTGATATATGTGCAATGTACGCACCAAAACTAGTGTTAGATAAAAAGAATGATAAGTTACTTCACTCTATTCTTATAATTTTTTCAATATAAAGATCTAGATGAGGCCTAATTAGAATTGATTTGGTTCCGACTGGATTCCAAAGTTAGATATGAAAATGGTTTAGTTTCTAAGATTCTCATTGATATGCAATCTGATTGAACTATACGCGTCCATTCCTAATCAAAACACGATAAATTTATCAAGAGTTTTGTAGCGTCTCGAGTTCTAAATACCCGACTCACCACGTCATCGTCTGGTCTAACTTTTAAAATAATATTTTAGCGGAAGAAATGAAATTCATTTTTGGCAACATTAAATACACTGTAATGGTCGATAAAACTTGAAAACATTTATGAAACAATTCAAAATAATGAATCGAGCCATTAATAATACAAAATATTCTGCAATGCCATAATTTTCCAAATAATTGAAAATCTCAAAATAATCAAAGTTTAGAAATATGGATCATCAAAATAAGATTCTCAATTATTTAACGATTATTACCACAATCATCCATCACTTGCCACCCTCTCCAAAATCTGCAAATATTGTTAAAATAGAAATGAGCATTTCATAGAAATACTCAGTAGACTCATCACCAATTAATTAATCTAAATTATAATTGAACACATAAATGCAGGCCCTTTAGAAATCATAAGGTGTGAGTTGCTCTTCTAGTGCATTAAAGCACATGGTTTCTCTTTGAAAAATCATAGACTCTTTAAAATCATAGGGTGTGAGTTGCTCTTTCTTCTCATGCACATAAGACACATAAGTTATGTATAACATCATCATTTATCTTGCAAGATATTCTCTTCTTTCTTTCTCATGCATAAAAGCATATAAATTATGACAAGCATAACAACATAAATATTTCCGAATAAATATATTGGATTATTGTCCAATTTTACTTATTTTAAAGAAGTAAATAAATGAAAAAAATACAATTTTGGGATATAAATTGTCATTTAGAGTAAAATTTATTAAAGATTTAATTTTATTTGTTTAACTCTAAATTAACTTTAATTGCTAAAAATTTCATTTATTTAATTGCAAGGAGAGATTGGACAATATCTCAAATTGAATTTGAATTTCTTCTCAAAATTCTCTAACCTAATTCGACTGAAGAAATCAAGAATGACGCATATTTTTGGCCCAATTTTCCAGCCCAAAAATCATATAACCCAGCTGCCTCCATTCCCTCGCATAACAACCCTCCTTCTTCCACAGCCGCAACCCATACTCTCTGTCTTTGTCTCACAGATTCAACTCCAAATTCTTGTCTTTCACTTCTCCCTCTCAGCCTCACGTTTTTCTCTCCTTCTCAGCCGCTGTCTTCTCTTCTCTCTGCACTCTCACCAGCTCACAGCCAGCACTCCCTTTTTCCACCAGACCCGACTCCCCAGAAGCAGCCTCCCTCGCCTTCACCACTTCAACAGCCAACCTGCTCCCTCTCTCACACAGCCTTTTCTCTCCTCTCTCTCACGCTTTCTGGTCTGTCCTCTGCTCCTGCCAACAACATTTGTTCTCGGTCTGAAGAACAACCAGAAGCTATCCTCCATCTCCTTTCACACGGTAGTCTCCTCTCCCTCAAACACGCCGCCAACCTCTCTTCTCTCTGCCTCACGAAACCCAGCTTTCCCTATCCTCTGTCTTCTCTCTACTCAAGCAGCCCTCACGCAGTCAACCTCAGCCGTACCTTCACTCCATCACGCAGCAGCCTTGAACCTCCACTCAGCCGCCAGTCAACCACACAAAACGCCCAGCAGCTCTCGGTTTCGGTTGATTCTTTCTAGTTTTGATTCTTAGTTTGCTTTGATTTTGATTGTTTCATTTGTTAGTTTATATAAATTCATATTCTTGACATTAGTTTAGTTTGAGTTATAATGTTGGTTATAGAATTTTCAAATTATTGGCATTGGTTTAGTTTTTAGATATTTTAGTTATTGAATTTTCATTTTCAAATTTGAATTTCGTTTTCTAGTAATGATAATTGTTTGGTTGAATTGTAATTCGATTAATTTAATTATGTCACGCTAAGTTATTTTTTAGGGGAGTTATTCTTAACTTCAAAGGGTGAATGTTAATTTTCTATAGATGAATTCTTGTGATTGATGATAATTAACGAGTGTTTTAAATTTTCAAATTATTTTACTTCGGTTGATGTCGTTGATGTGGTATGTATTAAATATGCACACAACATGCTCGACTAAATGCCGTAAAATAAATTGACTAATTTTCGTACGAATATGTTTAAATCTTATCGATCTCAAGAAATTCACACTAATCTTACTTGCAAAACCCAATTGATAGCAAAATGATAACTCCGCTTGAATTCCCTTTCATTGCAAATTAATTATCTTCTCTCCAATTTCATTTTAGCACAATTGAAATCGTAGTTTAAGTTTCGAATTTAGCAAATATTACGATACCAATAAAATCCCTAAGAAGAATGACCCTGGATTATTGCTAGGCTACAACTTGACCCCTTTATACTTGGAGGGTGGATTTAACATCGAGTCAAGTTTTTGGCGCCGTTGCCGGGGATTAATTTGGTGTTAACTGATTTTTGCTGAATTCTGTTATTTTATTATTATTATTATTATTTTGTTCGACTACTATTCTTGATATTGTTCATTGTTTATGTCCGTTTGGTTCCGAGATAATACTAAGCGATTAGTAAGATTGGAATCCACTAACCAGTTTTTACTTTTTGACAATCAGCAGGTAGTAATGGAAAATAATGCAGATCCAAATGAGGCGCCAGTCGTTCGAAGTCTTAGAGATTACATTTTTCCAACGATGACAAGCACTCCGTCATGCATAGTGATGCCTGCAAATGCAGAGGTCTTCAACTTCAAATCGGGAATGATTGATCATCTACCACGCTTCCATGGGATGCCATCAGAGAGTCCATATCACCACATCCAGGAATTCGAAGGGGTTTGTTTTACTTTTCTTGAAAGAAATTGCACTGAGGAAGTCATTCGACTCAACCTTTTCCCTTTTTCACTAAAGGATAAAGCTAAGTCGTGGCTTAACTCTTTGAGGCCTAGTTCAATTACAAATTGGGCAAATATGCGGAAAGAGTTCATTAAAAAGTTTTTCCTACCACAAAGAACCACCGCTATTCAAAGATAAATCATGAATTTTTCTCAAAAAAATAATGAAATTTTTTACATTAGTTGGGAAAGATTCAAAGATTTGTTGTTATCTTGTCCCTATCATGGTTATGAAAAATGGATGTTAACTAAGTTTTTTTATGAAGAGCTCAGACCAGAAATGAGGCAATTTGTGCAAACCATGAGTAATGGTGACTTCTTTGCAAAAGACCCGAATGAAGTTTTTACATTTTTTGATGATTTAGCTGAAAATGCCCAATCTTGGGATAACATTGATGAGTTTGATAGGGGTGTTACAATAAAAACTGAATTTCCAAAGATTGCATCTGGAAATGGAATTCATTCACTTAAAACAGAGGATGACATAAATGCCTGATTGGCTGTCATCACTCGAAAACTTGAAAATTTGGAAACTCAAAAAGTGAATGAAGTCAATTCCTCTTCCACTATTTTAGAAAAATGTTCAATTTGTGATGATGTACAACATTTAACCTCTGATTGTCCTGCACTTCCCCAACTAAAAGAGATGTATTTTGATCAATATGTTGCTGTTAATATGATTTCCAAACCTTATTCTAACCCATATTCGAGTACTTATAATCCAGGTTGGAGAAATCATCCAAATTTCAGTTGGAGGAATGATCAAGGAGGAAGCAATAATGTTGGCAACAATGCTGGACCTTCACAACCAACACCTTATATGCCACCTCAGAAGAGAAGTCTGGAAGACCAAATCCAACAATTCATGCAAAGCCAAGCTGTCATCAACAATCAAAACTCTCAGGACATTAATGACATCCGATCTCAGCTTATAAAGCTGACTACTCAGGCAAGTGCATCAGAAAAAGGTAAGTTTCCAGCTCAACCAATGCCTAATCCTCAAACTCAATACAATGGGGGCGATGAGTCCAATCTAAGACATGTGAAAGCAGTAACTACCTTGAGAAGTGGTAAGCAAATCCAAGTTCCTGAACCTAAAGAGAACTTGGTGGGTAAGCAAGCTGAACCTCCTGTTGATGATATTGTGTTAAAATATCTATCCGATGTTCAGGAACCACCTAAGCCAATAGTAGGTGCACCCCCTGCCCCTTTTCCTCAAAGATTACAACCTGGTAATAAGACCAAAAATCAAACGGAAATTCATGAGATTTTTAAGCAAGTTAGGGTAAATATTCCTCTGTTAGATGCAATTCAACAAGTCCCTGCATATGCTAAATTTCTTAAAGATTTGTGTACAGTGAAAAGGAAGCTAGCTGTTAAGAACAAGGCCTTTTTAACTGAACAAGTGAGTTCTATCATACAGTGCCAAACCCCTCAAAAATTTAAAGATCCTAGTTCTCCAACCATTGCTTGTATGATAGGAACCACTCGTATTGGTCATGCATTGCTAGATTTAGGTTCAAGTGTGAATCTTTTGCCCTTTAGTGTGTATACACAGCTTGGTCTAGGTGAACTTAAGTCTACCCCCACGATTTTGCAATTAGCAGATATATCTGTTAAGATGCCTAGAGGAATAATTGAGGATGTTTTGGTTCAAGTCGATAAATTCTATTACCCAGTTGATTTTGTTGTTATTGATGTTCAAAGTACACCTAAAACTTCTCCTCAAATCCCTGTTATTCTTGGTAGACCATTCCTTGCAACTTCAAATGCTTTGATAAATTGTAGGAGTGGTATTTTAAAGTTGACTTTTGGCAATATGTCTTTGGAACTTAACATTTTCAATGCTTGTAGGAAACCAAAAAGATTTTGATGAAGTGCAGGAAGTTAATATGCTGGAAGAGCTGCTAGTTGAGTTAGAAGATCCTAATGAGCAACTTGAGCAGAATCTCGAATTGGACAGCATTCAAGACCCTTCAAAAGGTGTCACAACAGCAGTTGTAAGAGCTGGCATCCAAACATTGAGCCTCTAAATGTTAGCCAGACACCCATGCAAACATCATCAGAGAAGATGCCAACTCTGGAGCTTAAACCTCTTCCATCGAAACTAAAGTATGCATTCTTGGGACCTAATGAATCATACCCTGTGGTAATCTCTTCTACTCTTACTTGTGATCAGGAAAATATGTTGTTGAAAGTGTTGAATGATCATAGATCTGCAATAGGTTGGACTATAGCTGATATTAAGGGAATTAGTCATTTAGTGTGCACTCATAGAATTTTTCTAGAAGAAAATGCTAATCCTTCAAGGGAATCTCAAAGAAGGCTAAACCCTAACATGAAAGAGGTTGTTAAAAAGGAAGTTTTAAAATTACTTGATGCAGGTATTATTTATCCTATTGCAGACAGCAAGTGGGTAAGTCCTACTCAAGTAGTACCTAAGAAAACCGGGGTTACTGTTGTTGAAAATGAACAGGGAGAAATGATAACTAAAAGAGTACCCACTAGTTGGAGAATGTGCATAGATTATAGGAAATTGAATTCCATGACCAGAAAATACCACTTTCCTTTACCATTTTTAGATCAAGTGCTAGAAAGAGTTGCTGGACATTCATTCTATTGTTTCTTGGATGGTTTTTCAGGCTATCATCAAATTGAAATAGCATTAGAAGACCAAGAAAAAACTACTTTTACTTGCCTTTTTGGGACGTTTGCTTTTAAAAGAATGCCTTTTGGTCTTTGTAATGCCCCAGCAACCTTTCAAAGATGCATGCTTAGCATATTCAATGACATGATAGAAAACTTTTTGGAAGTATTTATGGATGATTTCTCTGTGTATGGCGATTCATTTGATGCTTGCCTAACAAATTTGAAAGCTGTTTTATGCAGGTGTGAAGATAAGCAACTTCTCCTTAATTGGGAGAAATGTCATTTCATGGTAACAAGAGGAATTGTTTTAGATCATATAATCTCTGCTAAAGGCATGGAAGTGGATAAGGCAAAAGTAGATTCAATTTCTAGGTTACCTATTCCTTCAACTGTAAAAGATGTTCGATCATGTTTAGGCCATGCAGGTTTTTATAGGAGATTCATAAAATATTTTAGTGTTATAGCAAAACCTTTGACTACACTTTTGATGCATGATACAAATTTTGTTTGGACTAATGAATGCACTGCAGCTTTTGAACATTTAAAAAAGGCACTCACCACTGCACCCATAGTTAGATCACCTGATTGGTCTCTACCTTTTGAATTAATGTGTGATGCAAGTGACATAGCTGTAGGGGCAGTACTTGGCAAGAGGAAAGGTAAGGAACCTTATGTAATCTACTACGCTAGCAGAACTTTGAATCAAGCTCAATTAAATTACACAACTACTGAAAAAGAGCTGCTAGCTATAGTTTTTGCACTGGAAAAATTTAGAACTTATCTTATTGGGACTCCTGTTACCATCTTTACTGACCACTCTGCCCTTAAATATTTGTTCACAAAGAAAGATGCTAAACCTAGATTTATTCGATGGATTTTGTTATTGCAGGAATTTGACATCACAATTAAGGATAAAAAAGGGGTGGAAAATGTTGTCGCTGATCATTTATCCAGACTAAATTCTGAAAATTCAAAAGTTTCTCACCCTTTGAATGATTCGTTTCCCGATGAACAGTTATTTAGCTTGAACATTGTTCCATGGTTCGCTGACTTGGTTAATTATCTTGTTACAGGTCATATGCCCTCAAATTGGAGTGTCCAAGACAAAATGAGAATGAAAGTTATTGCAAGGAACTTCTTCTATGATGATCCGTATTTATTTAAATATTGTGCTGATCAAATTATCCGAAGATGTGTTCCTGATGATGAGGTACAACAAATTCTTACTTTTTGTCATTCTCATGCTTGCGGATGCCATTTCTCTTCGCAGAAAACAGCTGCTAAGGTACTTCAATGTGGTTTTTATTGGCCTAGTTTATTTAAGGATGCTCATACATTTTGTAAAAATTGTGAAGCATGTCAGAAACTTGGTAGTCTCAGCCATAGGAATATGATGCCATTAGCTCCAATCCTTGTTCTTGAAATTTTTTATTGTTGGGGATTAGATTTTATGGGTCATTTTCCCCCTTCTTTTGGATACCTTTATATATTGGTTGTTGTTGATTATGTGTCAAAATGGGTAGAGGCTATTCCATGTAGAGCAAATGACCATAAAGTTGTGCTCAAATTTTTGAAAGAACATATTTTTTCTAGGTTTGGTATGCCTAAAGCCATAATTAGCGATGGAGGAACACATTTTTGTAATAAACCTTTTGAAACCTTATTAAAGAAATATGGCATTAGGAATAAGATTTCCACTCCCTATCACCCTCAAACTAATGGTCAAACTGAACTAGCCAACCAGGAAATTAAAGGCATTTTGACAAAAACAGTTAATCCAAATAGAAAAGATTGGGTTATAAAATTGGATGATGCTTTATGGGCCTATAGGACTGCTTTTAAAACTGTTCTTGGAATGTCTCCTTATAGAATTGTATTTGGAAAACCTTGTCACTTACCGGTTGAAATCGAACATAAAGCTTATTGGGCAATCAAAACACTCAACTTTGACTTAGATCAAGCTGGTGAATTTAGGAAATTAAAATTGAATGAGTTAGATGAATTGCGTTTGGAAGCATATGAGAATGCAAAAATTTCAGAAGAGAAAATGAAAGTTTTTCATGATAAGAAAATTTTTAGAAAATCATTTTTTCCTTCTCAAAAAGTATTGCTATATAACTCTAAGCTTCATCTGTTTCCTGGTAAGTTGAGAACTAAATGGATTGGTCCTTACATTGTGCAAATTGTTTATCCTTATGGAGCGGTTGAAATCTTGGATCCAAAAACTGGTACTGTTTTTAAAGTTAATGGACAACGTCTAAAACCATTTTTGGATAATTTTTCTGCTGAAGTTAATGAACTACCTCTGATGGACCCTGATTCCAGCGGCTGATTTTCTTGGAACTAACTTTTATTATTATGTATATATTTTCTTTTCCTTTTGCAGATTTTATTCTTTTCTTCATTTTTTTTTAATTTTTCATTCTTGAATAATTGCTCATGTGCATAGGCCTCCTCTCAGGTACACTCTCCTCCTTTAGCTTGATTTCATTTTGAGTCGTGTCTATTATTCACTGTTCATTTTTCTTCTCTTTGAGTTATTGAGGACAATGTCTGACTTTAGTTGGGGGGAGAGTAACTCAAATGTACTTGTTTTGCATTAATTCTTCTGTGGTAGTTGAACATTAAAATTGAGTACATCTTGAGTCTTGAATTATATCGTTGTTATTCTGTAAAGACCTCCCTCCTTGAAAAAAATTTTATGCACGAATTTAAGCCTCTTGGTAAGATGGATAGTCAACATATACAACTAGAGCTCTCTCAAATTTAAGTAATTTTATTTGTTCATCATGAGAGTTGAGTGATTGGTGGTTTTCTTATATTGCCCTTATTTGATATTGCTACTTCCATTGGACATCATTACACGGATTGTGGATTGTTGGTGGTTTACACTTAAGAAACGATGAAGGTCAATGTCAAATAAAAATTTGATCCTTTGAAGCTAACCTTATCATCTTCTCTTCTCTTCCCATCACAAATCCCTTTCGTAGCCAAAAATCCCTTCCATTTATTTCACATTAAAAATGACATTACATCCAGACATTGCTTCCATAAATACATAAACTTGTTTCTACTTTCAAGTATAAGTGAGGATGATTATTTTTGCTCCATATTTGAGAAAAAATGTTCAGTGCATGAAAAGAAAAAAAAGTGGAGTTAGAAAGTATTTGACAGTCATTGAGACTAGATGAGAATGTTGAAGAATTATTTGAGAGGATCTCAGTTTCAGAAAAAAAAAAAGAAAAAAAAAAGAGAAAGAAAAGGGAGACGTATTGAAGAGAAAGTAAATGATGTGAAGAAGAAAGTAAGCTTGAAGTGTGATTAAAAGTGAAATTATTATCCTTGCTTATATTTTGAAAGTCTTCAATTTCTACCAACTTTTTTCATTTCCTTATCCTATCGGAAAAAAAAAATGCTACAATTGCGTCTTATACTTCCATTGGAAATTCTTGTTCTACTATTGTCACTGAAATATGCAAACCTCTTCTTCCATCACTCTTTATCAATTCCCTTGATAACACCATCGTTACATTTACATTGATATTGATATTGACATTTTGATCTTAAGTTGCTTGTGGTAAGAATGGTTGAGTTCCAATGGTCGTGAGTTTTTCATGAGGTCAATATTTGCAGTGCTGCCATCCACATATATATGACCTTTATTGAATGCTTGAGTGATCAATTTTAAAACTTCATGAGTGACCCCCTAACCAGTTCAGAAACAAAATACACATACCCGTGAGAATATGGAGTTTACGCTTTACTTGATTGAATACTCGAAACTGTATGTGATAAGCGTATTTTATACACTTATTTGTATGTCTAGATTAGGATTAATTATTGTCATGTGGGAATATTTTTTATTTAATTTATGTTTATTTGTTTACTTTTCAGAAAATGTCCCAATTGAAGAAGAATGAAGCAATTAATGGAAAAATGACACGATTGGATGTTAATTGGAGCTAAATTGGACAAGTGATGAGTTTGTGACAACAACCGGGAAACATGCTTGGTGCCAAAGTGACTAAATCAGAGGTTGGAGGACCTAATTGAATGAATTAAGAGCTTGAATGGTCAAACCGAGAAGAAGATAAAGTTTGTGGACTAAATTGCAACAATTGAAAGTTGAGAACTGAAGGTGCAATTAAAAGTCAGGGACTAAATTGTACAGCCGAGAAAAGAGGAAGTCGCGATCGCTGGTTGCATACCAAGCGATCGCGATAAGGTGTTAAATCATAACCCGAGGCTAAAACAGCATTACCACGCGATCGCCGGAAATATGCCCGCGCGATCGCGCGGTTGTCCGACTGGGCCGCAGATCAGATTTTTCTCGCGATTTTTAACAGGCTTTGGCTTTTTGACCTAGGGTTTCTCCAAAACCTATATATACAACATAAGAGGCACCAGATCTGGACCTTTGCCTCTCCATAGAACGAGCTACAACACAGAATTCAACATCAAATCCTTGGAGATTCCACATCGCAGAGGGGCGTGAATTGAAAACAATTGAAGAATTGATAATTGGTGCAATCTTTCCATTCTTTATATTGTTTTTCAATGAACGTTTATTTTTACTGTTTTTGTTATTTCATGATGATGTGTAACTAATTTTAATGTTGGGATGAACGATGTAGCCTAATTAATTATTTTAATTCCATATTCCGTATTTTAACGCTTTAATGCATGTGTTGATTTATTATTGCGTTTAATGCGTGAATGAACTGGCCACTTATTCATGATTTTATGTGTTATTTCCATAATCCGAGAGGTGAGTTAATAACATAGATCTAGGTAATAAATCCGGTAATTGTACGAGAGATAGAGATATACTCTTGTAATTATTGCGGTCGTGTGTGAATTCTAGAATGTAATGCATCTAGATAAGGAATATTCAGACCCGCTGTAGAGATACATGGTTGACTTATTTAGGTAGAGTTGATTTAAACTCGAGAGAGGAATTTTAATTTAAATTAGTGAATTCGACCAAATGCATATTTAGGAAATAAAAATGGAATTGGAATTGATTTAATTGGCTAGGTGAAATCGTGAATCCCAACTACTTTACAATCATCTTTTAAAACAAAACAATTTAACAATTATTTTAATCCATTAGTTCCATTTCTTAATTCTAGATTTTTATTCTTAAAACGATTTTCATTTGTTCAAATAAAGTTAAGAACTGAAATATTTCGGTAATTAATAGCAATCCTCGTGGGAACGATAATTAGGACTCTAAGGTCCACTTTATTACTTGATTGCGATATCGTACACTTGCGATTTCAAATTCAAACACAACAAGTTTTTGTATGTGTTGGGGTTAGTGGTTTGATGGATCGGCTTAAAACACACACACACACAAAATTTTGGAAATGTTTTTATGGATTAATTTGGGATATAAGATTTGATCTCTTGATTTTGCGAAGTTGATGTGCTCGACTATCTAAACTCATTCTTGACTTTACAATTGAAGTTTTTCATTGAGCTAATCATGTTTTTAATTCGCTTGAATTGCTAGAGACTAGCAAAAAGCTAGTTGGGGAGTGTGATTATTGTCCAATTTTACTTATTTTAAAGAAGTAAATAAATGAAAAAAAATACAATTTTGGGATATAAATTGTCATTTAGAGTAAAATTTATTAAAGATTCAATTTTATTTGTTTAACTCTAAATTAACTTTAATTGCTAAAAATTTCATTTATTTAATTGCAGGGAGAGATTGGACAATATCTCAAATTGAATTTGAATTTCTTCTCAAAATTCTCTAACCTAATTCGACTGAAGAAATCAAGAATGGCGCATATTTTTCGCCCAATTTCCCAGCCCAGAAATCATATAACCCAGCTGCCTCCATTCCCTCACGTAACAACCCTCCTTCTTCCACAGCCGCAACCCATACTCTCTGTCTTTTTCTCACAGATTCAACTCCAAATTCTTGTCTTGCACTTCTCCCTCTCAGTCTCACGTTTTTCTCTCCTTCTCAGCCGATGTCTTCTCTTCTCTCTGCACTCTCACCAGCTCACAGCCAGCACTCCCTTTTTCCACAAGACCCGACTCCCCAAAAGCAGCCTCCCTCGCCTTCACCACTTCAACAGCCAACCTGCTCCCTCTCTCACACAGCCTTTCTCTCCTCTCTCTCACGCTTTCTGGTCTGTCCTCTGCTCCTGCCAACAACACTCGTTCTCGGTCTGAAGAACAACCAGCAGCTATCCTCCATCTCCTTTCACACGGTAGTCTCCTCTCCCTCACACACGCCGCCAACCTCTCTTCTCTCTGCCTCACGAAACCCAGCTTTCCCTATCCTCTGTCTTCTCTCTACTCAAGCAGCCCTCACGCAGTCAACCTCAGCCGTACCTTCACTCCATCACGCAGCAACCTTGAACCTCCACTCAGCCGCCAGCCAGCCACACAAAACGCCCAGCAGCTTTCGGTTTCGGTTGATTCTTTCCAGTTTTGATTCTTAGTTTGCTTTGATTTTGATTGTTTCATTTGTTAGTTTATATAAATTCATATTCTTAACATTAGTTTAGTTTGAGTTATAATGTTGGTTATAGAATTTTCAGATTATTGGCATTGGTTTAGTTTTTAGATATTTTAGTTATTGAATTTTCATTTTCAAATTTGAATTTCGTTTTCTAGTAATGATAATTGTTTGGTTGAATTGTAATTCGATTAGTTTAATTATGTCCAGCTAAGTTATTTTTGAGGGGAGTTATTCTTAACTTCAACGGGTCAATGTTAATTTTCTATAGATGAATTCTTGTGATTGATGATAATTAACGAGTGTTTTAAATTTTCAAATTATTTTACTTCGGTTGATGTCGTTGATGTGATATGTATTAAATATGCACACAACGTGCTAGACTAAATGCCGTAAAATAAATTGACTAATTTTCGTACGAATATGTTTAAATCTTATCGATCTCAAGAAATTCACACTAATCTTACTTGCAAAACCCAATTGATAGCGAAAGGCTAACTCCGCTCGTATTCCCTTTCATTGCAAATTAATTATCTTCTCTCCAATTTCATTTTAGCACAATTGAAATCGTAGTTTAAGTTTCGAATTTAGCAAATATTACGATACCAATAAATCCCTAGGAAGAATGACCCTAAATTATTGCTAGGCTACAACTTAACCCCTTTATACTTAGAGGGTAGATTTAACATCGAGTCAATATTCTCGTCTCTTTTCAAAAAAATGACTTTCACATAAGTCACATAACATATACATTCACTTGCAATCATAATTTAAATCAATTAATAGTGACGAATCTACCTTAAACTTAACGAGTGCAAAGTCGAGCGGGAAATGACTTCAATCATTTAAATCTCCGTACGCCTCGTCTAGCCAATTAGAAAAATAAGCTAAATTAGTCTTTTGAAATTTATAGTTTAAAAATGATAAATTAAAGTTTAAGGACTGAAATTGATGATTTGAAAGTTGGGGGACTAAAATGAATACTTTTAAACTTTAATTTATCATTTTTAAACTATAAATTTCAAAAGACTAATTTAAAATACATCGCTAAAAGATTGTGTGATTAATATTGTGGTTTTGAACAATATTTTTGAGATGATGTGTGATTAAAAAATATTTGAAAAATAAAAAATTGTAAGCTTGATTAAGGTGGATGATTGGGATTGAGTGTTGAATAATTTTGGTTTTCAAAAAATGGGGGGCCAAACAGGGGCTTATCGTGTTTAAAAAATAGTGAATCTTTTATATATTTATTATGTGTAATAATATTTTAATGATGAGTGTATGATTGAAAAGAAGAGAAAAAATATTATCAAATGAAATTTAATAAATGATCGTATATTAAAATTTATTACAACAAAATTGATTAAAGACAAGAATAACACATTACATAAAAGATTACAAATTACAAGATAAAATAAAGAGAAGGAAATAAAAATTAAAATTAAAATGACTTGAAAATATATATATATATATATTAAAAGAATGTTGTAAGCCACTTTTCATGTGGCTGACAACATTTTGAACTTTGCATAGCTCATTTCTCTTCTACTGCGCTTCATGCGCAGGAGAACGAGACTTCCTATATTCATCACCACCATAGCATATGATATTAGGTAATACATATATGAATTTTGCTTAAATCATAATGTGATTAACATTCTCAATGACAATCCCTTTACATGTGATGAGTGGGGCCACTTCCATTTGAGTGGTCCCACCCCTCTACATGTGAGGGGATTGTCATCGAGATTGTTAATTTCATTGTGAATATAGCATTGCTCTACATATATATATATATATATAAGAAATGGCTGTTAAAAAATGGTTGTTAATTTAGAATTTTCCATATATATATATATAACAAAAATGAGTTATGCTACGGTACGATTCTATTTTTTCACACATCGCATCATCTTTTTAAACAACAATAATAAAAACTTCCACGTCATCAATTGTCATCCAACATTTTCTAAGTAGGTTTATTCAACAAAAATTTAGGAAATGGCGACCCAATGAGCAGGCTTCCAATTACACAATCCTTTATCCCCATGCTCACCTTCTTTCCAGTTCCACCCACTGCTACAAAACCTTTGAAATTTCTCCATTCCCATTTCAACATCCACGGCCTGTCCCTGTCCAATGCTCACACCATCATCATCTTGTTCTGATTCTATTTCACAAATTTCTATTTCTTCTCCATCAATGCCGTCACTTTCATCCATTCCATCTTCCAATTCATTGTCACGTTCGTCACTTTCTTCTTCGTCATGGGTCGTTTGTGGGTCAAATTTTGTGTCACAATCTTGGAAAAAGCTTAGCCTGAGACGGCCATTGCTTCTTTCTACTTGAAGATAAGTGGGCTTAATTTCAGTCTCCACCGCTTCGATTATTAGCCTGCCGCCTTCACAGTGGCGCCGGACTTGCAGGGGATTTGAGCTGCCGCTTATTGTTGTCAAGGGCGGAGGAAAACTGCTACAAGAAATGGCTGCTGCTGCTTCATCGAAATTTCTTGATTTCTGCATTGGTTTTTCTGGTGCATTTTGGGTTGAGCTGGAACTGTCTGAGAAAATGGAGCAATCAGAAATATCAGTGCCTGTTTCGCTTCCTAGATTTTCAGTGCATAATTCCAGGCTTATTTTTTGACTTGGTGACTTTCTTTCAAAGGGATGAATATATGAGGTATCATTTTCCTTCGTGGAAGAAAGATTTTGAAGAGAACTCCAACCAGTTATTTCAAGATTTTCTTTAACTTCTGGGTTATGATCACTTCCTAACATGCTGAATCCCACGGTGGTTGAATGCGGCGGCGCCACTTTCAGCTTCAGGCTTGTTGTCTCTCTGTGTTGAGACTGCTCGAAACATGATACAAGATTCCGACACACTATAGTTGACATGGTAAAAGGGAAAATTTAAGGAAAAAATGGAGACCCACAGCAGATTTTCTTGAAATTTTAGAGAGATGAAGTCATAAAGAGGAGAAGAGGAAATTGAACGAGAGAGTCTGAAGGTTTGGGTGCCAATTTATAGTGCCACTGCCATTTAAAAATCTTGTCTGTATGGGTTGGGTGGGTAGGGTGTGCCTTTTGCACCACTTGATTTGTGCATCTATTAATCTGCCACACACAGTATACAAGTATAGAAAATGGTTTTTGAATCAAAGGAATTAGGGAAATACCACTTCTACAGGGGCCTGGACCCCTCATTGTAGCTACAGTGAGGGGCCTGAACATCCAGGCCCCTGTACATGAAGCATGGCTCAAGGAATTATTCTGCATAGTATCACAGGCTGAGTTTGATACACTCCAAATTTCATGAAAAATGTGATTTTTTATCTTTTTTTTTTTTTTTTTTTTCTTTTTATCATGTTTAATTACACAAATTTTCTTGACAATTCATTTTTCATTTTTCTTCTTCACGCCCCTATTTTCTTCCTAATCAAGGAATTAGTTTTTCCAACTAGGTAGTATAATTTATTTTCTAGAGAAAAACTTTAACCATTTTCGCCACGTTTGATCATTTTTATTGTTGTTAATTGATTTATTTTTTCCCAAAAACTAATATTATTATTGTCAAATGTCAAGTACAAATGTATAAAAAAATAATTTTTTTTTTTATTAATATAGTTAGATTTTCCTTTATTTTCCATGAAAAATAATGTCATTCAAATAACAAAAGTTGGAAAATTTCCTACTTTTTTCACCTAAAAAATTAAATCAATCAAACACATTAAACTTCAAATTCTCATAAATTCAGTTCTCTGAAATTCATTTTCTTGTCACTCAAATTTCACCATCGCTATCAAACGTAATCTTATTTTATGCAGAGAAATTGATTACTTTTCAAAGAAGTTCTTTCATTATCTCATAGTCACGTCGATAGAAAATTGTTTCGATGAGGATGTCCTTTCATCCACATATCATAATAGTAGTATAAAATGAAAGATAAAAATGATGATATTTTATACATGTATACAGTATATATATAGATATATATCTTCTAGCGTACATTTATTTCCATCGGTTTTGTTACCCTCGCTGCGGCACGGGAGGGTAACAAAAACCCCCCGCCCCTCACAAAAGGGCCGGGGGGGGGGGGGACCAGGCGGGCCGCTGGGAGGCGAACAAAGTTTTATTTCCATATGCAAATTTATATCAATCTTAAAAGATAGTTTCATTTTGAATTAATTTAGGACACATGAGTTTCAATCATTATTGATGAGTATATATATGTCTCAAGAAAGTGAAGGTTTCTGATCCCATCGGTCATGAAAACTCTACATATATTAAACATTTAATCCGATAAAGAATGCATTTTTAACTTTATTCATTTTGAATAATTCTAGGAAGACAATTTTAATTGACAATATGACATGACGAACATACATTGAATAGTGTAAATAGTTACCCCACTACTTACTTTTTTACTGTTTAATATATGTGCGTCATTTCAAAATGTCACTTAAAAATGTTTTCCTAGAATTACTCATTCATTTTAACGAATGTACAACACACCATAGTTATATTTGGGAATATATATTTGGTATATTCCCATAGAGTCCCATTCCAAATTGAATGGCATTTTTTAGATGGAAATATCATAGCCCACAAAGTTGGAAAATTTTGGGATATATTAAGTTTCTATTATTAATTTATTTATGTCCACCAAGCATGAGTAAATTGACCAAACGATCCACTTCCCTTTAATGATTGATGGGCTCTAGTCAAGGGTGTTTACGTCATTCAATGAAGCGTCTTTGAATTTTGATAGATTAGTATTGACTTGGAAACAAATGGAAGCCTAAATGTTATTTAAACTTGTTTAAATGTTGAATTTAATCAGATGTAACTGTTTAATTTCCAGCTCTTCCTATACGTATACAGAATCTGATAAAATTCGTTTTAGTTTGACTGAATTGTGCCTATAAACAAGTAGATATCAGAATTAATTTACGATGTTTGAGTCTTCTTCACGACAATTATACATGTTAATGATCGTGTTTAAGCTCTAATGCACGTGATGTTTTAAGTATTAATTAATCAAACAATCACAAATATTATATGTTCAAGAACTCGAATTGGGTTTTTTTAGTTTTTTACGAATTATGAAACTGACAGAAAAGAGATTTGTTATAGGTCACAAACATGTTGGACTCTTACCTGTAAATTCAAAAGTCGCTTTTGTTTGGAAAGAATTTATAAGCGATTTAATTTATTGATAGATGAAAATAAGTGATGAATAAATGGATAGTATTTGTGAGTTTATTGAAATGTCGACTAAAATGAAGTTTGACTATCATTTGTTTGTTAAAATTTGTGTTTAAAAACATATTTTTTTAATATTTTTGAGGTAAAATATATGGTTAAAAGTGGAGAGAGAAAGTATGTATAGTTAAAGTGATTTGGAGAATTATATTGTTTTAAACAAATTTTCCAGACGGAGGCTTAAATTCCAATCGAATTGAGATGAAAATATATATTTTAAAATTTTATCGCCTTTGTTTGGTTTATAAATTGATCTTTATAAAAATTTTAGGTAAAAACTAATGGTTGAAAATTAGAGTGAGAAAATTTGGGTGTTAAAAAATTATTTGAAAAATTTTGTAATTTATAAATTAATTTATAAATGAGTTTATTTTGATTTGATTAAAAGAGCTAAATCTCAAATGAATTTGATGAGATTCAACATAGGGAAGGAAATTGAGGCAGGTTCAGTGTCCGCTGGGGATTTTTCGGCTATGCCCATTTAAGACGGGACGAGCACTTATTTGTCCAATCACTCCGTTTGATAACACTGTTTGGATTATAAATTGGTTTATTTATGATTTTGAGGTAAAAAGTAATGGTTGAAAATTGGAGAGAGAAAATGTGTGTGGTTTAGAAAATTGTATAGTTTATAAACCAAATAAATTGGTTTACCGAACACTAGCTTAATATTTTTGCCCATTTAAGACGGGACGGGCACTTATCCGTACAATTTAATATTTTTGTCTCGTCCTGCCCGAACTTGAGTCGGGCAAGGTGTCTTGCTCCAATTTCAACCTGTAGGGTAAAGAATACTGTCCAGTTCGGATCGGGGCCGCGAATCTCGAGTTGATCGAGTTTTTTGCCATCCTAATTTAATGATCTTTAAGATTCTATTGAAGCAATAATTCCCCATTGCAATGTGAACTACTCTACTTGAGACACATGGCTCTAAGTTCAACAAAAAGAATATATTGGACGAACGTCATTCTTTTTAAATCATCTTCAAACGTATAAAAATAGAAAGTTGATGAATACATAATTCACCTACTATTTTTATAGTAAATTGTTAATGGGTGCTCTTTGATCACCTAGACTACGGACGGATTATCTATTCAATCATATGTATATTTAACCTCTTTTTTCTTGGACCGGCTCTCAATTTATTATTATTATTATTATTTTGGCACAAAAACAAGAAACTAATGAAACCATCATCCACTAGCAACCTTTTTATGTTTGTCGGCTAGGTGCTAACCTACTATGAACATCAATTAAAAATAAAAAAAGTTGAGCAGCAAACCTACTAATATCAATCTACAGCTCCACTCAAGTGGGCAACGTTATATTGTCCACCTGACGCAATCTCATTGATGGGTGAGCAACATAATATTGCCCACTTCTGACAATATAGCAATTTCGTATCAATCTAATGCATTTTGCCTTGCTTGTCAAAATTTCATGAAAAGTAACTTCGATTGATTAATTGGAATCCATGTGAGTAGACAACAAAAGATCTCACCTTAAATGGTTGCTATTTTTTTATAATAAGATAAAATAATAATAATAAAAAAAATATATTGTTGTGTCTTCTTCACGTCTTGTCAACCTTTTAGATATTAAGCCCTTATTTGGTATCCATTAAAATTTTCTCCTTTTTCCACATTACTTAATCTCAATCATACATTAAAAGTAAAAAGTTCACAATATTTGACTTTTCAACTATTCATTTTACTAAAAATCATTATTTATTTCAAAAAAATTATTGATGTCATGCCATCAGAACATTTGTTTGAGAAATACTTTCGTGCATCCCATTATTGTTAAGGTAGAAATGTCAATAGGAGTTCGTCCCTAGGACATAAATTTATTTCATCAATTTACAAAAATTTATGTTTATATGCACTCCCTCGTCGATGTCCAATCATGTATCTTGTTCATAGTTTGAGATAGATGCATAGAGCTATTAAGGGTCAAGACTTAATGGATCAATGTAGTCTCTACAACAGCTCAAGTCCACTCGATTAATAGCTCACCTAAGTTTATCAAGTCATTAATATCTAATCAAATAAAAAAAAAATGTTAAATTAAACGAATAAATTTTCTAAAGCTCTTTGAAGCCAAATATTCGTAAATACAAGTAAGAAACATGGTCCTAAGATGACAGCATTAATTAATAAATTAATAGCCCCATTAACGTAAGCTACATTGACATAAGATTAAATAAATAATTATGCTAAGGGCTAAAGCTTCTTTAACATAGATTCACATTTAGTGCTGGAGGACATCACTTTTACTTACATCAGAAATAGTATTCGTGAACTGGAGGTTAATGGGAACGGTCCCCCTTCTAATAGGGGACTTAATTAATTGAATTTTAAGTCCTATATTGCATCGTGGCATCCTGTCATTGTCTGGGAGTACTGAGTCTTGGTATAGTTCGCGAGTATTGTGAATTTTTTTCGTTTCTAAGTGTGATTATGTTAGTTAATATCAATTAGTGCCCGCTTGGTAAGTTGTCCACTTTGGCTTAATTGTCAATTACAAAATTCAGTGTAAATAATTAATATTGATAATCCACTCTGAATATTAAAAAAGAAAAAAATTAAAATAAGAGAGTCCGAATACTTCTTGCATTTAGGGATGACAATGGGGCGAAGAATCCCGACAATGACGGGGATGGAGATTGCTATCAAATCCTCATCATCATCCTCGTTCCAAATCCGTCTCGAAACCATACTCGATTAATAAGTTTAATTAAAAAAATCAAATACATTAAAAGTGTCAAGAACCACCGACGCCCAAATTAATAATATCAAAACTAAGTCCTACATTTTAACTCTATACTACTCTTCATCTCTCACTCTCACAAATTTCATCTCATTCTCTCTAAACATATTTTTTAACATAATTAAACTTGTGTACTATTCTTTAAAAGTTATTATGAGTTTTTTTATTTATTAAAGTTAATCATTCTTTAATGCTATTAAATGATTTTTTTTTTAAAATAATCATACTTTAAGAAAAAAAATTGTATAACTAAGATATTAGATAACAATTATAAAAAGACATTAATTGATAAAAGTATAAATATATAATAATAAACAGGGACGTAAATGAGGATTATAGGCGTCCCCGTCCCCGCCCCAACCCCGTTTAGAGGGGACGGGACGAGGATGGGGATGATAAATTTCCTAGGGACGGGGACTGGTATTGACATCCCCGCTCCGAACCCGCCTCGTTGTCATTCGTACTTGCATAAGAGTTTTGTCAACTCATAGTAAATATTAGTCTTTTATTTATAATTAATTTATAATTTATTAAAATATAAATTAATTAAAATTAAGATTTCATTAGTCAGCTTGTTCGTACAAGACATACAAACACAAGGGGAAAAAAGTTGAATATTTAGAAGAAGCCTAAACATTTTGTTCATTGTTAATACATGACAACTTGACATAATTACTATCAACTTCGGAAAGAAATAAATAATACTTTTCATGTTTCTTATAATCCTTTTTGTGTGTCCATAAGAATTTCAATCCTGATCCAAACTTATCAAATCAATCCAATCGATAAATATCATTGTATAATATTATATATATCAACCAAAAAAACTCAACATTTTCTATTTTCATTTTCTTGCAACTCCGTGTTTATATACGTACTAGTATTTACCACGTACGATGTACGGAAGTTATTTTCCATAATATCTATTTCGATAAGTATTCATAAAATGTTAATACTTTTACATAATAAAAATAAATAAAAATGCATAAAATAATAATATTCTATTACAATAATTATAATTTTTTTTTTTAAAAACACCTATATTAGGCAGGGAAAAAAATCAAGATTTTAATAAATTTTGATAAAATTAATTGAAAATCCGATTTTTAGTATATTTTTCATTCACTTTTTAACTATACACATTTTTTAAAACCATTTTTCAACAACGTATTTTATATTAAAAAGCACAATGTTTTTGTTTATAAACAAAAACAAAACCTTTAAATAGAGGTTTTAATTTATTAAATAGTTAATAATAATCTATACGAATTTTTATTTTATTCTATTTTCATCTCAATTATTGTTTTTCCAAAATTGTAAGTACATTTTGAAGTGAAAATGATAGGGGTGGACGTGGTTCGGTTTGGTTCTGGTTCTAGAAGAACCAAATCAAACCGTAAATCGATGGTTTTTTACTAATGGAACCAGTTGGTTTTTTCAAAGATATGGAACCAAACCGGAACCAAACCGCTCAGTTCTGGTTTGGTCTGGTTTGGTTCTGAGACCATTACTTGAATTTTTAAATAATAAATGTAAATTAAAACATGTTTATATCCGCTTCTTCATTAGAATCCATCTACATCATTACTAAATAGAAAATGAAATTTTTAGTTAACAAAACAAAAATTTAGAAAAAGTAACATATTATTCTAAGTCAAAGAAGAAAAAACTAGTCTGAAGGAAGCTCGTCGACCTGTTGAAATTTAGAGAATCGAACATAAAGGCAGTTTAGACTTATAGTTACAGATTACGATGAAGTTCTGAATCCCATTCTACCGTGGTGCCGTGTGAGTTAGGGATGTAATTTGCAATTTGAGTTTGGGTTAACTCTTGAGAATTGATGAATTGGGTCGAGATTTATATATACATAAATTTTAAAAAATAAACATCATTGTCGTCGATGGTAACTAAAGAGTGTAACGATTGTTGTGTTATAGCCTTATAGGAGTGTAAGTAAAGCAGTGTGAATGCGTATTTATAATTGAAAAGAAGAAAAACGAATTAGAATTAGAATTTAAATTTATGATTTAAAATCTTTGTCTAATATGAAATAAGATAAAATGTATGTTAAATAACATTTTTGTACATTTCACATTTATAATTTTAGATTTTAATTTTTTGATGAGATGAATATCCACTAATTTGTAAAATATATATATATATATATATATATATAGTTTGGTTCTTGATTCTGGAAAGAGAACCGGAACCAGAACCAAAATCGAATGGTTCTTGATTCCAAGAATCAAACCATTATTTTTTTTATGTAGAACCGAACCAAATCGCTTGGTTTGATTTGGTTCTGGTTTGGTCTGGTCTGGTTCGGTTATTTTGTCCACCCCTAGAAAATGATATTTAATTCTTCTCTCTCCTCACTTCTACTTTTATATAGATTGTATAGATATGTATCGATATGTATATATGTATAGATAGATATTAACAGAGAACACGTCAGATTCCCTTATCCTTGATTAAATTGTAAAAAATTAGCAATTTAGGATTTCTCTTCTTTTATTTATTTTTTATTATTATTTGACTAACAAAGAGCAGAATCCACTAAGTCAAACAAATGCACACCTTTTTTACAAATAATATTAATTACTAGTATCACACTCGTGCGTTACACAGAAAAATAATATGAAATGATTTTACTGTAAATATTATTACAAAATAAAAAAAATTTAAACACATAATTTATTTTGATTAATAATATAAACTGACAAAGAATGCTCAAAATAAAAATAAATTACAATTCTCATCAATTTTGGAAAACATTTTTAAATAATACGTTATCTTTACAGTTCCTAGTTGCTCACATCCGTGTGATACGCGAAAGTTGCTATAGACAAATATATTTAAACAATTGTTCAAATTTAAATTAAATAATACAATTTTTCAAATATATTGTATAGAATAAATAAAAAATTTTGTCCAAATATTTTTGACTAACATAAATAGAAATAATAACTCTCGGAATATTATAATTTACATAAAATAAAGTAATTGTAACAAATTAAATATATACGATCCTATATATAAATAAATGTAACAAATTAAAACAATATTGATGATGCACGAAATTGAAAACCAACATCATGATTTGTAGTACACGAACGTGGAATTCAACTCAAGAGATTCTTCGCATGATTAATAATTGTTAATTTTAAATGCTATGTATTTAGTTGAACATAATTAAATGCATATTTAATTATATGTCAATAAAAAATTATTAATGAAAATATAAATAAAATATATTTAGTGAGTCTTTTTGTCTATATATGCTTAAAAAATTAAGAAAAAAAAGTTGCACCATTTTTTAATGTACATAATTATTTTTTTAATATTTTAATAAAATTAGAAATCGTTGAATTGTTTTATAATCTTTACGTGAAGGGTAATTAGCACAAAACGTCCTTACCTTTGATATGTATTGTGTAAAGCATCCCAACGTTGTGATTTTTTACGCTGAATGTCACAACCTTTACATTTTCTTGTTGGAGACGTACTTTCCATTATATTTAACCATATTTCACCGTTAAATTAAAATTGAACAGTAAACATGAGGGGTATTTTTGTCCAATTCCATTTTTAATCCATTTCTTTCTTTCAATAAAGATAATTGACACAAAACGTCCCTACGTTTGACACTCACTGTGGAAAAATATCTCAACGTTCATTTTTTTGGCGAATAACGTCCCTACCTTTAGATTTTCTTGCAGATTAGTCTCCAAATTTTACTTTTTCTTCAATTTAGTCATTTCGTATTTGATTTACATGTCATTGTCTTTAAACGTATATAATTTTTGATCTACAACTCCGAATTGTACTCCTTTTTGCGTTGAACTACAAATTAAACCATATTTCGTATAATGTATCATGTGCTCATTTATTAAACATTTCGTTTTGATTTTTATATTGTAGATACTTATTTTGTTAGGACATCATTGATTTCTGTAAATTTTATTGAAACATTGAAATTTTAATTTTAGTGTGTGTTCAGCGGCCAGCGGAATTTATAAATTAGATTTATTTGACTTTTTTTATATTTTTTTAAGGTAAAATGTTTAGTTAAAAATTATTATGTTTAGCCCCTGTTTGAGCTATATTATAATCTCAAATAAATTTTGAACAGCACAATTTTAAAAATTTCAATGGTTCAATAAAATTTACAGAAATCAATTTACGTTAACCAATGATGCCCTAACAAAATAAGTATCTACAATACAAAAGTCAAAATGAAATGTTTAATAAATGAGCATATGATATATCATAAGAAAGATGGTTGAATTTAGAGTTCAATGCAAAAAATGGAGTGCAATTCGGGGTTGTAGATCAAAAGTTATACACGTTTGAAGACAATGACATGTAAATCAAGTAGGAATGACTGAATTGAAAGAACAGTAAAATTTGGGGACTAATCTACAAGAAAATATAAATGTAGGGACGTTATTCACCAAAAAAATGAACGTTGTGATGTTTTTCCACAGTGAGTGTCAAACGTTAGGACGTTTTGTGTCAATTATCTTTATTGAAAGAAAGAAATGGAATTGGACAAAATACCCCTCATGTTTAATATTCAATTTTAATTTAACAGTGAAATATAGTTAAATATAACGGAAAGGACGTCTTCAACAAGAAAATGTAAAGGTTGGGACGTTTAGCGTAAAAAATCACAACGTTGAGATGTTTTGCACAATACATGTCAAATGTAGGGACGTTTTGTGCTCATTACCCTAATGGGAAAACATACCATGAATTAAGTGTTTTAGAGATTGCACCGTAAACATATCAACTCCAATTCTGGAATTAACGTTCAATAAATAAAATTTTCGTTTTTAAAAAAATTTTGAACTACAAAATTAGGCTCATACAATATATGTGCAAAACTCAACTTACATATTCTCCTTAAGATCGATACTTTTCTTTTCATACATTGTTCTTCATCATATTCTTCCCAAAAAGAGGTGTAGGATAGACTTTTTTTTATATAATTTGAATATTTTAATTATTAATTTCAAGTGTTTTTCTAAAAAAAAATATCATTAATTTTAATAAATATTGATACAATAATTGATTTTTTTTTTCTTCGTACTAACAATTTCTTTATTCATATTGTTACATTATTATTTTAATAAAAATTACTGATTGATCAATTGTTTAATAGATATTATATGAACTAATTGTTAAAATCTGTAATATATTTTTTTGCATATTTTAGTTATTTAAATTTATAATGAAAAATAGAAAAATGAACAGAATCTGTAAATAAATAAAAATAATGTAAAAATGATGAATAAATTGAAGAAATATTAAGTTTGTAAAATTAACACAACTTAATTGGATTTGCCTTAAAAATTTGTATAGTTATTATATATTTTAATTTGATGAGAAAAAACCATAACATAAACTAATCATTATGACTAAAATGAATTTACTTAACTAATTATAGATAATATTATAGGACTTTATCACTTTTTTGTATAGAATTGATTATTCGAGAATAATTTTTTTTCAATGTTCATTTTCAACCACACATTCTTTAAAACTCATTTTTAACAATTGCAGATACTAATTTTGTGCATGCTAAACGTGTTGACCATATTTTATTTTTAAATAAAATGATTTTGCTAACACCTTCTATTTTACAAATTTAACCAATGAATTTATCGGAACCTAAAGTTATAGAAAATTAAATGATTTAATTGAATTTTTTTAGAAAGATCGAACATTTATTATTTCTTTCAATTTGATAAGAAAAATTTTCAAAATTAATCATTTAGGTAAGAAATTAAAAAGAATAGATGTTGAAAAAAGTAAAAAGTATAAGTAAATTTTTTAAATTTAGTATTTAAAATGATTTTACGAATGATATGTTTAGAGTTTGTTCTCATTTCTTAGTTTGTATTAAACTTCTCGTTGAGATTTTAGATTTGACATCCATATTGCATATTTTTCTACTTCAAAATAATACAATAATTATCAAAAGAAAAAAAAAAATCTATAATTTAACTTTTTATAAATATACTTTTTTTCTTCACAATTCCATAAATTATTTATTACATGCATTAATTGAATTTTTCTAATTCATGCATCAAAATAAATTGATAAAAAGTAAAAAAAAAAAAATTCTAAAATGACATGTGAAAATGGACGAAAAAATATATGCGTAAAATGAGAACGATTATCATATTATTATTATTATTATTATTATTATTATTATTATTATTATTATTATTATATATATATATATATATATATATATATATATATATATATATATATATATATATTGTTATAAATATTATAAAATAAGTGAATGACCAATTACCATTATACCCCTGTAAACTTTACATATTACGATTGTACCATTGTTCACTCCTATAAATAGGAGTCTTATTTCATTCATTCATATGAATTCAATAAGAGAAGAATTCTCTCATATCTCTCTCTATATTCTCTATTGTTTTCATAATAGTTTTACAACACGTTATCAGCACGAGTCTCTAACCAATTGAGTAATATAACGGGAGTATGCTCTATAGTTGCATCTAAATGATGAACCTTTGTATCAGAAACCTTATTATTACTAATCAATGTTTCATTTTCTCAAACCAAACACTTTTGGCTTTAGAAAATAACTCATATATTGTAGATCTAAAAATTTATCCAATTTTTCAAAAATTCTGGTTGAACTGAAAAAGAAGGATTCCGGCCGATCCAGATATCCGATCGACGATCGGCCACCGCTATCAGAACGGGCTTGTCGAGGAGAAGACTCGCCTGAAATTTGGGGATGATCCAACGGCTGAAACAGAAGATATCGACCGGAGAAGAAATGCTGAAAAACTGTGCAAAAAATAAAATCTGACCGAAAATTGAAACGCTGATCCCGGACGATTCTGACCTCCGATCGACGATCGGCCAGAGGCATATCAACGGGCTTTTCTAGGAGAAGACTCGACTAAAATTTGGCGTCGATCCGATGGTTAAAACGGAAATTATTGGCCGGAGAAGAAGATGCTGACGGACTGAAAAATGCTGATTCCGGCCAAATGGTTGGTCTTTTGGAGAAACGAAGATCATGGGCATGTTCAGGACGTTGAGGCACACATTATAATGATGAGTTGATTTTTCTGACCACCGGAGCGTGGCGGTCGGCGGCGGCGCGTGGAGGATTCCGGCGATGACGTCAAAAGGCAGTTTGTTCGTCTTGATGATTTGGATTTTTCTATGATCTTAATTTTCTGTTTTGTGCAGTTTTCAAATTTTCCGGCGGTCGAACGTGGCGGTTTTCTTAAAAACTCTTTTTGGAGCAGTTCCGACGAGATTTTGAACTTCGGACCAAAAGTAAGTTTGTTCTAAATTTAATTTCAAACCTATTGACGGCTTCGATGTATCCATATGATCAATATATTAAAATATGGACGATTTTGCCCTTGATGATACGTTAAAATATATTAATCGTGATTTAATGAATTTGATTAATCATTATTAATGATATGATGATAAGTGTTAATAGAATTTATATTCTAAATTATTTAACACTACTATGTGATCAATACGATAAATTAAAAGATTTAAAAGTAACATAATAGTTGGCATGTCGTGATGTGTTGAGTATAACTCATTATCGTAACGACCTGGACTATTATGAATACGTTGACTAGATTTGGAGATATGACTTGCTCATTTATGAAATATAATTATTTCTTTATATTGTTACCATCTATATGGTTTGTTCTACTGGTTTTAAATATCTCTACTTATATAAATTTGATAATATTGTTATTATTTGATATTTCAACAAATGGTACCAGAAGTTACCATTACCAAAAGATTGTTGGATCTTAATAAAAATATTTTATCACTTGGTACCAGAAGTTACCAATATCTGTATTTGAAATGGTGGGTGAAAATAAATTATTCAACAAGAAAATTTTGATGTATGATAAGATAATATCACATGATAGCACGGATATGGTTAATGTGAAAATAATCTCATCAGTATTATGAGATAAATATTATATGATTGTGATAAGCAGTTTTGATCAAAGTTCTTGCACAAGAACTTATGTACTCCAGAAGAAGTACATATTTACTCCAGAAGAAGTAAAGACTATCATCTAAAACATACTGAAATGATATTATTATTGCTCCTGAAGAAACATAAACCAGTCATACATGCAAAATACAAAAGGGTGAAACATTTATGATCCTCAAAATTAGAGATGTATTTCAGGAGTAGCTGTTTCCTACCACTTCTGATCTTTTGAGGAAATAAATAAACATTCAAAAAAGTGTGTTTTAAGAGTTAGAATAACCATACTCTACCACCTTAAATCTTTGAGGTACACAAGATTAAGCATTGATAAAATTCTAGAAATTTATGGTGTGTCTCAAGAGTGAGAATACTCCGTACTCTACCACCACCTATTCTAGGGTTCACAAAGTTAAGTTTACATTAACCGGACTCCATTTTCGCTTGATTCCCCTTCCTTGCGACCAATCTATCTTAACTCCTGCTGGATCTTGTATTGGAATATATGATTGCAACTTATCCAGCAGTTCCTCGATAGTAGGAGCAGAAATAAGGATTCTCCTAGAAAATGGAGAGATGAATCCCTATTCCACAGCATAATCAAGAAATGTTAGCAAACCATCAAAGAAATTGTTAACATTTAAAATCCCAATAAGCTTAGTATGAAGATCCAGTTGAGCCCATGAGGTAATATTAAAGATTTCTTCTAAAGTACCAAAACCTCCGGGCAGGGCTATAAAGGCATCAGAACCATATAGCATGCAAGTTATGCGTTCATGGATAGATAATGTTTGTACTTCATGCTCTCGTGTTTTGCCTGCAATATCTACCAAAGGAGTAGGTATAACACCAATCACTTTTACTCGCTCTGTGAGAGCAGATTGGGAAACACAACCTATCAAACCACTGCTACCACCCCCATACACGAGAGTGATACATTTCTCCCCCAATTTCTTTCCTAAATCCACTGCTGCTTCTAGATACCCAAAACATTTCCCTACTTTTGATTCACAAAATACACAGATAGATTTGATCTGTCGAAGTTTTGGTCCTTCCATCTTTGAGAGTATAAGGAAGGAAAAACTTATTGGAAAAATATATTTTGGAATGCATGAAACTGTGAAAATCATTGGCTTTTTAAACTTGAAAAACTTCACTATTTACTGCTCGTCTTTTGAAAAAGTGAAAACCTACTTCTGACTAAATTACACTTCTTTTGATAAAGCTTACCTTTCTGTAATTTTTCAATACACTTTATCAATGCTCGAGAAGTTAAACATGAAAATATTTTATAAATATATGTGCAAATATATATACACACAAAATACTGATTTACCTTGTATCAATGCTGAATAACTAAAACATCATTGTTTATAACAGCCTAGCAAACAAGATCTTTTGCTATTATATTTTTGAGAGTATAACGCTTTTTATCGCTGATGAATTTATCCCATAAAGATAATAGATCACGCTGCACATACATACTAGGGTGCGTCTCAAGAGTCAATCGGATATCATCCAATGACTCCTTACTCAGTCCACCCTTAATGAAGTCTATCTTATCATCTCGATTTATGGATGCATATCCTATTGATTTACAACGGGTATCACATGTCCATCGAGCACATTTGTAGCAACTATTTAATCTTTTTGCTCCTCGCTTCTTTGCAAAAGTACTCTTACCTAAGCCAGACTTTTGCTTAGAAAATGAATCTGGTAATTCACCAGCTAATCGAACTTTTGCTTCGATCAACCAACGAACAGCTTCTGGGATACATTGATCCATCAACAGCCTTAATCTTTCGAGTCGAACTCGGTAAATCTTTTTCAAAACATTTATCGGAAGATTTGAGTAGTATTTACGGATATTTGATAATATAACATCCATTTTTTTATGGATCAAATCTCTTCCCAAGTGATCTATTTAAATGTATTATTCAACGCGTAAAAGAGCGGTGGCTCCGCGTGTCAGTGATTTCGATTCCATCAAGAAATAATGGAATAAATTATTGAAAAGGTGGGAACAATGAGATAATGCGTCATTACCTTTTTCGATATAAGGGAAGATTTGGCGACAATATTAAGAACATGAGATATTTTCTTGGATATTGTACCTGATTTTTCTTCGGTACACTAATAAAGGTATACTGATTTGTACTATACAAAAATACGTACTGATGAAATGAATATTGTATTGAACCAGAAGTTCATACATATGTACAAGTGAAATATCTTGCTGAACCTGAAGTTCTATAATGATTGGTTAGATTCCAATTCAATAATGAGATTTATTAAGAATGCAAAATGACATTCATTAATGAACCAGAAGATTGTTCAGGTTAACAAGTTATCATTGCTATTTGTTCTCAAAAGCAAATTAATTATCTCACTAAGAAAATGAATGACTGATTATTTGCTCAAGTAATGATATTACGAGCAAAGTGATAAATGCTAGTATGAATATATCTTAAAGTCATTAATGATTTTATGAATTAGTTGAGATAATAGAATATTATATTGCTAATGGTTTAGGAGATTAAAAGTCTCAAGTTATTTTCTATGAGAACAATTTGAATATAAATATTTCTCATGCAGCAATATTTTACATATAAACATGTCAATACTATGAAATAAAGATTTGCTTGTGAAGCTTTATGATTTGTAAAAGTGCGATATGTATATATAGCGATCCAGAATTTTTATGCAATAAATAATTATTTTAATATTTAGAAAATTGTGTCGCTACTATTTCATTTATTGTTTTGAAATTAATGCCGCGACGGATTCGTCTAGCCAAGTCAAGAGATATCGAATTTGTTCGATTTTAAATTAAAATCCGAATTTCTAAAAGTATATTATTTTATTCATAGTATTATTTTCAAAATCATTTTAGATTCCAATTTTCCGTATTGAATTATTTTAGTCCAAAATCTCAACATTTATTTATTCTCAAACTTATTATTTTCAGTCCAAAATATATCAGTTTTAATACAATTCCTTATACAAAAACATCATCATTATATATATAAATTTTACATCTATTTCATATTCCATCTCATTATACAAACACCAAAGCAAAGCATCTTCATCATTATCATCATCTACCCCATCTTCATTTCAATACTCATGGCACAACTCACACTTCCATGTACTTAGATTCCACAATACAATATATATAAGCATACATCTTCATCACCTGCACCAAGCTCCATCTCCATCCCAGACGAGTGCAACCACAGTCCATCACTCTGCCATCACCTCCTCGATCAGAAACCATCAGCAGCCACCATTTACCACACATAGATCAACCTACAGCAAGCCATCACGCAGACCATACTGCCACCATGCCACAATTCCAACACCACAAGTCTGAACATCAGCACCGGCATCATCTCCACACCCAAACCACAACCTCCACCACCATCGCACACGGACACAACCGTCATCAATACAAACCACTACTACCCAATCCCAAATCAAAACCCAAGAAATAGAATACCCAAAATACCTACCTACCTCGATCGTCGGTTACATCGCCGGAAACCGCGATCTCCAGCTTCGACTTTTGCTTCGTTTTCGCCCTTGTTTCTCAAACCCAAGCCCTAAAATCTGAACCCTGCTTTGTCTGCCACTCACCGCAGCCTGCGCCGTTGAGTTCGCCGGCGAATCACCGGCTAAAGGTCGGATTTTGGCGAGGCAGTCGCTGCGTCCCTCCTTCGATCTGATAACGAGTTGTGAGAGAGGGTTAAAATCTGATATTAAAAGGTTGATTTTTGAAATTTGCATATTAGCCCCCAAGTTTGAAAAATAATCATTTCAGTCCCCAAGCTTTTAAAAAGTTTCAAATCGGACCCTACTGCTTCAAAACACAATCATTTCAGCCCTTTCATTTTCAAAATCTATTATTTCAACCCTATTGTTTTGAGTTTCCGACTCAACTTTCAAAGTAATCATTTTAGTCCTTCAACTTTCAAAAGTATTCATTTTAGTCCCTCAACTTTCAAAACATCAATTTTAGTCCTCAAATTATAATTTATCATTTTGAACTATATATTCGATATACTAAAGTGACTTATTGGCTAAGACGAAGCGTACGGAGAATTTAAAGAAATTGAAGTCATTCCCGCTCAACTTTGCACTCGTCGGATTTGAGGTAGACTCGCACTTATTAATTGATTTAAATTATGATTTCATATAAATGTCATGTGACTTGTGAAAGTCAATTTTTAAGAAAAACAAGTATGTTTTTATGAAAGGTAAATATACCTTATGTTTTTATGAAAAGTAAGTATACCCTATGTTTTTACGATAATGTTTTATATGTTTTGGATCATTGCTATGCACATAAGAATTCTTACCACCTAAGTTCGGTAGAATTCTGTGTCTCCATAAGTTTATGAGGATTTACCACCTAAGTTCGGTAAAATTCCTGCCTTTCCATATGTTTATGAGGATTTACCACCTAAGTTCGGTAAAATTCCTGTCGCGTATGTTTATGAGGATTTCGATCCTATCTTATGTTATGATGGAAATGATCCCTATGAATTTCATGAATTATGTTTTGGTATACTTACTGTTATTATGATCTTACTGTTATTATGACTTACTACATAAGAATTCTTGCCACCTAAGTTCGGTAAAATTCTTATGTTTATGAGGATTTCGATATTATCCTATGTTATGATGAAAACTTACTGTTATTATGATTTTACTGCATAAGAATTCTTGCCACCTAAGTTCGGTAAAGTTCTTGTGTCTATTTATGTTTATGAGGATTTAAATCCTATCTTATGTTATGCTTTCAAAAGAAATTATGCTTGACATAATTAAAATGTTTTTATAAGTATATGGTTTTCAAAGAGCTGTTTTCAAAGAGCTATTTTCAAAGAGCCTATGATTTGTAAAATATGTCCCGTGCTGTAATGCACAATATGAGTTTTATCAAGAGCAGTTTTATAAAGAAGCTCTATCAATGCCCGTTTTATAAAGAGCTGGGATTTATGTGTTTAATCATCTTATAAATTAAATTAATTTGCGATGAGTCTACTGAGTATTTCCCCCATGAAATACTCACCCTACTTTTTAACAGTTTTGCAGATTTCGGAGACGGTGGCGAGCGATGAATGATGGTGGCAATAATCGTTGAACGGTTGAAAGTTTGACGTTAATGATTTCCGTATTTTCCAAATAATCGAATAATTTAGAGAAGTTCATTTATTTGAGAAATTATGATATTGACAATTTCTTTACAATATTAATGGTTCGATTTACTATTTCAAATGGTTTCATAAATGTTTTCAATTTTAGCGGCCATTACAGTTTATTTAATGTTGCCAAAAATGAATTTCAACTATTTCTTCCGCAAAAATATTATTCGAAAAATTTAGACAGAAAATGACGTAGTGAATCGGGTATACGGAACTCGGGGCGCTACAAGTTGGTATCAGAGCTAGTCTGCGTTTCTGTAGACTGGAAAAATTTTCAAAAAGAATTTTCAAGAAATATTTTCCATTATAAAATTTTATTGATGAAGATTGCCACTGCCATCATTCGTTCCACCAACTCCGAGGTAAAGAAGTTTATGATGTTTAAAGTTATTTCAGTATTTCGAATACTCATTTTATTGATTTATGAGAAAGAATGAAGAGTATTTCGGATACTTATGATTTATGAGAAATAAGAATGTATTTCTTCGAAAATAATGATGTTGTTATGCTTTGTCATAACTTATATGCTTTAATGTATGATTATGAGAAATTTTTTTAAGAAAGAAAACGAGTGTTGAGCATAATGGGAACAATATGATTTTATTGAAAATTAAGTAATGGATATTATGTTGAGTTAATTTATTATGCCTCTATGTTGAAGAGAAATTTATTATGAAGTTTGGCTTTGTGAATAAATTTTGGGAATATGATTTATGGCATATATTTATAAGTACGAGTAACTTTTGAGCCAATTAAGGTATGGAAGGAAGTGATATTGTGATATTGAAAAATATGATTTGAAATTGTTATGTTGAGGAATTATGAATTGAATTATGAGATATTTTTGATGATATTGAAGTGTTGGAATCATTTTCAATATTTTTAGATCGTTGTGATCAAATGTGGAGTTATTTATTATTGTGAATTATGAAGTATGCTTATGGTTTGGAATAAGTCCAAATTACAAGGGAGACTCTGTTCAGAATTTTATCAATTTGAAATTAAGAGCATGATATGATAAGTATCTACTAAAGGAATTAAGGTTAGACATGCAAGTTCATTTACATCACAAACGAGATTTAGTAGATGATAACAGAAATTTTATTATTTTCTCATAAGGAGAACACACAAGAGTCACACTGGAAAGGAAATACATGAAACACACGAAAGCATAAGAGAAAAACATGGAAAGATCCTCAGAATGAGAGATGTGTTTCCGGAGTAGCCGTATCCTACCACCTCTGATCTTTTGAGGAAATAAAGAAACCTTCAAAGAGGTGTGTTTCGAGAGTAAGAATACTCCGTAATCTACCACCTGGAACCTTTGAGGTACACACAAGATTTAAACATTAAGGAAATCCTAGTAAATGGAGGGGTGTCTCGAGAGTGAGAATACTCCGTACTCTACCCCCACCTATTCTAAGATTCAAAGAGTTAAATTTACATTAACCGGACTCCATTTTCGCTTGATTCCCCTTCCTTGCGACCAATCTATTTTAACTCCTGCTGGATCTTGTATTGAGATATATGACTGCAGCTTATCCAGTAGTTCATCAATAGTAGGAGCAGAAATGAGAAGCCTTCTGGAAAATGGAGAGATGAATCCCTGTTCCACAGCATAATCAAGAAAGGTTAACAAACCATCAAAGAAATTGTTAACATTCAGAAGCCCAATAGGCTTAGTATGGAGATCTAGTTGAGCCCACGAGGTAATGTTAAAGATTTCTTCTAAGGTACCAAAACCTCCGGGCAGGGCTATAAAGGCATCAGAACCATATAGCATACAAGTTATGCGTTCATGGATGGATAAGGTTTGAACTTCATGCCCTCGTGTTTTGCCTGCAACATCTACCAAAGGGACAGGTATGACACCGATTACTTTTGATTTCTCTGCAAGAGCAGATTGGGAAACACAACCCATTAGACCACTGCTACCACCCCCATACACAAGAGTGATACCTTTTTCCCCCAGTTTCTTTCCAAGATCTACAGCCGCTTCTAGATAACCGAAGCCTTTCCCTACTTTTGATCCACAAAATACACAAATAGTTTTGATCTGTCGAAGTTTTGGTGCTTCCATCTTTGATAGTAAAGAAAGGAAAACTTACGAAGAAGATGTGATTTTGGGATGCCTGAATTATGAAATATGTTTGGCTATTTAAAGCCGGAAAAATTCACTGTTTTTGATTGATTCTGAAAAAGTAAAGATTTACTTTTGACAAAATCAGCCCACTTTTGAATATTTTTATCGTATCGAGGCTGTCACCTTTCGGTGATTTATTTCCAGCTTTATCAAACCTCGAGAAAGGAAAATATTTTTTATTTCCAAAACGCGTTAAAGAAAACAGAAAAATATTTTTAAAAGCATATCAAAAGATTTACCTTATATCATTGCTGAACTGCCAGAAGCCTCATTTTGTAAAACAGACTGGCAAACAGGATCTTTTGCTATTATATTTTGGAGACTATAACGATTTTTGTCCTCGTTAAACTGAGCGTATAAGGAGAGAAGTTCACGTTGTACATAACCACTTGGGCGCGTCTCAAGAGTCAGTCGAATATCATCCAAAGACTCCTTACTCAGTCCACCCTTTATGAATTCGATTTTATCATCCCGATTAGTAGAAGAATATCCTACTGATTTGCAACGAGTATTACAGTTCCAACGAGCACATTTGTAGCAACCACCCAGTCTTTTTGCTCTTCGTTTCTTTGCGAACGTGCTTTTGCCTAAACCAGGCATATGTTTTGGAAATGTTGATGGTAATTCACCAGATAGTCGAACCTTTGCTTCTATCAACCAGCGAACATCTTCTGGAATATCATGAGCCATTAGCAACCTCAATCTTTCGAGCCTTATTCTATAGATCTTTCTCAGATCATTCATAGGAAGACTGGAATAATACTTGCGAATGTTAGAAAGAATGATATCCATTGTTTGATGATTCAACCTCTTCTCAGCATGAACTATTTAAAAGCGCAAAGGATCTGAGTGAATCCGCGTGATGTTGTGACCAGCAAGAAAGCGCAGGATTATTTTAATGAAAAGAGGAGACAAGAAGTAATGCGCTGTTAAATTTTATCGATAAAGGAGATTTGATTGGAGATTTGGAATATTTTTCTTGGATTATGGGTACTGATATTTTGTTAAAATAATGATAATCATAGTATAATGTGATGATACGTGGAAAGTAAAATGAGTACCGTATTGAATCAGAATTCATACGTATATACAAGTGAAAGAAATACTTTGCAAGAAATGTGGTGACATTTAAGTATAGAATCTTAGTTTTGGGAGATATTTGTTTACTGAATTTTGGGTTACAAATATTGGAAAGATAAGTTGATGATATTATGTTGATATGTTTGGGTATATTACGTAGAGAAGATATTCAGGTAATTCTTTGATTATTTTTGGAATTTTCGATGATAAGAAAGGAAAAAAATTATTATGATACGATATGTCAGTAAAGATTTGTTGAAATTTTAGAGATATATACGAATATTTGAGGTCACATGATACGATGATAAGTGACAAGTTACATGAATACTACAAGATATGATGAAATTTTTACATACGATTGGGAATTGTTTTGATTATTTTGAGAATATTCGATGATAAGAAGAAGAGATTCTGATTTAGTATTCAGAAATTATAAGATTAAGTAAGTTTAATTTCGAGGACGAAATTATTTTAAGGAGGTAAGATTATAGCGATCCAGAATTTTTATGCAATAAATAATTATTTTAATATTTAGAAAATTGTGTCGCTACTATTTCATTTATTGTTTTGAAATTAATGCCGCGACGGATTCGTCTAGCCAAGTCAAGAGATATCGAATTTGTTCGATTTTAAATTAAAATCCGAATTTCTAAAAGTATATTATTTTATTCATAGTATTATTTTCAAAATCATTTTAGATTCCAATTTTCCGTATTGAATTATTTTAGTCCAAAATCTCAACATTTATTTATTCTCAAACTTATTATTTTCAGTCCAAAATATATCAGTTTTAATACAATTCCTTATACAAAAACATCATCATTATATATATAAATTTTACATCTATTTCATATTCCATCTCATTATACAAACACCAAAGCAAAGCATCTTCATCATTATCATCATCTACCCCATCTTCATTTCAATACTCATGGCACAACTCACACTTCCATGTACTTAGATTCCACAATACAATATATATAAGCATACATCTTCATCACCTGCACCAAGCTCCATCTCCATCCCAGACGAGTGCAACCACAGTCCATCACTCTGCCATCACCTCCTCGATCAGAAACCATCAGCAGCCACCATTTACCACACATAGATCAACCTACAGCAAGCCATCACGCAGACCATACTGCCACCATGCCACAATTCCAACACCACAAGTCTGAACATCAGCACCGGCATCATCTCCACACCCAAACCACAACCTCCACCACCATCGCACACGGACACAACCGTCATCAATACAAACCACTACTACCCAATCCCAAATCAAAACCCAAGAAATAGAATACCCAAAATACCTACCTACCTCGATCGTCGGTTACATCGCCGGAAACTGCGATCTCCAGCTTCGACTTTTGCTTCGTTTTCGCCCTTGTTTCTCAAACCCAAGCCCTAAAATCTGAACCCTGCTTTGTCTGCCACTCACCGCAGCCTGCGCCGTTGAGTTCGCCGGCGAATCACCGGCTAAAGGTCGGATTTTGGCGAGGCAGTCGCTGCGTCCCTCCTTCGATCTGATAACGAGTTGTGAGAGAGGGTTAAAATCTGATATTAAAAGGTTGATTTTTGAAATTTGCATATTAGCCCCCAAGTTTGAAAAATAATCATTTCAGTCCCCAAGCTTTTAAAAAGTTTCAAATCGGACCCTACTGCTTCAAAACACAATCATTTCAGCCCTTTCATTTTCAAAATCTATTATTTCAACCCTATTGTTTTGAGTTTCCGACTCAACTTTCAAAGTAATCATTTTAGTCCTTCAACTTTCAAAAGTATTCATTTTAGTCCCTCAACTTTCAAAACATCAATTTTAGTCCTCAAATTATAATTTATCATTTTGAACTATATATTCGATATACTAAAGTGACTTATTGGCTAAGACGAAGCGTACGGAGAATTTAAAGAAATTGAAGTCATTCCCGCTCAACTTTGCACTCGTCGGATTTGAGGTAGACTCGCACTTATTAATTGATTTAAATTATGATTTCATATAAATGTCATGTGACTTGTGAAAGTCAATTTTTAAGAAAAACAAGTATGTTTTTATGAAAGGTAAATATACCTTATGTTTTTATGAAAAGTAAGTATACCCTATGTTTTTACGATAATGTTTTATATGTTTTGGATCATTGCTATGCACATAAGAATTCTTACCACCTAAGTTCGGTAGAATTCTGTGTCTCCATAAGTTTATGAGGATTTACCACCTAAGTTCGGTAAAATTCCTGCCTTTCCATATGTTTATGAGGATTTACCACCTAAGTTCGGTAAAATTCCTGTCGCGTATGTTTATGAGGATTTCGATCCTATCTTATGTTATGATGGAAATGATCCCTATGAATTTCATGAATTATGTTTTGGTATACTTACTGTTATTATGATCTTACTGTTATTATGACTTACTACATAAGAATTCTTGCCACCTAAGTTCGGTAAAATTCTTATGTTTATGAGGATTTCGATATTATCCTATGTTATGATGAAAACTTACTGTTATTATGATTTTACTGCATAAGAATTCTTGCCACCTAAGTTCGGTAAAGTTCTTGTGTCTATTTATGTTTATGAGGATTTAAATCCTATCTTATGTTATGCTTTCAAAAGAAATTATGCTTGACATAATTAAAATGTTTTTATAAGTATATGGTTTTCAAAGAGCTGTTTTCAAAGAGCTATTTTCAAAGAGCCTATGATTTGTAAAATATGTCCCGTGCTGTAATGCACAATATGAGTTTTATCAAGAGCAGTTTTATAAAGAAGCTCTATCAATGCCCGTTTTATAAAGAGCCGGGATTTATGTGTTTAATCATCTTATAAATTAAATTAATTTGCGATGAGTCTACTGAGTATTTCCCCCATGAAATACTCACCCTACTTTTTAACAGTTTTGCAGATTTCGGAGACGGTGGCGAGCGATGAATGATGGTGGCAATAATCGTTGAACGGTTGAAAGTTTGACGTTAATGATTTCCGTATTTTCCAAATAATCGAATAATTTAGAGAAGTTCATTTATTTGAGAAATTATGATATTGACAATTTCTTTACAATATTAATGGTTCGATTTACTATTTCAAATGGTTTCATAAATGTTTTCAATTTTAGCGGCCATTACAGTTTATTTAATGTTGCCAAAAATGAATTTCAACTATTTCTTCCGCAAAAATATTATTCGAAAAATTTAGACAGAAAATGACGTAGTGAATCGGGTATACGGAACTCGGGGCGCTACAAGTTGGTATCAGAGCTAGTCTGCGTTTCTGTAGACTGGAAAAATTTTCAAAAAGAATTTTCAAGAAATATTTTCCATTATAAAATTTTATTGATGAAGATTGCCACTGCCATCATTCGTTCCACCAACTCCGAGGTAAAGAAGTTTATGATGTTTAAAGTTATTTCAGTATTTCGAATACTCATTTTATTGATTTATGAGAAAGAATGAAGAGTATTTCGGATACTTATGATTTATGAGAAATAAGAATGTATTTCTTCGAAAATAATGATGTTGTTATGCTTTGTCATAACTTATATGCTTTAATGTATGATTATGAGAAATTTTTTTAAGAAAGAAAACGAGTGTTGAGCATAATGGGAACAATATGATTTTATTGAAAATTAAGTAATGGATATTATGTTGAGTTAATTTATTATGCCTCTATGTTGAAGAGAAATTTATTATGAAGTTTGGCTTTGTGAATAAATTTTGGGAATATGATTTATGGCATATATTTATAAGTACGAGTAACTTTTGAGCCAATTAAGGTATGGAAGGAAGTGATATTGTGATATTGAAAAATATGATTTGAAATTGTTATGTTGAGGAATTATGAATTGAATTATGAGATATTTTTGATGATATTGAAGTGTTGGAATCATTTTCAATATTTTTAGATCGTTGTGATCAAATGTGGAGTTATTTATTATTGTGAATTATGAAGTATGCTTATGGTTTGGAATAAGTCCAAATTACAAGGGAGACTCTGTTCAGAATTTTATCAATTTGAAATTAAGAGCATGATATGATAAGTATCTACTAAAGGAATTAAGGTTAGACATGCAAGTTCATTTACATCACAAACGAGATTTAGTAGATGATAACAGAAATTTTATTATTTTCTCATAAGGAGAACACACAAGAGTCACACTGGAAAGGAAATACATGAAACACACGAAAGCATAAGAGAAAAACATGGAAAGATCCTCAGAATGAGAGATGTGTTTCCGGAGTAGCCGTATCCTACCACCTCTGATCTTTTGAGGAAATAAAGAAACCTTCAAAGAGGTGTGTTTCGAGAGTAAGAATACTCCGTAATCTACCACCTGGAACCTTTGAGGTACACACAAGATTTAAACATTAAGGAAATCCTAGTAAATGGAGGGGTGTCTCGAGAGTGAGAATACTCCGTACTCTACCCCCACCTATTCTAAGATTCAAAGAGTTAAATTTACATTAACCGGACTCCATTTTCGCTTGATTCCCCTTCCTTGCGACCAATCTATTTTAACTCCTGCTGGATCTTGTATTGAGATATATGACTGCAGCTTATCCAGTAGTTCATCAATAGTAGGAGCAGAAATGAGAAGCCTTCTGGAAAATGGAGAGATGAATCCCTGTTCCACAGCATAATCAAGAAAGGTTAACAAACCATCAAAGAAATTGTTAACATTCAGAAGCCCAATAGGCTTAGTATGGAGATCTAGTTGAGCCCACGAGGTAATGTTAAAGATTTCTTCTAAGGTACCAAAACCTCCGGGCAGGGCTATAAAGGCATCAGAACCATATAGCATACAAGTTATGCGTTCATGGATGGATAAGGTTTGAACTTCATGCCCTCGTGTTTTGCCTGCAACATCTACCAAAGGGACAGGTATGACACCGATTACTTTTGATTTCTCTGCAAGAGCAGATTGGGAAACACAACCCATTAGACCACTGCTACCACCCCCATACACAAGAGTGATACCTTTTTCCCCCAGTTTCTTTCCAAGATCTACAGCCGCTTCTAGATAACCGAAGCCTTTCCCTACTTTTGATCCACAAAATACACAAATAGTTTTGATCTGTCGAAGTTTTGGTGCTTCCATCTTTGATAGTAAAGAAAGGAAAACTTACGAAGAAGATGTGATTTTGGGATGCCTGAATTATGAAATATGTTTGGCTATTTAAAGCCGGAAAAATTCACTGTTTTTGATTGATTCTGAAAAAGTAAAGATTTACTTTTGACAAAATCAGCCCACTTTTGAATATTTTTATCGTATCGAGGCTGTCACCTTTCGGTGATTTATTTCCAGCTTTATCAAACCTCGAGAAAGGAAAATATTTTTTATTTCCAAAACGCGTTAAAGAAAACAGAAAAATATTTTTAAAAGCATATCAAAAGATTTACCTTATATCATTGCTGAACTGCCAGAAGCCTCATTTTGTAAAACAGACTGGCAAACAGGATCTTTTGCTATTATATTTTGGAGACTATAACGATTTTTGTCCTCGTTAAACTGAGCGTATAAGGAGAGAAGTTCACGTTGTACATAACCACTTGGGCGCGTCTCAAGAGTCAGTCGAATATCATCCAAAGACTCCTTACTCAGTCCACCCTTTATGAATTCGATTTTATCATCCCGATTAGTAGAAGAATATCCTACTGATTTGCAACGAGTATTACAGTTCCAACGAGCACATTTGTAGCAACCACCCAGTCTTTTTGCTCTTCGTTTCTTTGCGAACGTGCTTTTGCCTAAACCAGGCATATGTTTTGGAAATGTTGATGGTAATTCACCAGATAGTCGAACCTTTGCTTCTATCAACCAGCGAACATCTTCTGGAATATCATGAGCCATTAGCAACCTCAATCTTTCGAGCCTTATTCTATAGATCTTTCTCAGATCATTCATAGGAAGACTGGAATAATACTTGCGAATGTTAGAAAGAATGATATCCATTGTTTGATGATTCAACCTCTTCTCAGCATGAACTATTTAAAAGCGCAAAGGATCTGAGTGAATCCGCGTGATGTTGTGACCAGCAAGAAAGCGCAGGATTATTTTAATGAAAAGAGGAGACAAGAAGTAATGCGCTGTTAAATTTTATCGATAAAGGAGATTTGATTGGAGATTTGGAATATTTTTCTTGGATTATGGGTACTGATATTTTGTTAAAATAATGATAATCATAGTATAATGTGATGATACGTGGAAAGTAAAATGAGTACCGTATTGAATCAGAATTCATACGTATATACAAGTGAAAGAAATACTTTGCAAGAAATGTGGTGACATTTAAGTATAGAATCTTAGTTTTGGGAGATATTTGTTTACTGAATTTTGGGTTACAAATATTGGAAAGATAAGTTGATGATATTATGTTGATATGTTTGGGTATATTACGTAGAGAAGATATTCAGGTAATTCTTTGATTATTTTTGGAATTTTCGATGATAAGAAAGGAAAAAAATTATTATGAATATGAAAATGAATATGTTTAATTATTCACGAGAAGTGAATTCTAGATTTGATTATTCACCAGAAGTGAATTCTAAATTTGATTATTCACCAGAAGTGAAAGATGCAATCGATAAATTAGTACAACATTGCTTAATATAGCATGTTATGACATCATGAGCTATGAACGATTTATATAAAGCTCATCATAAATTATATGTTTGATGAAAAGATTCGTGATTGCACCAATATACTTGTGATATTCCATGAAAAGAATAATACGCGTTGCACTCTTTTTCCCTTAGCTGAGGTTTTGTCTCACAGAGTTTTCCTAGCAAGGTTTTTAATGAGGCAACAGTTGAGGCGTATTGATGAAAATTAATGAGAATAATGTACTCTTTTTCCCTTCGCTGAGGTTTTGTCCCACAGGGTTTTCCTAGCAAGGTTTTTGAGGCATTATCATAGCTATCAACAAGCTATAATTCAGAAAAACATTGTTATAATGGAATGATATCAACAAATGAAGAAAATCATAGACATCTTATGAAGAATGCTATACAAGGAGATTTTTATATTCCAGACGAAAGATGATATCAATGTTTGAGAAGTTCATGAATCCTCAATTGCACACTTCAGGGAGAGAAATATGTTGTACTCTTTTTCCTTCGTCCAGATTTTGTCCTACTAGGTTTTCCTGACAAGGTTTTAACGAGGCAGCGGCTGTACTCTTTTTCCTTAGTTCAGATTTTATCCCACTGGGTTTTACTAACAAGGTTTTAATGAGGCAGTACTTCAGAACTTCAAGATTCAGTACATGATTTGTTCTACTCGAACGTTAGATTCAATGATTCACCATGGCCAACATCAGGGGGAGCTTCTGTACTCTTTTTCCTTCGCTCAAGTTTTATCCCACTGGATTTTCTTAGCAATGTTTTAACGAGGCAGGCAATTGCGGAATAGGTCATTCAAGGGGGAGTGTTATAAATATTATAAAAGAAGTGAATGACCAATTACCATTATACCCCTGTAAACTTTACATATTACGATTGTGCCATTTTTCACTCCTATAAATAGGAGCCTTATTTCATTCATTCATATGAATTCAATAAGAGAAGAATTCTCTCATATCTCTCTTTATATTCTCTATTGTTTTCATAATAGTTTTACAACATATATATATATTGATGTGTCTGCCGCCTTTGCCTTTCCATTATTAGCAAAGTGGTTACATATTTTATTCAAGAATTATGGCCTATCCAGTATATATCTTGACACATATATAATTTATTTAAATTCGTGCTGAGTCACATAAATTTTCTTAATCTTTTATCATGTATTTTAAACCCAAAAACTTAATAATTTAAATATAAAATAATTAAATGTTAGAACATTGAGGCTCGAGCACATGAAATCGTGTGACGTGCGATAAATTGGCATCGAGGTACTTAGCTTCATGGCAAAGAAAATATATAATACTAACTGATGAGTACAAATTTTATTCATATTCGAGCCTTCACGAAAGTCTCAAGTCCGAGTTCTTTGATAAAACATAATCTCATAATCAAATGTGTCACCTCGAGAACCATCATAAACCCAAGAAGGATCTCAACCCCGACCACATGAATATCATCCCATGTTATATTTTATATCCTCGAGGAGGACCTCAACCTCGACCACCATAAATCTGAGGAGGATCCACATGAATATAACCCCATATTATATTTTATATCCTCAAGGAGGACATCAACTCCGACAATCATTTATACCCTGAGCATATCATTTGTCCTCATCCCCGAGCACTTAGATATTTAGTCACGTCATATTTTGGTACCCCCGAGCAACATATGAATCTCGACAACGAGCACATATCCCTCTACACCTCAGAACACCTATAGTAGGTCCAAATTATTGTCATGCATGAACAGTGGAATACCCCGAACTCGATCGCCAACACATGCCACCATTTATTAAACTGAGAACCTCAACCATGCTCTCAACCCCGAGGAGTAATGTAAACCCGAGCACTATTTGTCGCCATTTGATAAGTGTATTTTATACACTTATTTCTATCCTAAAAGTAGTATTTTATATGTTTGTTTTGGAATATTTGCTATTTATTTTGCGTTATTTGTTTACATTTCAGAAATAATCCCAAATTCGAGAAAACAAAGGAATTGAAGCTAAAATTGAGCAACTGGATGTAAAAAGTGTCAAAGTGAGCAAATCAAGAATTGATGCAGTCAATCAAATAGCTAATTTGAATAAAAAATCAAATTTGGAAGAAATCAGAAGTTCAGGGGTTCAATTGCAACTGTAGCGCCCCGAGTTCCGTATACCCGGTTCACCACTTCATCGTCTGATCTAACTTTTTATAATCATATATTTTTTTTTGTGGAAGAAATAATTGAAATTCATCTTTGGCAACATTAATTAAACTGTAATGGTCGATAAAATTGAAAACATTTATGAAACAATTTGAAATAGTAAATCAATCCATTAATATTGTAAAGAAATTGACAATGTCATAATTTCTCAAATAACTGAAGTTCTCATAATTATTCAATGTTTGGAAAAATACGGAAATCATTAAAGTCAAACTTTCAACCATTTAACGTTTATTGCCACCATCATTCATCTCTTGCCACTGTCTCCGAAATCTGCAAAACTGTTAAAAATAGACATGAACATTTCATAGAAATACTCAGTAGACTCATCGTCGATTAATTAATCTACAATATAATTGAACACATAAATGCAGGCTCTTTAGAAACATAGGGTATTGATAGGACTTCTCTCATATACTCTTTAAAAACATTGTATGGGGTAGCGGATTGGGCTCCCTCAAGGGGTCTTCTCCCAATCTTGCCCGCATACTCATTCTATAACAACCCGGCTCCCTCGCTGGGGCCTTCTCCGAGTCATACTCATTCTCTTTATACTTTTGTAGCGTTCCCGATCCTCAAGGGATACGGCCGTCTACTCATGATCTTTTCCACAAAGAAAATACATTCTCATTTCTTTTCATACTCTTTAAAAACATAAAAATGTGGGTAGCGGATTGGGCTCCCTCAAGGGGCCTTTTCCCAATCTTGCCCGCATATGCATGGTCTTTCCACTTTTTGTAGCGTTTCCGGTCCTCATGGGATACGGCCCTCTACTCATTGGACTTTCCAAGTTTTCTTTTCATAAAAATGATTTTCACAAGTCACATGACATTTACATGCAATCATAATTTAAATCAGTCTACACATTGGTCTTTCCACGAAAAATACATTTTCATTTCTTCTCATAAAAATGACTTTTCACAAGTCACGTGACATTCACATGCAATTATAATTTAAATAAATTAATAAGGAGAGTCTACCTTATATCCGACGAGTGCAAAGTTGAGCGGGAAATGACTTCCATTCTTTAATTCTCCGTACGCTTCGTCTAGCCCATAAGTTGCCTTAGTCTTTAGAAATTTATAGTTTAAAAATAATAATTTACAATTTGAGGACTGAAATTGACGTTTTGAAAGTTGAGGGACTAAAATGGATACTTTGAAAGTTGAGGAACTAAAATGTAAATATTTTAAAACTTGGGCTTAAAATCAAATAAGGTAAATCAGCAGGGACTAAAATAAAATGGGTTTGATACTTATGGGTTAAATTAATAACTTTTGAAATTTAGGGCTGAAATAATCATTTTAAAACCTGGGGACTGATTTGAAAGACTTTTAAAAGTTAGGGACCAAGGTGCAAATTTTCGAAAGTCACAATTTATTAAAAAAATCAGATTCTTTCTCTCTCTACCCATTTCCATTTCAGAGACAGAGAGAGAGAGCGAAGGGCGAGAGGGAGGGGAGGAGCGGCTGAGGAAAATTCGTCTCCAGCCGGTGAACTCGCCGGCGAAAACTCCGGCGCAGGCTCTAGCAGATGTCGGGGGTGTTGTAGACTAGATTTGTGTGGCTTTAGTGTGGTTTGGGTGCGAGAAAAGGGTGCGATGTCGAGGTGAAAATTGGTGTTGAGACGAAGCTTGAAGTTCGGATTTGGGCTGTCCAAAACCGGCGATCAAGGTAGGATTCTAAACTTCTTCTATTTCTGGGTTTTTAATTTGGGTTTTGTTGACTTTGGGCAGTAGGCGATTGTGGTAAGTAACTGGGTTTCAAATTCTTCGCAGTCTTTTGGGTTTTGATTTTGAATTTGAAACTGATAGATGGGGATTCAGGTTTGGCAGTGGAGGTGGCGGTAGATTTTGGAGTTTTCAGGCGACGTTTGTTTGATTTACAGATTGGTGGTTCAATTCTTGGGCTGGGGCTGAAGGTATTGAACGGCTGTGAATTGCAGAGGATTGAATTGGGTTGATGGAGATGGTGTAAGTTGGTTGATCTGATGATGATGATGATTGGTTTGGCCATGGCAGTGGTGAATTGGAGAGACAGGCTGGTGGTTGGATTGATGATTGCCGGCTATCAAAAATGGTTGTGATGGTTTCTTGGAGGTTGTTATGGTGTAAAGAGCAGTATGGAATCGAATGTATTGCTGTGATGAAGATGGTTGGTTTGTGCATAGAGTGAAAATCTGATGATGGTGATGATAGATGATGGAGTTTATGCAGGTGATCATAATGGAGGTTCGTGGGCTGTGGATTGGTAATGATGATAGTGAGTGACATTTGCTTTGCTGGAAAGAGTAAAAAAAAAGAAAAGAATGGATTTGTCACGGGTGGAATTTGCTGGGGTGTTGGAATGATAATGATGGTGTTTTGTGTAAAGATGAAAAACGTGGGGGTGCAGTTAGGTTTAGTTAAATAGGATTAATTTAAGATAATTAACTAAAAATTTGACTAACTTCGATTTGGAAAAAAAAATGTATTTAAAACAGATATATTTTGGACTGAAAGTAAATTTGAGAATAAATAAATTTTGAGATAAAATTGAATTACTTATTTTGGACTTAAAATAATTAAATAAGAAAGATTAAGATATTTTACTGAATTTGAAATTAAAAATGATTTTGACCATAATACTTTGAATAAATAAATAAATTAATATAATTTTAAAAACTCGAAATTTAATTTAAAATCAAACAAACTTGATATTTCTCGACTTGGCTAGACGAATCGCGTCGCGGCATTAACTTCAAAATAATAGGTGAGATAGTAGCGACACGATTTTCTAAATATTAAAATAATTATTAATTGCATAAAAATTCTTGGTCGCTACAGCAACAATCAGAAGTTGGAGGACTTGATGTGCAATTAAAAGACAGGGACCAAGTTGCAGAATTTAAAAGATAAAAATTGCAGCCGGAATTACAACTGTGCGGCCGCACGGTCAAAAAATTTAGCGACTGAAGTTTACCTGCAGAGTCATGCGATCGCGCATTTTTGAACCGTGCGGCCGCATGGTAGTCCCGACTGGGCCGCAGCTGGGCTTTTTGCGCGTAATTCAGCAGTTTTCTCCTCACTTAACCTAAATCTCGGGAAAATCTATAAATACTAGACCAAGGGCAAGAGATTAGGGGTTCCCAATTCATTGAAGAGAGGCCAAAACGCTGTCGGATTGCGGAGGGATCCACTCCAAGCCAAGACATAATTGAAGAACGAAGATCAATGGCATGAATAGGGTGACATCTATCCATTCCTTTTGTGATTTATATTCAATTATGTATCTAGGCTAGGTTCTTAAATGTTAGAATTGTGATGAAGCATTTATTTCCGGATTTTATGTATTGATTATCATTTAATTTCATAATTCATGGGTTTGAGCAATTGATTTATACTTTTTTATCATGCAATTACTTGATCACTAGTTGTATGAATTTAGGTTGTGATTTCTTAAGCTCGAAAGATTGAGATTTCATTAGACTTATGTCAATTGTTACAAAGTCCGATAGGGGATAGAAATATACCCTTATACTTTGTGTTATCTGCTATAGTATTCACAAAACTTGTAATGCTTTTCTATACATTTAGATTCGTCATAGAAATATAGTCGGATTGTGTATAGAAATAGGTGTTGATTCTTGTCCGAAAGGGAGTCTTGACAATATTAGGAATATGGATTTTCAAAACCTCATGAATTATTGTTAGATATTTAATTTAATGCATAATTAATGGAATAAATGCGGATTCTCAATTCTAGCATGTTTTTCTCATATTTTCTCTAAATCAAATTTCCTCGTTCTTTCTAGTTTAATTTTAATTCAAAATTTCCAAATCCTAGGCTTCTCTAGTTCCGGTTAAGGTAGTAGTCTAAAATACGATTTAAAACAATCTCTGTGGGAATGATATTCGGATTTAAAATTCACTTTATTACTTGCGTGACCCGTACACTTGCTGAGCGTTGTCACCATTCACGGTTTAAGTGCTCGGGGTCCATAGGCTCGGGGTGCCCATCAAACATGGGCTCAGGTCATCTTTCTCGCGCCCTAGACAATATCTTAACGCAAGTAGGACCCTCAATCCACTTAAGTTCTACTTCGACATGGTAACAAAAGATTACATAATCTTATCCTAAAGCAGTCGGGAAGACTTCCACGTCTAATGGGACTTCTAAGTCTCATAACTAGCAGGTAACCTAATCCTTCCTGGAAGGTAATACTTATCTCTATAAATACTTGGCTTTCATGCATAATCAAGGTAGATAATTATTATTCTTTCAATTCATAGTCTCTTGCATAAATATTTTCTCTCTTTACTGACTTAAACATTTGATGGATGATGAGGTTTGATGAGTGTATTTTATACACTTATTTGTATGTCTAAATTAGAATATTATTATTTCGTTTTAGAATAATTACTACTTAATTGGTGCATATTTATATACATTTCAGAAAATATTCCAAGAGATAAAGAAGAAGCATTTAAGGGAAATATTGCACAATTGGAGGACATTTGGAGCTTAATTGAGCAAGTAAGAAGTTGATGACGTCAACAGGGAAAGATGCAATGTGCTAAAGTGAATAAATTAGAAATTGGAAGTCCCAATTGAAGGAGTTGAGAGCTGAATGGATCAAATTGAGAAGATTTCAAAGTTTGGGGACTCAATCGCAACAATTGGAAGCGGAGGACTAAGGGTGTAACAAAAGGAGGGGACCAACTTACACAGCCGAGAAAAGATGGAAATCGTGATCGCGTGCTGGATTCCTACCACGCAATCGCACGAAGGTGCAAAATAATCACCTGAGCCTAAACCACCTTACCAAGCGATCGCTGGCCCTAAGCTTGCGCGATCGCGAGGTTATTCATCTGGGCCGCAGATCAGATTTTTCTCGCAATTTTTAGCAGGCTTTGGGCTTTTTGACTTAGGTTTCTCCCTAACCTATAAATATAACTTAAGAGGCACGAAATCATAACATTTTCCTCTCAAAAGAATGAGCAACAATAGAGAAAATAACATCAAATTCTTGGGGAATTAAGTATCGCAAAGGGGTGTGAATTGAAGATAGTTTAAGAATCAATACTTGGTGCAAGCGTTTCTTTCTTTATCTTACTTTCAATGAACGTTTATTATTGTTTTTGCTATTTAATTGTGATGTGTAACTAAACTCCATGTTGGGATGAACGATGTAGCTTAGTTATATTATTTTTTCGTTGTTTTATTAATTCGTTGCATGTATTAATTTATTATTGTTCTTAATGCGTGAATGAATTTGCCACTTATTCATGATAATGATATATTGAGTTATTTTCATAATCCGAGAGGTGAGTTAATAATTTAGAACGTGGTAATAAATTCGATAATTGAACGAAAGATAGAAATATACTCTTGTTATTATTACCGTCGTGTGTGAATTCTTGCGTGTTAAGCATCTAGATAAGGAATATTCGGACCCTCTGTAGAGATACATGGTTGACTTATTTAGGTATAATTGATTTAAACTCGAGAGAGAAATTTCAATTTAAATTAGTGAATTCGACCGAATGCATATTTAGAAAATAAAACTGGAATTGAAATTAATATAATTTGTTAGGTGAAATCGGGATTCCCAACTACTTTACAATCATCTTTAAAAACAAACACAAATTTGCAATTTTAATTCTTTAGTTTATTCTCTAGTTTTAGTTCTAGTTTTAGAACTAACACATTTCGATATTTGATAGCATTCCTCGTGAGAACGATAATCCGGTATGGACTCTTAGGTTCACTTTATTACTTCTCATGACCCGTATATTTGCGAGATATCGGTGAACAAGTTTTTTGCGCGGTTGTCGGGAACTGTTTTTACTAATATCGATACTCATAAGTTCTTACTTTATTTGCGAGCGATTGTGGCTGGGTTTGTTCTTATGAACGGGTTTTGGTCATAAGTTTGTCGTATGAGAGTGTCTGGTTGTAGATTTGAAGTCAGCTTCGCAGGTGTGTCCTCAGTATTACTATATCTTCGGTCTCTCCTTCATCCATTTGTTATTGATTCTAGCTAGGTTTGTGGATTATGTGATTTTGGGGGGTTGTGGCATTGAGTTTCAGTATTTGTGCTTGGTGGTGCCTTACAATTTGGATGTGCGTGTGTTGGCTAGCAATTTAACGTGTGGTGAGGATGATAAAGTTGATTTACGTGTTGGATGATGGAGATTGAACAGGTGGTTAGGGAGGCGGTTCGGTGGTGCGACGGTTAATTGTTGGCAAGCGATGGTATGCAGTGGGGCGGTGGTAGGTCGTGGGGTGGAAGACGAGCAAAGTGAAGTATTTTTCATAATTTTTCTTTCGTGTAGTAAAAATTGTTTTTTGTTATGTAAATACAGTAATTAATTTGTGCAATTAACCCCTTTCGAAATTCATGATCACGCATTGGGCCTGCAATGTTTTGTTTTGGGCCTTAATAAAATATGGGAAAATGACATAGAACCTTGTATTTCAAAGATGCAACTCAAAAATCATGTGAAGGAAATCGTTTTTTCAAATTTCAGGTGGTAATTAACAATTAACTAATACATAATTAATTAATTAAATTCTAACAAGTATTAATTACCGTTCTTGTACAAAAATCAAACAACATTCATCTCTCCCAATTGCTCCTTTCTCTCTCTACCGTCTGTCTCTCTCAAGAATCTCAACTCCTCCTTCCCCGACCACTACGGCGAGATCGCCACCTCCGAGAGTGATTAGCTGCAAGCCTCACCGGAGGTGAAGACAACCTGGCCAGGGAGATCGCTGCGGCGTAGACGATCTCGGCACTGGAAATCGCAGCGGCGAGATGGTCGCTAGTAGTGACGAGGGTCTCATTGATGAATATATGATTAGAATTTTAAGTGATGGTGGTGGTGGAGCCCTGAAATGTAGTGGGTGATAGGCGGTGGTTCGGTGAGGTGGAGGTCATGGTGGTGTCGGTGCTTCAGTGACGATGCATCGTGTTGCTTAGAGGAACTGGTTGGTGCCGTCGACGGTGGCGTAGGGTCAGTGCAGGTTGGGGTTTAAATTTTTGGTCTGAGCTGATTAGAAACACTGTCAAGCAATGGAGAAATTTGTTTCAGCTTCTATTTAGGAGGGTTAGGGGGTGACGGTGACGATGCACCGTGTTTCTTAGAGGAATTGGCGGTTGCCGCCGATGGTGGCGTCGGGTCGGTGCATGTTGGGGTTAAGTTTTTGGTCGAGGCTAATAGGAACATCTTCAAACAAGCTGTTTTAGCTTCTGTTTGGGAGGGTTAGGGGGTTGGGGTGCGGAGTGGGTGGGTTTAGGTTGGGTTGGGTTGAATAACTTGAATGATGATTGTGACCAATTATTAGTTAATCGTGACTAAAATATCTGCTAAATGTGATTTTGTGTGACTTATGACGAGTTCGAAATGTGATTAATTATGAGGTAATTGTGACAAAATATTGACTAAATGCGACCAAGAAAACGAGTAAGTTGTGACCATAAACAAATAATATATGACCAACCATGAATGATCGTGACCAATTATATTATAGATTGTGACCATCAATGACTTTGTGTGACCATTTGACGAAGATGTGATATGTCTTACAACTTATCAACTATGACTATGTGTGACCTAACTATGACTTTGCGTGAGTGATCTGTTACTACGTGTGACTGAATTGTGACTTTGCGTGAGTGAATTGTGACCTTGTGTGACCAAACTGTGACTATATGTGACTTCACGTGATTGATATGTGACCTCATGTGACCAGACTGTGATCTCATGTGACATAACAAGGACCTTGTGTGACCGAACTGTGATCAACTAGGACTTTTGTATGACCAACTGTGACCCTTACTGCGACTTTGTGTGACCAAACTGTAACCTTGTGTGACCAATTGTGACTTCGTGTGACCAACTGTGATTTTGAAAGTGGGGTGGAGTTTTGTAACTTAATTTGTAATTGTGACTTTCTGTGACCAGTTGTGACTTGACAAGAAGGGTGGGTGGGGTTAATTTTGAAACTAAATTTTTAATTGTGACCGAATTTTGACTTTGTGTGACCAATTGTGATTTTGCATGTGGGATGGAGTTATGTTGGGTGGTGTAGAATTGTGGTGAAATTTACGATTAAATTTGTAATTGAGATTTTGTGACTAAAACACGACTTGTGTGACAAATTGTGATATTGCGGATGATATCGAGTGGGGATGAGGCGGGGCGGTGGGGTAGGGTGGGGTGGAAAACATCGGGAGAAAAAAATCATTTTTTTGGTGGGATGGGTGGAGTCAGTTGGTTAGGTGGGTGGGTGGGTGAGGGGTAGGGGCGGGGTGGGTGGTGTGTGGAAAACTAAAAGAAAAAAAATCATTTTTGGGTGGAGGGTGGGGTGGGATCTTGGTGGGGTGTGAAAAAGTAGAAGAAAAAAAATATTTTTGGCTTGGATCGATTTGTTGAGTGGGTGGCGGGGTAGGGCGGGCTGTGAAAAATTAGAAGAAGAAAAATCATTTTTGGTTAGGGTGAAGTTGGTGGGTGACAGGTGTAGGGTCGGGACGAAGTGTGGAAAAGTAGAAAAAAATCATTTTTTTGGGTGGGGTGGGTAGTGGTGGGGCTGGTGGGTGATGGGCGTAGGGTCGGGACGGGATGCGAAAAGTAGAAAAAAAAATCATTTTAAGGTGGGGTCAGTTGGTTGGTTAGGTGGCGGGGTAGGGTCGGGAGCGAGGTATGTGGGGGTGTGGAAAATTGAAAAAAAAATTATTTTTGGGTGAGTTGCGGGGTGTGGTGCGAAAAATTAGAAGAAAAAATCATTTGGGTGGGGGTGGGTGGTGGGGATAGGGTCTGGGTGGGGTGGGTGGCGAGGAAGGGTGGAAAAATATCGAGAGATAAAAAAAACCTCATTTTTCTGGGTGGGGTAGGGTGGAGGTGGGTGTGGGGTGGAGTGGGTGGGGTGGTGTCGGGGTGGGTGGAAAAGTAGAAAAAAAAATCATTTTTGGGGTGGGGTGGGGCTGGGTGTTCGGGGGTCTGTAGTCGGGGTGAGATCAATTTGTTACTTTGCGATGATGTTGGGTAGGGTCGAGTGGATTTGGGGTGGAAAACATCGAGAGAAAAAAAAAAAAAAAACTTATTTTTTGGGGTGGGGTAGATTATGGATGGGGGTGGGGTCAGGGCTGTGGCTTGTGGTGGGGGTGGGGTGGGAAGAGGGTGGGTAGGGTTGGGGGTTGGTAGGGTGGTGTCGGGGGTGGGGGTGAGTTTGGAAAAGTAGAAGGGAAAAAGTCATTTTTTGGAGGGGGGTGGGGTGGGGTGGGTTGTCGGGATGGGGTGGGTGGGGGTGAGTGCGGGGGTCGGGTTGGGGTGGAGTAGAGTGATTGTGAATTATGTATTGTTTGAATTTTATTATTTAATATTATATAAGTTTTAATTTAATATATAAATGATAATTATTATAATATTATATTAATTAATTAACTAATTAACACCTGATTTTTTTAAAAAATCTTAAGTTTTTTATGTTTAAAAAGTGAAAGTTTTAGTTGTGTAGTTATTAACTTTTCCCATAAAATATTGTGTCAACTCAACTAGAACATACACTGAGATAGATACAAACTAATATTAATTAGATGTACCATTAAATCAACCATATATGTCAATGCACATCATAATCATAACTAATTATTAAATCTTATTCATCATCTAAATTAGAAAACGATACTTTGATAATTGAATTACTCCATTTACCTACTCAAACAAACTACGCGTCAATTTGTATCATTTTTTTTTTTTACCCCTAACTATGCATATCCTTTTTAAAGTTTTGTTAAAAATCACATTTTAGCAAATTTTAATAAAAAATCATGAAATGCATGAATAAAAGTTATATAAATTGCAAATTATATGAAATGTTTAGTTAAAATTAATTCATGTTTTGATTTAGATTTTTTCTCCACTCATGGAGAATTTCTTGAAAATTTAATAATTAGTAATCATTTTTAGAAATCGAATAAATTTATATGCTATAAAAATAATAAAAAAAGTAAGGACAATTCTTCTTTCTTTTCTATTATTTTATTATATGAGAAGATTAATTAAAGTCTCTAGGTCGATTTTAATTGAGGGAAACAAATGAGAATCCTCCTAACACTGCTTGATTTATAAACTGAATTATTTATGATTTTAAGATAAAAGTAGTGATTAAAAATTAGAGAGAAAAAATATGTATAATTAAAAAATAGTTTGAAAAATTATATAATTCATAAATTGATTTATAAATCAATTTATTTCGATTATTAGGCGGAGGCTAAATCTTGCACACGAAATCCTTTTTTATTTTTTATTTTTTAAATGCTAAAAATGATAAATAGAAAGAAGAAACATAGACGAAAAATAAATAGAGAGAGGACCATTTCAAAAGCGTCCTTCTCGCGAAGCCTGGACAGTGTGTCGTTGGTTGTTTGTTAGTTGGTTGAAAAATCCCACAAATTTCTGTAATAGAAATTTACCAATTTTTTTGTGTCTGATCGAATTTTAGTGAGAATCACACGGACGGCCGATGGAGAAGGCGATGCCAGTAGATGGTGGAGATAGTAGCGGCATTGTAATAACGTTGGTTGGTGGTGTTATTCTAATTCTTATGCTGCTCTTAATTATCATACTTATCCTCATCGCCTGTAAATTCAAGCCATGGCGCCGCTTCCTCTCCTCCTCCTCCACATCTGCCAACTCCAGATTCCGCCACTCCTCTTCAATCAAGGTCCACCCACAAACCCTTTTTGTAGATATACCCTATATATTTGTGTGTGCATATGCATATGCATTTGATTGTGATTTGATTTTAGAGAGTTTCACTTTTGTGATCACTTTGATTTATCTGTAATTGATTTGAAAACCCTTTTAGATTAAGTGCTCATTTTTTTATGACTTTGAATTTTGAGCCATTTGCTTGGTGATTAGGTGTTAATGAATTAATTCACAAGTCCCTTCTTTTCTATTTCATCTGTGTTTTATTTTTATTATATTTTGTGTGTGTCATTTTATAAATTTCCTGTTTCATACTGGAATATATTTCCTTTTCTGACCCTATCAAATTCGACTCTACAATTGATTAAGCATTCAATTTTTACCGGAAAATATCAAGAAATGAATTGGATTAAATAAAATCAATGTTTGTGGGGGCTTATAATTATGGGGCTCTGAAGGAAATTTATTAATAGTTTCTCTTTGGTGTAAATTGGCTTTGTTCGGCGGTTATTATAATTAGTTTAAATTGATTATTTGGATTTTTTTAGGTAAAATGTGTGATTAAAAATCGGAGAAAGAAAATATGCGTGTTTAAAAATTGGTGAGAGAAAATATGTGTAGTTAAAAAGTGGTTTGGGAAATTATGCAGTTTAAATTTGTGGTAACCACAATTTCCGAACAAAGGCATAGTTAAGAGTTCTGTAAACATGTGTAATGACTGGGAACTGACAGCTGACTGATAGCTCAGCTGCTACAAATTCGAAAATGATGCTGGTCTTTTTATCTTTTATGTTTGTGTAGTTCATTTTTTATTGTTGTGTTCATTTTTTCAACCTAATTATCTGTTTCGCTTTTTGGTGTGGGATTTATTCTGTACACTGTTTAGTTCTCAACCTTTTGCTTTGATTCTGAAAAGCCAAGCATTTCATTCTATTTATGTGACATGTTAATGCATACAGACTTCCTGCTTGCACTTTTTTCAAAATTTTTCCTTGGTTTGCCCAGTTTCAGTTTAAGACCCCTTTTGGTTTGTATGTGTCAGTTCCTCTGGTCATGTCTAGTTAGAATTAAGAGTACAATAGACACGATTTTGGCTTCTTTTTCTTCTGTAATTTCGAAAGATGAGTGACTTGTTCTCAATCTGCTGAACCATTTTGGCAATTTCGTATCTTTCGGCATAATTAACCACCTTCTTTTCTTCTCCATCTTGTCATACTAAAGCTTTCCCATTTCTCAAAATGTTTAATTTTTATGGATAAAATCATGAATTTTTACATATTACAAAATGAAATGGATTGAAACTACAAAATTTGAGAGTTTGAGGGGTTGATAATGTGGCGATCTGATGAATTTTTGTATTGTCCTTTTGGTGTTATATTAGCTAGAATTTATGAGTCAAATGGGTTTGTAAGATCTCGAATCTGTTTATCATTTTGGTTTGTGTTTTTCATTTGTGATTTGTGATGTGCATTTTATTTTTAACTGGATAGTGCGTTTTTCTCTTTAGGGTCTGTGTTTATTTCAATAGTTTTTTAATCATTTGCTTAAAGGTATCAATCTCCTGTTCTGATAGTTATTGATGAAACCTTCTTGAGGATTTTTAACCACGAATGGAAGTGGATACTGATAATCCGGAATAGTTTGGAGGCCACTACTTAACTTTAGTGTGTGGATGAGCTTAATTGGTTTGGATACTGTTGCATATGTTTCGCTACATAGCAAGAGCTACTTGAATCAGGCCTTCTATTGACAACTCTTTTGCAAAAGGGATTATGATAATCCACTGCGGCGTGGATAGCTATGATTACGATAGTAATCTCTTGTTGATGGGAGATTATGCTGATCCTTAGTGGTTGATGAAATCTTCTGAAGAATATTTTGTTTCGTGAAAAGATGGAGGGTTTTCTTATTGACATCATTGAGTTGCTTAGAAAATCATCATTTAATTTTAATAGATTGTTAAGTAAATAGAATTGGGTACGGTTTGCATTTGACATTGAACTCATTTCACGCCATCGTAATTGATGTGAGTTTGGTCTTTGTTTGTGCTTTTTCCCTTTCCTCGTGCATCCTCTTTACAATGTCATTTGCATAGGTTGATGACATAGAGAGGCCTCTTGTTTCGGAAGATTATGATGTAGTTGAAAGCCAGATATGTGAGTCCACCAGTTACTCCATTGAGGGGGGCGGTCGTCGAACTCAGGCGGGATTCATACCACCCCATTCTAACAGAGTAACACATAAACAAAGGCTCCTGTCAACATCTCCCCAGCTGACACATAGTACTTAACAGCTCCCACTTTATGATTTTTGTTTAAATGTAATTTGTATCTAACTCTTTACGCTAAACGGAATCTTACTTTTTGCTCAATCCAGGTGATAGCTTTATTCTTGACATTCCAAATACATCGGAGGATTCTTTTGTTGGGCAGACGCTTAAGCCTCCAATTGCACCTAGTAAGTTGTCCGAAGAGCGGATATATGACAAGAAAGATGTTAATTATAGCCCAAATCATGTACATGAAGAAATTTCCAGAGAATTTGTTCCAAAATATACTGCAATTCAGAGTAATTTTCTTCTTCACAGTTATACAAGCTGTAATGATCTTTGCATCTTTTGTTGGCTGAATTTGTAAAACGTGTCATCATATTTTTCTTTTAGAAGTGCAGGAAGCATTCTAATGCTGGAGGTAGTCTCAGGACCTTCTCGTGGTCTTCGTTATTCCATACAATCAACGAATACATCCGAGCTTCCAGTGACAGTTGGAAGAGTTTCACCTGCTGATATATTGTTGAAGGACTCAGAGGTCTCAGGCAAGCATGCAATGATAGATTGGAATGTAAATGTAAGCATAGAACTTAAATATAAGTTATAGTGAACTATGCTCTGTTCTTCGTGCTATTAACTTCCTATTGTTGCAGAAGTTGAACTGGGAACTGGTTGACATGGGCAGCTTGAATGGTACACTCTTGAATTCCCAGGCAGTCCACCATCTTCAATCGGGAAGCAGACATTGGGGCAATCCAGTCGAGCTCTCAAGTGGAGATATAATAACTTTTGGCACAACTTCAAAGGTTCTTGTAAGTTGATGTACCTTTTTTAACTTCGACTTCACAAGTGTTTTGTTTATTGGATATGGATTTTCCATGGCCTTTTGCGCTTTTCAGAACACATTAAATGTACATAACCTTAGTGATTAGGGGTTAGTCATAGTCGTCGTGTAATAAATTTCATTCAATATGTGTTGCAAGAAATTATTCATCAAAAGCTAGTTTTACTTGGGTAGTTTAATCATTGAGGTCACATGTGGTTTATTATAAGAAGAACTGAGAATCATTTGGGCTCAGGGTGTTTGTTCAGAATCTTGATGTATAAGATGTTAGTATGGCTTCTCATCATATATGACTAGTTTTTTGTACTAGGGGAGGTCTTCCTTATATTTTGTCTCGACATTAGCTCATTAGATTTCATGTTGGACGTAGTAAATTTTATTTAATTTTTTTCATCTATCATCAGAGACCTTTCTTGCACCTTGATATTTAACTTGTGTGCATTGTGCTATTCTAACTACTCGAGTTTGACAGAAACTTGACACACTGAGGATTATAGGATGTGTGACACATACTCAGGAACTATAGGGACAATGCTCTTTTTGTTGCTTTCTTTAAGTCGTCCTCCTTTATCCTAATATTGCCCTTGTTGGTTGGGATTAATATCAGATTTTTAGTAGATTTTGATAGAAGTTGATGAAATATGTGGTTGAAAAGTTGTGTTCCCGTGAAATGTGTGGCTAAAACTAATTGTTGACTTTGACTTAGATTGAAATCTTGTTTTTAATTTCTCTCAAATGGGGGCATTATAATATGGTCACACATCCTTCTCAACATCTTCACTTCTGCTACATTCATCTAACAAACATATAAATCTTTAACAGCCCAACACATGGTTACTTGAAAGCATAGTAGGTCTAAAAGTAAAATTAGTCCAGTTGAACCATTTTGATTCATTATCAATTTTTTTACTACTGTATATTATGCAGTTTTGTACAAAAGCTCACCTTTGCCTTTCTGTTGTTGCAGGTCCAGATAACTGCTCAAACAGAGGACCAGATCCCTTTTGGGATTGGTATAGCATCAGATCCCATGGCCATGCGCCGGGGAGGGAAAAAGTTGCCTATGGAAGATGTCTACTATTACCAGTGGCCTCTTCCTGGAACCAATCAAGTTTCTGAATTGAATCTTGTCTTAGTGATTTGTGTGCTTACCTGAATGGCTCTTATTTTATTTATTTATTTATTACATTGCAGTTTGGATTGTTTGGCATATGCGATGGACATGGTGGAGCAGATGCAGCTACATCAGTTAGCAAGTTAGTGACTTGAATTGCTTTATCACCCATAATAGACCTCTATTTTAACCTCCCGTCTCAGTGCAAATTAGGAGGAAGTATTGTATTAACATTTTACTTTGTCATAATAATATACTACTTCGCATGATGAAATTGTGGATTTCACATCACCTATGAAATTGGAGCAGTTCAACTTTAATTGCTAATTAGAAGCAGCATATTTTGTTCTGTAGCTTTCATCCATGTTTCAATATAATTCTTTGGATCTTTTAGTTGATGTTGAATGCATTACTTTTTCTGTGTAAACCTTAAACCGTCGTCCCTACTATCTTATTTTATTTACTTACTCTCATTTCTCATTTTTCCTTTTATCCTAGAATAATGCCAAAAGTGATTGCTAGCATCCTGTTGGATTCATTCAGGAGAGAGAAGGTTTTATCTCAGTGTGATGCTTCTGACGTCCTTAGGGAAGCATTTTCTCAAGCAGAAGAAAGCATTGATCACCACTACGAGGTTTTTACTTGGACATTTATCTACTAATCAATACGTTACTTCAAGTTTGTGCAGTTCTGCAAGTGGATAACTATCATTTTCAATTACAGGGACACATTCTTAAATATTTTTTTAGGATTAGTGTTTACGCATATACTTCTTTTCCAACATCTTCACTGTCTGCCTTAGGGCCGATTTAAGTGTCTGCTGAAATTGGTGTCACAAACTTTAGGAAAGTAAATGTGTAAAATCTCATTCTTTGTGCTCCCCTTTCTTTTTCTAGGTGTTGTGGGTGCACTGATGGCTATACGTTAGCTATGTACTTACAAACTAAACAAGATGGTTTTTCCAAAAAGTGAAAACTGAGATGTATGGAACGCGTGGAATGTTACTTTTCTTTTCAGCAACAAGTGAATGGGCTGTTCACCAATGAATAGATCATCATATCTAAGGACCATCTTATTTAGCCTATGTTTGATTCTCATTATTTGAGAAAAAGTTTTGAATAGTGATTGATGGGATATTGTGTAGTTGAAAATGAGAGAGTTTTGGGTTTATGTGTATAATATTTTATTGTTAAAATGTGTGATTATAATTGAGTATTGTAGAAAAAAGAGTAAAAATACACGTAAATCAAAGAGAGGCTTAATCAGATTACAAAAGTGAGACGCTACATGTAAGGATAGTCCATGATCTAGGAGGAAGACATGATTCTTCTAATAACTGAAATGTTACTGAAGTTTGAATACAATATGCCCATGCCACGGTGCCACCTCTAAGATGGGGACTGATGATCATAAAAAGTGAGAAAGACAAATCACAATTTGCATGAGAGAAACTTTGTCATGAGTTCGAATTAAAGTTAAACAGGTAGAAAATACGTTTCTGTTTATTGTTAAGTTAGACACTTATCAATCATTACACTGAATGTTCATCTATCTACCAAAATCAAATTGAACTTCGGTTTTTATTTTGCCAATCTCTATCCTATGATATGTTTTAAAGGTGTACAATGCCATTTAATACTTCAAAAAAATTTCAGGGGTGTACTGCAACAGTGCTTCTGGTTTGGGCTGATGGTCATGAAAACTTTTTTGCGCAATGTGCAAATGTTGGAGACTCAGCTTGTGTTATAAAGTACGTTCTGATATTTTATCATTCTTATGCTTATTGGTTTATTATGGAAAAATATATTCAGGTTAAGATTCAACGAGATATTTCCACCGTACATCATGCTTAATTCCCCAACATAAGTCAAAATTATTAGTTCAGTTGATGCATTTTTTGTTTTCATCTCGAGTGGTTTCTTTATGAGTACCCACCTTATTCAATTTTTATTCGTGTAGTATTGAAGGGAAACAGATAAAGATGACAGAAGACCATAGAATAATCAGTTGTTCTGAAAGACTCCGTTTTCAAGAGTTGGGAGAACCTTTGAAAGATGGGGAAACTCGAATTTGCGGTGATTAAGATCAGACTAACGTCGTCTATGAATTTTTTATCTAATGTCAATTATCTACTGACTACATAATTTGTTTCCCCTTAGGTATAAACCTTGCCAGGATGCTTGGGGACAAATTTTTGAAGCAGCAGGATGCTCGCTTCAGTTCCGAACCTTATATAAGTGAAGTCGTATCTATAGACAAAGCAAGCAATGGTTTCGCATTATTGGCTAGGTGATTTTTCCTAAATGCTTCATTTTCTTGCTCAAGTGTAAATCGTGTTTCATTTCTAGTCCTTTTTTTGTATAGATTAAATTCAGATTTTTAGTAGATTTTTTATAAAAGTTGATGAGAGACGTGGTTAAAAAGCTTTAGGTACCAAAAATGTAGTATAATTAATTGATGACTTTGACTTCAGACTAAAATTAGATTTTATGTGAACCAAACAAGGACCCAGTCTCTACTCTCTTGCTGTGCTTTATGCTATGCTTATATATTCTCAACCATGAAATGAACCCACGACTTTAGTTTCGCGTCTTCATGGACTCTGATTATAAATTAAATTGATGAACTAATTATAGTTTCGTCGAACATGTTGATTAAGTCGTGGAGTTGCCGTCTTTTTCAAGGCAAAGTCGACAGGAGATGTTCGTTTGGTCAAATTGACGTGAAGGTTAACTTAGAGCATGTTAACATGGTTTATTTCTGTTTTTCGATGCAGTGATGGCTTCTGGGATGTCGTTAATTTGAAGAAGGCGGTTCAGCTTGTGCATCAAGTAATTTACCTAAGATCAATGTTTTATTATGTGCATTTTTACTAGAAGTTGGTATTGAAATAACCTTATTATTCTCATGTCACATTTTGTTCTTTACAGACGATGGAGCGAAATGTCATGGATCGAGACAATTCGGCAGAAAAGATAGCGAATTTCTTGTTGAGTGAGGCAAGATCCTTACGTACAAAGGACAATACGTCTATAATTTTCTTAGATTTCAATGTTATCGATAGAATCAATTCTTTTAAACTTGATCGGTAGGACGTGTCAAACAGTTTATATATATATATATATATACAAATTTTATTTCCAATACCGCCAAAGCCAAAGCCTCTGTTCTGTAGAGTGAGAATAATTGAGTTTATAATCGGTCCAATTTTTTATATTACTTTTTAAACATGTATTTTAATTTTTAAACCTCACATCCACCTCGAGATTTGCAAAAAAATTGATTATAATCACATCTATCTTATCCAAACTGATTATTAATCTTTTGGTTGAATATCGGCTCGGCCCTGGATACCCTTTGTCTATAGCCTACGAAGATTCCTGGTATATTTTTCAATCATCGGCTTCCCACACCATTGAAGAAGAGAAAAATAATAATTGAAAGTAAAAAAAAAATCCAGCACAAAATATGGAAATCAACCATTGCTAACTGAATGTAGTAACTTGAATAAAATCTTTATACTGGCGATGGTGCTGGAGTCACCGAGGCAGTAAATAGTGCGTACTTTCTCTCTCTCCAGTTGGGCTGCTGGGGAAATATAGTGAAATATTTCTATCTTTGACAATCCGTCAATTTTCAATTCAAGAGATTGTCACATAGGTTCACTTGATCAGACCTTTTTATCCAATACTGGTGGATGAACCACGCGTTGCACGTGACGATTTATATTTGTGATCAATCGCGTGACATTGTAATTGAATTTGAATATTAAAGATTAATGTTAAAAATCATGAAATTTTACTTACACGAGCATTTGAGACTTTAAATTCAGTGAATTTTTTTGTTAGACTAATAGCTAGTATAATGAGATATTATAAGATCACCACATAAGTTGAAACTTGAACTCGTTGAGATTTGAAGTTCATAAACGAGATACCTGATGATATAAATGCAAAGCAAAAAGTGTTAAAGTTAAAGTAAAAAAAATGAACCTTATAGGTAATTCTTGCTTGAAGGTATGTATAAAAGATACATGTCAATTCTCAATGAGCAAAACAAAGATATTCCAAGATAGGAAATGCAATTAAGTTTTAGCAATAAAAACAGTGAGGAAAACAGAGATATTCTCATTTAACAAAAGTTATATTAGTAGGACTTGTGATTCTAATGAGTAATGAGTTTCATCCATTAGAGCAAAAAGTTTGACAAAATCATACAAGGATTTTTCATGTTTAAACTAAGGTGATGATATTAATTAAAACACAACACCATTGAGTCGAAAACTTATAAATATAGAAAGTTCAAACTACAAAATATTAGAATTGAAGCTGGATGAAAATATGCACATGTTGAAGTAGATTCTAGTCGAGCTTTTCATTAGTATTTTTTCTTTGTCGATGATGGTGTTGTACGTGAAGAAGTAAAGAATTAAATGTGTTGCTGTATGTATTTCCTTAAAAGAATTATGAAAAGAAGAATAATCATTTTCTTGAAAACTTAGGGTTCCCCATTAAATGCAAACACCAAAGCCAACATAAGTTGAATTTTTTATCCATTTTACATGGCTCATGTTATTCATTGCATGTGCACCACTTGTATTTACTTTAATGTGGTCCACGTGAAATAAGATTTTGGAGACTCTTTCAAGCTTTCCTCATTATTTCTGTAAGTTGTTCCAATATATTGTGCCTAATGAAGTATTTGAAATTAAACAAAAACATTCACACGAAGTATAAGTACAAATTAGTTTAAAGTTGGTTGATCAAGCATACAGTTGGAGAGTGATTTTGATGATAGTCGTGGTAATGGTCTACATTTGAAACTCTAGCAGTCGATGAGATAAGCTCATCATCATTTCCAAGACTGGCTCTTGATGGATCCCTCTTGTTTTTGCTTCATCATTATTTTAGAGAAGTCCATTGAGTAGTCAGGCACTGCTCCCTTTTGGTCTCAGTCACCAAATTGTGGCACAAATAGCCACGGTGCATTCTTCTAAATGACAAGGAAACTTTATGATTAGTTGGGTTTTAAAATTATACCATTGTTTTTAGCAAAAAAAAAAACATACACAGCACAGCAAAATAGAAATGAAAAGAAAAAAATAGAGAGAATTAGCTACTTGCATCAATTTTTGAACAAGAATTTATGACTCAATTAGGCCCAACACCAATATACCCAAAAACATTCAAGTTGATCGCATAAAAATCTACCTATTTTAGTTCAATTTGATCATTTGATTCTTGATGATTTTTTTTGCCAGAAACACAAACATCATAAATAAAAATCATAAACAGTTGAAAAGCTTGATCCTCTTGATAGCTATGATTACAGATCACTATGGATAAGTTTAGTCTCCAGAGAAAACTAATAGTATGACAAAACAAAAACAAACATGACACAAGCACACAATAATTGTAATGCATGTTATGCACTCCACAAAATGTTTACTTTTCAGTATGAAGCATCACTATGGTACGAAGAAGGATTGACTCAAAGAAATTTTGGGACACACCTTATTGCATTATAAATTTTGAACAAAAATATCTTGAAACAAAACAAGATTAAGAAAACGATGTATGAGCATTCATCATACACTATGCTAATTGCCATCATAGTTATGGAGAACACTAGCACACAAATCAATTGTGAAACATGTCACACTCATGTACATCTCATAAATTCTGAATTTCATATTTATGAATATTATGATGATAATTTTAAGTACCAAGTTTTTGCAGGAGTTCACAAAAACTCTTTAGAAAACTATAAACAACAAAGAGACAAAGTTTTACAAAATTATTACGAATCTATTTCTAATTCTGTAATTCACTATGCCACACACCATCACAAATCATGAGCATAAATCTTGCTAATGAAGGAACATCTCATGAAAACGAGGAGATCTGTGAGCAGATTGAATCAAAAGGAAACTTTTCAAATGAAATTTTAATTTCTAACGAAAAGCTTGACAAAATATGTAAACCACTTTATCCTTAGATCCAAAAGAAATCTTTTCTCAACCATGATTTATTGATAAATTCATGAAAAGAAAGAAACGTGTGTATTACGGTGTATCGCACAAGTAATTTACGATTAATGCTCAACATACATATGGAAAAGTAGGAATCTCTCTATTAACCAAAAAAGACAAACTAAGCAAAACAAAACATTGACCTTGAAGATAATAAAAATCTTTATTGGATTACAATTGGAGCAATCAGAATCCAATTAAAAAGTACACTATCCGAAAAAATTGATCAACCAATCCGAATGTGTTTGATTGATGAAAGAATCCAAAACCCACAAGAAGGATGTCTAGGATCCCTTGAAGGAAACCTAGTATGTGGCAAACTATTGTTTACAGTCTATCCTAGACTTTCAATAAGCTTACACGATCAAAACTTTGACGGAATACTCTCATTCGTACACAAGTATGGAAGAGAAGACTTAGTCAAAGACAACAACGTACCTTTCTCAATATCTTACCTTGTTAGTTATGCAATCCATAACTTACACAACATGGTTGTAATTAGAGAACCAAAAGGAGTCAAATTTGATCCCTTATTCTCCAATTACATCGAAAACAAAGAAACAGAATTTGACTGGTTAACCCAACCAGAAAGAAGATCTATAAATATAGATCTTAACACCCCAAGGCCCCTAATCAGGGAACAAAGACCACTTCTCAAAAGAAGTAATTCACAAAACAAAATAAATCCACCAAAACTAAAAGAAAAGGAAAACGATGAGTTAAGAAAAACAAAAATACAACTCAAACAATTAAGTGAAACTGTCAAAGAAATTGCTGAAACACTTTATGGTGATCAAGAAGAAGAATCTGATAATTGAAATGTCAATACCAGAACTTCTAAAAGAGATCAACCTCATAAAAGAAGAAATCAAAGATATTAAAAGAAATTTTGAAATCTTTGAAAAACAAATTGAAAAACTACTTGAAAAACATTCTGCTATCACCATAGCAGGAATTGTCAACAATAATCAAAACAACAAGTTTATTTCAAAGATCAAACCTACACAAAACATCGGAATCTTTGAAAAAAGGGGAGAACTTTCTCCAAAAACAAAGGCAAAACAAGATGAAATTCCAGAAGGAAAATTTGACATTGACCACCTGGCTTAATGGCAAACTTTCGGAAAAATCTAGAAAACATTTACGAGACCAGTCAAGAATTGGGACTCTTAAATATTTTACTTGCATTTGAAGACAATGAACTTGACAAAATTGTTTCAGTTATCAAAAACATTGACATAAAAGAAACAATTATGAATATTTCAGACAATGAAAGTAATGAACAACAGAACCAAGATCAACTTGAATCCCAAACAGAATCTGACAATGAATATGACCGTGAAGAAGAAATCATCATTCATGAAAGATTTCACACTGGAAGAGAAACAAATCCTAATTTAGGACTTGGACCAACAATAAGAGAACCAAAACCAGAAACTTTTGAGATAAAAGATGACAATCCATCATCAAGTAATCCAAAAGGAGATGGAACAAGACACTTTGGTGATAATATACCAAGACCTGATCCCAGAATGCGAGACAGGAACTTTGATCAGAACATTTCAGTCTCTGACTTCATTCCAAAAAGGCAGAACACAGACCAACAAGTTACAATTTTGGATATAGATTGTACTCTTGATCCAGAAAAGATCATTGACGCATGGTATAGTTATATCATGGTTGCAACGATTGTTAACAAAGAATTAATAAAAAATGAAACAAACTCATGGAACTACGTACTAGCAAGTACTAGAGGAAATGCAAGAGCATTCCTTGAAAACTTTGACTTCGATACAAAAATTTAAATCTGGAAAGACTCAGATGGAGTTATTCCAAAATTCATCGAAAGAATTGTAGATCAACTCTACAAACAATTCACTGGACAAACATTTGAAGCATTCAAAAGTAAAAGACCAGTAATTGCTGTTGCTGATGCACTTAACCATTTAGAGAAAATATCTATTTGCGACATGTTTTATTTTAAAAGTTACGCTTGCGAATTTTCAAAATACTTCTACTTATGTCCACCTGAAAAATGGATTGAATGGACAGAAAAATTCATAAAAAAATTACCTGAACCCTTCAATCATGAAGTCACGAGCGACTTTGATGAAGCAATCAGAAAACAAAAGGAAGTAATTGATCCAAGACTTAACGCACAAATTAACATGTCTCTTGGACTAGTCATAACGACTACCAAAAATCTAATTGCAGAAAAATGCAAACAGAGCATGCTGGTAAGAGAAAGTGTTAAAACAGCTATCAAAAATCTAAAAATTTGTTGTAACAATTATCTTGACCAAATCCCTGGCCAATATGGTTGTCAACCAACAAAAATTCAAAAGAAAACAAAGGAGAAAAATCTTTTAGAAATAAAAGATGTATTTAAAAAAAATATAAAAAACCCTACAAAGAAAAAAAATTCAGAAAAAGAAATTTTTCAAAAAATTTTCAAATGTGAGAAATTCTCAAAAAAAAATAAATTGGAAAAGCATATGAAAAAAAGAAATTTTGTCTACAAAAGAAGAAAATTTACAGATGTTGGCTCTGCAATGAATCTGGACATTATGCAAATGAATGCCCAGCAAAAATTGGAAACGAAGATAGGATTAAACTCCTAAATACATTCCAAAAACAAGGCTTCTACCCAGTAGAAGACCCAAGTGATACAGAATCTCTGTATTACTTAACAACTGAAACTGAATCAGAATCATCTGAAACAGAATTTTCAGAGGATGACTAAAAATATTACAAATCCTAATTCAATCTATATACCTATAAAACTCAATTTTGAAGGATATAGAAAATTTACATTACATGCTTATGTTGACACAGGAGCTTTGTTATGTACAGCCAGCAAATTTGTTATTCCAAAACAATTTTGGGTAACAGTAGAAAAAACAATGAATCTAAAAATTGCTGATAAATCAGAAATCAAAACTTCAAAAGTTGTAAAAGGATTAAACATTGAGATAAGTGGATACCACAAATCCTAATGGCAAACTTTTTACTTCAAACTTCCAACGGTTTACCAACTTGAAGCTGGAATTGATTTTATAATTGGAAACAACTTTTGCCAATTATATCATCCTTTCATACAAGAAATTTAATCCATAGGTTTTACTCTCAATGGGAAAATACTTTGGATACAAAAACAAAGAAAAGCGGTTGCAATGAATTTTCTTCAAGAAAAATTCTTAGAAATGACAAAAATCAATTACAACAGAAAAATCTTCACAAAATCTCAAGGAGAAAATATTACCCCAAAAAGGAATATTTTCATAACAACTGAAGAACATGAAAAAATCAAAATCAACTCAAGAAAAGAAGAAATCCTTAAACTTCTTGACCAATGTTGTTTAGAAAATCCTTTGGATCCAACAAAGAACAAAGGAAATTTTACGGCAACAATTGAGTTACTTGAAGAAAACAAAAACACAATCATAAGAACCAAAGCCATGGCTTATTGCCCAAAAGACAGGGAAGAATTCTCTGTACAAATCAAGGAATTACTTGAATTACAAGTAATTGAACCAAGTACTTCTCAATTCTCTTCACCGGCATTCATGGTTAGGAAAGAAGCAGAAAAAATAAGAGGAAAAGCTAGAATGGTTGTTGACTATTCTCAGCTCAACAAAATTACTAAGACAGACGGATATTTGATTCCAAAAATGCAAAGCCTACTACAACTTATCAAAGGAAAGAAAATCTTTTTTCTTTTGATTGTAAATCTGGTTTTTGGCAAGTAATACTTGACAAAAATACAAGACACCTCACGGCATTCAGTTGCCCACAAGGACATTACCAATGGAAAATTGTACCATTTGGCTTAAAACAAGCACCTTGTATTTTCCAAAGACACATGGATAATATTTTCAAAATACACGAAAAATTTTGCTATGTATACATTGATGATATTTTGGTCTTCTCAGGCAATGAAGAAGATCATGAAAAACATGTGATATTAGTACTTCAAACTACATGTAATTTAGGCATTATACTTTTCAAAAGGAAAGCAAAAATGTTTAAAGAAAAAATTGGATATCTTGGTATGGATATTACATATGGTTATAAGCAATTGAAACCACATGTACTTACCCATATTAATGAATTTCCAAACGAAATACAAGACCAAAAACAACTCATGAGATTTCTTGGATGTCTCACATATGCAGAATCTTTCATAAAAGATCTAGCAAAAATAAGAGCACCACTCCAAAAGAAACTCAAAAAAGATTTTAGATGGAATTGGACTAAAGAGGATACTCTTTATGTACAAAAAATCAAATAAAAAATCTACCATCACTATATCATCCAAAAATTGATGATAAAATGATAATTGAAACGGACGCATCTCAAGAACATTGGGGAGCAGTCTTAAAAACATTTGATGAAAATGAACAAATTGAACAACTTTGTGGATATGCTTCAAGGACATTCACAAACCCAGAAAAGAATCACCACATCAACGAAAAAGAAATTTTGGCAATGAAAAAAGCCATTACAAAATTTAGAATTTACATCATTACTAACAAATTTCTTGTTAGAACTGATTATACTACATGTAAATCACTACAAGCAAGGAAGACTGATCAGATGGTAAATGTGATTCAGTCACTACAACTTTGATTTAGAAATCATCGAAGGAAAATATAATTCTTTAGCTGATTCACTTACAAGAGAATTTGCCTTTTCAGGTAAAAATGAATGACATTAAGGAACAAATGGAAGACATTGAGACAGAAATTAAAACAAAAGAAATTGAAATTTCTGTTAAACACAATGAAATTACAATGCTACAACAAAGCATTAAAATTCTCAAAATGAAGTTGTCAAGACTTCAAAAACAAGGGGAGGCAAGCGAAAGTAGCAAGACTACTAGAGATTAATTTACAGTATTTGCAAAAAATGTCACTGCAACGAGCTCGCAAGGGCTTAAGGGAATTCAAGACCCGCAACTTGGACCCACAAATCCAATTACATACAGGAGATTCTTCGGAAACTTAGTGTTTGCAAGAACATACGGTTATTCAAAAACCAAATGAAATTTCTCAAACAAAAATTGAAACCACACCATTGGTGGGGATAAATACTTCCATTGCAGGTACAAAATTTTACACAATCTTTGATAGACCTCATAGAGGGTTTTACACGAGTTGGGCAGAAGTCAAACTCATTGTCAAAGGAAAACCTTACAAACACAAAAGTTTCAAGACCTTTTTAGAAGCCCATCAGGCATATCTGGACTTTTGTACAAAAAATGGACACAACCCAATACCACACAAAAACCTTTTTGACCAGCAAAGCCTAAATCTGAGACCAAACTATTGTCAACAAGACATTAGGGCCAGATCCAGATTACCAAATCTTCAATTCAGACCACCACCATCTGAAAACCAAAGGATAAAATTTTTGTCCTACAGGGAAGAGGCCCAATCCAGTACATCCAAATAAATTCCAACCAGGTTAAAAAAACTTGGAAAAAACCCAGCCCAAAAAGAAGAAATAACCTTTCTATGATCAAACTGCAGGATTTTCTCTTGCTTGAAGAAGAAGCACGTACAATAGGAACCTCTGCACCAGAAGGAGGGTACTATGGAACAATAGAGAAAAAAATTGACAGTTCATCTTCTTTGCAGGAGCTAAGCCCAACATAATACAGACAGCATTCCATTGCGGTCTAATTAAAGAAATCATCCCTGGAAATGATTTTGAAGAAATCAAATTACTTGATGAGAATTTAGTAAAAACAATCAAAGACTTTGTTAAATTATTAATCAAAGATAAAAATCTCAAAATCATTCTCAAAATCAACAGTACAATTCCTTTCTGGAATGAAGAAAATATTCTTGTCAAAGGATATCATCATGTACAGATCAAGACAGTCAGAGAAGTGGAAATCAACACTCCAATTGCTGGACAACTCACAGAAGTAAACAAAGAAATTTTACAGGACTGGAGATCCCTTTCATACCAGAGAGTTATTACAGGACTCGAAATTTTTGATGGAATTTCAAAGATTAAAGTAAACTATTTTTCAAAGTTTATTTTAATTACGAGTAAAACAAGTACTCTCATCAATATAATGGATACTAGAAAAATTTGTAAATTTGAGCAAAATTTCTATTATCTGCCAAATGCTCCAAGCAGCTACAAAGGACATCTCTGTAAAGCACTCAGATCAAGTCTGGGGAAAAACCATCTTTGTCAATGGTGTAAAGTTGATGAAAATCAACAGGAAAAATCAGCTGACAGCAGTACAACTGGCAGTGTCAACAACAACCAACCAGGATAAAAAATTGAAAATACTTTTGATCGGAAGTTTCCCGGTGAAACGCGTGTCAAAAATATTTAAAACTTTGTCAACAAAAGCTGGTAAAAAAAGAGACAATTGATGGAACAATAGGACAAAAGGAAGAAAATGAAGGCAAAAGAGGACAAAAGAAAGAAAAAAAGGGAAAGAAAGAAAGAAAAAGAAGACACCTACGTAACAGAAAAAGAAAAATGGGGGACAAAAGTCAAAACGGCTACAGGTATCAATTGCTGGTACACCAATGATGAAGGCACACAGCTGGAAACAACATACTCAAAGCAGCAGCTCAAGGCTATAAAAAGGGGGCAAAGACAGAAGAAAGGAGGAGGAAAAATTTTTACTTCAAATTTCTTTTTGAATTTTCTCTACAAAATGTATCAAGGTTAAACACCTTCAAGATAGTGATCCATACTTGGATAAAAAATATGTAATTAAATAAGTTTAAGAGTTTTCTCTTAAAACATCTTTTATCAATAAAACTTCAATACTTTCTTTACTTTTCTTACTTTGTTCAAAATACGTACGGATCTATTTAAAATCCAGGCACCAGGAGTACCGCCAGGTAGGAGGCTATAGGGAAACATAGCCAAAGGATTCAACATAGTGAGACGTGGGAACAAAAAGAAAACGCAAGGCAAGCAACAAAAAACAACAATACAACAAGAAGGTTTATTATGATACTCTTATCTATTTAATTTTCCATGTTTATCCAAAATATGAGATCACGTGTCTTGATTCACACATTAATTGAAAACAAACAATTAATTTTACACTTCCACACTCACGTTTTTCAAATTGACCTATTCAGAATCCAGGCACTAGGAGTACCGCCAGGAAGGAGGCCATAGGGAAACATAGCCAAAGGATTCAACATAGTGAGGCGTGGGAACAAAAAGAAAAAATATTCTTTGCTAAACCCATGAATTCATATTAACAATCCATATGAAGGGTAAAAAATTGAATTTTAAACAATAAACTAATTACTTATAATTTTTTCATCTTTTTTGTTACATCATTTATTAATTAGGCTAATACAATTACAATCAATGGCACAAATCTACCACCAAAATCTCAATCAGAATTGTTGAGACCGTGTCCAAAACGAGCCCAATGGGCCCTAACCTATAACCGAAATATAGGGTTTTTTCTTGGGTTTATAGCAAGTCGAGGTGCCATGTGGTAACACCTCGGATATGTGATGGGACAACGGAGAGTGTCAAAAGTATGTAACTTTCCTCAGTTGGCCATGGCTTGACAAGACATTGCCTTTATGAAAGATATAACGGCGCCCATCCCCTACTGAAAGTGGCAATGATTACTTCCAAGAAATTGGTTTACCTCTCCAACGGCTAGGGTGAAGACACTTGTAAAGTCCACCGCATGTCACCATCTAAGGCTATAGCTTTTTCTATAAATAGAGTACACTTGCCTCCAAATAAAAAGTTGGTAATTCAATACTCTAACTCAATATCTTACTCTCATTCCCTTTTCTCTCTTCTACACACTTATATTTCCCCGCACCCAATTTATATTTGCTTGAAATGAGCACTGACTTAGGCATCAGAGTGCAAACAGGAGCCAGCTGGGCCCCCTTTGCAAGCTGATTGTTTGTCCTAGTGCACAGGAGATCCACGTGTTCAAGAGGGAAGAGTTGAGACGTGTTGATTCAAGGTCCTACCAGATTTTGTGGTCAACATTTTGGCACCGTCTGTGGGAATCCACACTTCTAACCTCGAAATCACGTGGCAAAAAGCTACACAAAACCTTGAAAAGGGCTTAAAACTTTGAAATATAACCTTGAAAAATGGTTGAAGCTTTGAAATATAAGTTCACCTATCCTCGAAAGAGAGGACAGGACCAAAAAAAAATTGCTATAGACATGAATGAAAGTGATAATGATGTCAACCCTTGAAGAAATAGAGAGGGACAACGCAGCGAGGAGGAGGCTCCCCAGAGACCTCGTGAGGACATAAATGAGGAGGTGGCCCAACCTAACCCTCCACACCGGCATCGGAATCGTCGCATGCTACGAGATATGACCCGCATGGCAGCCCAGATGTTGGAAATGCAAAAACAGCAGATAGAACAAACCTCTGCGATGAATGCCTATATGGCTAGAGGATACGTTGTGAACAAACCCATGATGCCCCCGAAGTACTCCCAGCCACATTACTCACCATCTGACGCGGCCACTGCCTTGTACTATTACCAAAACCCGCAGGCATATGCCAAGGTGGAACCTGTCCCTTACAACGAAGAAGACTCGGTGCATGCAGCACCAAGAGAACAAGGACAACCACCTGGTGACCATAAGGAGGCCTCGCTCTCAAAGTCTGGCAGCGTTTTCAGCCAAATAAGGGGACTATTCAGGGGTAAACGAGAAGGCCAAACTGAACGAGGTAGGCATCATGCGTATGTGTCTAGAAATAGGCGGGAGCGACGGACTGAAGAAGCCCTTTCGCGGAGCCATATCCATAAAGACAGATATGATCTAGGGGCAGAAAAATTGAGCCCTACACATGAGCCTAGAAATATGCGGGAGAGAAGAGCAGAAGCAGCCCGGTCCCGAACCCAAGAAGGCCTTCAGACTTTTCAAATGTCAAATTACGGCCGAGTTTTGCCACCACTGTCGTCCTATGAACAATATCATGATGCGATGAATTTCGACCATGGCAAGAACAGTGAATTACCATCATACGAGCTGGATGACGAAGAGGAAATAAGCCCCTTTATAGAGGGCATCCGAAAGTGCCAAGTTCCCCATGACTTTGAAATGCCGGAAATAACAAAGTATTCCGGCAGAGGTGACTCCGACAATCACCTGTTAAACTATTGCGCCAGTATGGAAATAGTCGGAGCCACTCCGACGCTGAAGTACAAAGCCTTTGCTTTAACACTTGAGGGAAGCGCAATCCCATGGTATAAAAAACTCCCCCTGGTAGCATCCACAGTTGGAGAAATTTGAAAGCAGCTTTCAAAAATGACTTTATTTCCTCCAGACCAGGCCAACTCCCACTCCAACGTCTTCAGGATTTAAGGCAAGGAAGGGAGGAGTATTTGAAGAGCTACCTAGCACGGTTTACAGAGGAAATGCACATTTGTGAAAATATCATCGAGGTGGAGATGTTTTCTGCCCTAAAAGGAGGCTTAGACATGACAAGTATGTTTTGGAGGGATGTTAGGAGCAGAAAAATAAGGGATTACAATACCCTGGTAGACTTGATGAAAGAGGAGATCTTCTCAGAAGAAATGGCTAGGGCCAGGGATAATCATCCTCAAGGGAGATACAATACTGGGTACCCCAATGAAGCGAACCAGAGGAAGGGAGGCAATAAGGATAGGTTCGGCAGAAACCACGGGGGTGCGCCTAGGGGTGAGTGTGGGTTGGGTTGGGTCGGTGTTTTGTCCAACTCGAACCCAACCCACTATGGTTGGGTTGATAAAAAAATCAACCCAACCCAACCCAAACATGAGTTCAAACCCAACCCAAACATGAGTTCAAACCCAACCCAACCTAATCAAGTTTCGGTCGGGTTAAGTGGTTTGAGCTTTGGTCCAATTAAATAAAATTCTTAGAAAATTAAAAAATTATGCCTATAAATCAACTGTTAACTCAAATAAATTATGTACAATACAATAAGCTCAAATATAATAAATTGAATACTTGCTAATAAAACTAAAATATGTTCAAATTATATTTGAGTTTCATCCAAATTAAAAATGGATTTAAAATTCTTGAAATTTAAATGGTCTTATATTTTTAAAATTTTGATTGGGTTGGGTTGGGTTTGTCATCCAACCCATAACCCAACCCAAACAATTTTTTTTTTATAACCCAACCCAACTCAATTTTCACCAAAACCCAACTTAAACCGATCGGGTTGGATAGGGTTGGGCAGTTTTTACGGGTTGGGTGGGTTGATGCCCACCCCTAGGTGCGCCACGTCCATTTCTGGGAACCGGATCCAATTATGCGATTGAGATCACGGAGGCTATCCCCAATTTACACTCCACTGCGCTTGCACCGAATCCCCACACGGCCCTTGGAAGAACAGAAGGTAGCCGAAGTGGAAAACAACCTATGATTGGGGCCTACTGCGCGTACCACAGGTATTATGGCCATGCAATGGAGAATTGTAGGGATATCCACATGTTGGCAGACCAAAAGGCAAACGAAAGAAAGGGGGGCGATTTCTCCCCTGACAAAGGAAAGCCGCAAGGCCAAATAACCAAAAGTTCGATCGAACTGATGGTGAGCTCCATGGAAAAACCTTACGAAAGAAAGGATAGATGGTCATCAAAGGGATAGGAGCAGGGACCGGAATAACCCCCTGGAACATGATAAAATATAAGGGAACCCCTTACGCCTGCAAATGATCTTTCGATCCGTGAGATTGAAACGATATTGGGAGGACCCCACCCAGGTGAGAGTACCAATAACTCCCAAAAAGGTACATCAGAGAGGCCAAACAGCCCGCTAACGTGAACTATCACATCCATTCGCATCCTACTGAGATGTCCAGGACAGAACCTATCACGTTTACCCAGGATGACGCTATTGGGGTACATTTCCCGCATAATGATGTGTTGGTTATTTGGGTTGTGGTGGCTCGTAATGGATTGTCACGGATGCTGGTAGATGACGGTGCTTCGGTAAATGTGATTTATGGAGTGACTTTTGACAAGATGGGGATTAGTACCCCACTTATTCCAGTCTCGAATCCAATATATGGCTTCACTAGATATAACATAACTCCCAGAGGATCCATAACCTTTATGACGGAAGTAGGACAGACTCCAAATTTCTCTAGAATACCCATGGAGTTCTTAATTGTGGACAAAAGCTCCTCATATCACGGCTCAATTGGGAGGCCGGGCCTAATTGACTTAGGGGATGTAACTCATACAAAGTATATTTGCATGAAATTCCCAACAGAACATGGCATAGCCACTATTAGGAGAAGCTTAACTGAATCACGATCCTGTTACACAAATGTTATCTGAAAATTTCAAGATCGGAGCGTAAACATGATTAGTGATGTGGCAATGGCCGAGGCTACTCCAGACCCTGAAAGACTGGATGAAGGGACCTCAGTGGGTGAAGATGTAGCGATGACGATGGAAGAGGATTAGGCAGATCTGGACCCAAGAATGAACGGTGAAAGTTGCCCTACCCCGGCAGAAAAGCTGGAATGCTTCTGTGTTGATCCACATAATCCAATCAAAAGAGTTGCAGATTGGAATGGATTCGCCAGTCAAATACAAAGATCAACTGAAAAGCTTCTTGCTCGAAAAATCTTGATGTGTTCGCATGGAAACACGACGACATGATCGGAATTGATCCTAACGTAGCTTGTCACAGGCTCCAACTTGACCCAAGAAGCCCTGGGCACATGCAGAAGAGGAGGCTGATGAGCTCAGATAAATATGATGCCTTGAAAGATGAGGTGACGAAGCTATTGAAAAATGGCTTCATCAGAGAATTCTGGTATCCGAAGTGGGTGTCGAACCCTGTTTTGGTTCCCAAGCAGAATGGCAAGTTGAGAGTATGTATTGACTTTTCAAATTTAAACCAGGCATGTACAAAAGACAGTTTCCCGCAGCCTCGGATTGATCAACTAGTTGATTCTACAGCGGGCATGAGATGCTGAGCTTCATGGACGCATACTCCGGGTACAATCAGATCCCCATGCATGAGTCAGATGAGGAGCACACCTCGTTTATCACGGACAGGGGACTCTATTGTTATAAGGCTATGTCATTCGGTTTAAAAAATGTAGGAGCCATCTATCAAATGTTGGTAAATCGAATGTTTTCAGAGCGGTTGGGAAGTACCATGGAAGTATATGTCGATGACATGTTGGTCAAAAGTATGGTCGCCTCAGAACATGTCCGCCATCTATCAGAGGCCTTTGATATATTGAGGAAATATCGGATGAAGCTTAACCCCGCGAAATGCGCTTTTGGGGTAGCATCTGGAAAGTTTCTTAGATTCATGGTAAATAGGAGAGAGATTGAAGCCAATCCGGATAAGATCAAAGCTTTACTTAACATGCGCTCTCCTTGGAGCCCAAAAGAAGTGTAAAGCTTAACTGGAAGAATTGTTGCCTTAAGTCGATTCGTTTCCAAGTCCACTGATAAATGCTTGTCATTTTTTAACGTCTTAAAAGGCGGAAAACGATTCCAATGGACACCAGAATGTGAGCAGGCTTTTTTCGACCTGAAAGCATTCCTAAGACAGGCCCCCTTATTGTCCAAATCAGAGGATGGCGAACCACTTTCCTTGTATTTAGCCGTGTCAAAGGAGGCCGTCGCTCAGTATTGGTCAGAGAGGATAATGGGAATCAGCTTCCTGTGTATTACGTGAGCAAAGCCATGCTGGATGCAGAAACACGTTACCCAGATATGGAAAAACTTGCTTTAGCATTGATTACTGGGGCTCGTAAATTCCGCCCCTACTTTCAGTCGTACTCCATCCATGTACTCACAAACTTTCCTATGAGACAGGTATTACAGAAATCGGATGTGTCTGGAAGGTTAATGAAATGGGCGATAGAAATTATCCAGTACGACCTGCATTACGTGCCACGGACATCTATAAAGGGCCAAGAGTTGGCGGATTTCATAGTTGAATTCACGCATCCACCCAAGGTTGAGATGGTTTATAACATGGATAATAGCCTTGAGTGGAAGCTGTTCGTCGATGGATCCTCCGCTGAAGGAAAACCCTGGCTGGGGTACTGCTGGTGAGTCCGGAGGGACACAAGTTGCACAGCGCGATTCGCTTTGACTTTAAAGCCTCAAATGATGTTGCAGAATACGAGGCGCTCCTAGCTGGACTAAAGCTTACAAAATCTCTAAAAATTAAGTTAGCGATGGCAAGCAGTGACTCGCAGTTTGTTGTAAGTCAATTTAACGGACAGTTCTCTGCCAAAGAGCCAGCCATGATTACATACTTGAGAAAAGTTAAAGATTTAGTTGCTCACTTCGAAAAAATTGAATTGCTTCATATTCCTAGAACTGAGAACTCAGATGCAGATGCTCTGTCTAAACTGGCAAGCAGTAAGGATACTGAGCTCCTCAACATGGTGCCAATTGAGCATCTTCCGATCTCTTCCATCGAACCAGGAGCGGAGATTTTGGCAATAGAAGAAGAAGGTTCTTGGATGAATCCTATTCTAGCCTACTTAAAGTATCAAACCATACCAGACGAGCCGGAAGCACCTCGAAAAATGCTAAGGTATGCCGCAAATTTTGTCCTCCTGAATGATCTGATCTATAAACGGAGCTACACCTCTCCTTTGCTACGATGCGTCGGGCTGGAGGAAGGACAGTATATAATGAAAGAGATTCACGAGGGCATTTGTGGCAACCATGCTGGAGCATTATCATTGGCTCGAAAAGCCCTGAAACGGGGATATTTTTGGTCAACGATTCGAAAGGATTCCCATAGCTTCGTCCGCAGATGCGATAAATGCCAGAGGCATGCAACAATATCGCATCAGCCACATCACGAATTGACTGTGGTAACCAGCCCCTGGCCTTTCGCGAAGTGGGGGGCTGATATAATTGGTCCTATGCCCCGAGGCACTGGTAATAATTGTTTCACAATAGTTGCGATTGATTACTTCACCAAATGTGTAAAGGCACAGCCCCTGATGAGGATCAATGAAGCCAACACTTCTAAGTTCATATGGAAAAATATTATATTCAGGTTTGGAATACCGCACTCGTTGGTTAGTGACAACGTAAAACAGTTCAAAAATAGAAGTATTGACGAATTATGCGATGATTTGGGAATCTGTAAATTATTTTCATCTCCACATCACCCACAAGCAAATGGGCAGGTTGAAGCTGTGAACAAAACCATGAAGAATGCCCTAAAAAGGAAACTAGAATCAAAGAAGGGTGCATGGGTAGATGAACTCCTGCAAGTGTTGTGGGCACTTCGGACTACTACGCACACCGCAACAAGGGAAACGTCGTTCTCCATGACGTATGAATCAGAGGCGGTATGCCCAGTTGAAGTGGGGGTACCTTCCCTTCGCCAAATCCATTACGATGAGGAGGTAAATGAGGAAGCACAAAGGGAAAACCTGGATTTCCTCCTGGAAAAAAGGAATAACCCCCAGGTGGTGTTGGCCAGGTACCAGAAAAAAATGGCCCGCTACTACAACAAAAGGGTGAAGAAACGGTTCTTTAGCATTGAGAATTTGGTCCTTAAAAAGATCCTTCCTTCTACTCAAGAACCAGGAGTAGGGACTCTAGGTCCTAATTGGGAGGGGCCTTATAAAGTCACTTCCGAGGTAGTATCCGGTACATATATGATCGAAGACCTATTTAGGATCCCCCTGCGTAACCCTTGGAACACAGATCATTTTCGTCGCTATTTTCAATAAAATTAAGTTCCTCTGGGGCATGTAATATCTCGGCAAAACTCAGTGGTTATTGAATGATTGTAATATCCCCACATAGTTTAATGATAATTTGCAGCTGTTTATGCTGCGGGAAATTTCCTTCAAAACATGGCTAAGGCCAAGAGTGATGAAACACGGTTCAGCGGTAAAATTTTGTAAATTTAAGTATGATTATTCCGAGTTTATACCTGTCGATGTGCAGGAAGTATTGACCAACTGCATCAAATGCTCTTTGTTGAACATTACAGATATTAAAAAAAATGCTAAATTATTTTAGTTGATGTGAAAGTATAACTTTACCTATGATAAACAAGCAACAGAAAAATGATAAAAGTACTATGCTTGAACTTCATAAACAAGGGACTCTTACAAGCCATCACTACGCTCACTGCGTCTTAGCTAAAGGTGATAAACCATCAGCAGCAGCTCACTTAACTAATAATCGTAAGAAGATAAAATCGCAAGTACTAAAATGTATAACACGAATATGATCAAGTATTTATCAAGTCAGACCTAACCAGTAAACATGAATGTCTTAAACTACTTAGGTCTGAGGGACTATCAAGTATACAAAATGATCAAAATATTAAACTAACGGAATAGTTACATTGCTTCAGTATCGATCGTTACATTTCAATTACACTTCAAAATTTGAGAAATGTATCTAAAAAATAAAATAAAATATACACTTATTGAAAGACATCTTTTGCAGAGTCTCCGCCTGGCACGATTTGGCGGGAGTCAGTGGGATCGTTAGTGGGACCATCGGTAGGGTGGCCTTCCTCTGAATCTTGTGACTCGGGGTATAAAGCCTCAATCTGGGAAATGTCTAAGTTTGGAAAAGCCTATTTTACATCCCCTAAGGCCATCCTAGCCCCGATGTTCCCAAAAACTCTCTGCATAGCTTCGTACTCTGGGGTCTCTTCAAAAGCATCCTTAAAATTTTGAACCTCCTTTGACACTTTGGCCCCCACGACCTCCTCCACCCGAACTGCAATGGTGTACTCCAAGGTTTCTTTGACCCTGGACTGAATGTGCTTCTCCAGGGAGGTGTAATCCTCCTCAACTTTTTTCCTAGCTTCCACTTCCACCTCTAGCTTGGTGGTAATCTCTGATACCTCGACAGCGAGCTTGCCTTTCATAGAGTTTGCTTCCACTAGGGCTTCAGCTGTGACAGACTGCTCGCAGTTGGAGTCGTCAAGCTTCTTGCACAGAGTCGCTACATCGGACTCAGAGGCCTGGAGGTCATGTCTTAGTTTCTCATTATCCTCCTGGAGGCGCTTCGCAAGGGCCCTATCCTCTGAGGAAGACTTGCAGGCTATAGACAATTGATCCTTAAGATCATTGATTTCTTTCAGCATATTGTCCGCGTGGTGAAGTGCAGTCTTCGTGTTCTTTTTGCTTCGCTACGCATCCGCCACAGAGGATTCCACTTCATCTATGAGGGCTAGCGCCCTAGCATTCACGGCTTTAGCAGCAAGTAGTTTCCGAGTTGGAGTGGCACTGGAAGAAAAGGCGGACCAGCCCTCAGTCCAAAAATGCTCCATAACCAAGGCAGCCCTGGCAGGTGGGGAGTTTGGGGAGTCGAATAGGCTGGGATCATAAGTGAAGTCCCTAGGAAGGATAATAGCTTTAATATGCTTGAGCTCTTCGGCCGCCGTAGGGGTCACGTTATAACCCAACCCCGAAATTGACACGGAAGGCTCATCCTCCGAGTCTTGGGTCTCCGGTGGTGGAGGTGCGGAGTAGGTGTCCTTGCCCCTCATGAGCCTAGGGGCAGGCTCGTCCTCGGATATGGGTTCAGAAATATCCTCGGATAGGGAAGATGGTACCAAGATGTTTCTAGTGTCTTTATCCCTCTTGGAGCCACGACGATCTGACCTCTTCCCTTTCCCCGTTACGGTGACCCCCTTAGGCTCGACCTCCTTTCCCAAGTTTGACTGCTGAGGGCCCATTAGTAGTAAACTAGGGGTGGCAATAACGTAGGGAGAGGGCCTTTGAGTTGGGCAGTGGATGCTTTGGACACCTCTTTTGCGACCCCCACTTGCAGGTTAGCAAGTACCATTTTCTGTTTCCTCTCGACTTCACTGCCGTAGCGAAGGGCAGGAGGGATCTTCTTGAACATAAGGCCCTTCAGAGGGATCTTTGGAAAGTCCTTGGAGCCTATCAGAAAAGAAAGAAAGATGAGACTCTGAATGCCGAAGCAGAAGTTATAAAGACAATAAGAAAACTCTACTCACTCATGGCTCTCATAAGGCCGTGCTTGACGAAAAGTTTGTTTTGCTAAATGATCTTCTGAAAAGTGCCACAAAAGGCAAATAGGAGCCTCACCACTGATAAATCCACGTCGGAGAGGAGACATGTGAAAGTGGACCCTGTCATAAGCCAACAAAGTAAGAGGATAAATTAATAGTGATGAGCAAAAATGGGAAGAAAATAACACACAAACACTTGAGGACGCGAAGCAAAAACAAGACTCACGCGGGGAGGAAAGAGTTCTGGGAACTGTGATTTCAGGAGCGGGGTCCACAGGTGAACTTTGCCACTCCCCTGCAACCCAGAACCACTGGTTTCTCCAATTCTTTATTGAAGTAGGACGCCCAGTGATAATAGGGGTGTAAGAGCCCCGGGGAGATAGGTAGTACCAGTCCTTATCATCCGACCTCACATCCTTATCCCTTCTAACAGATTTCTTCAGGGTGTATAAGGTATGAATGATATGCAAAGAGATGGGGAAGTCAGGGTTGACCTCTTGCCACACCATCCAAGTGCCAACGGCCTGAGTCCAGAAGTTCGGAGCTAACTGGTAAGGACACAGGTTGTAACTCCTAAGCAGCACCCTGAAAAAGGGGTGCAGGGGCAGCCTCATCCCACAGGATAACGCATCATAACAAACTGCCACCTGGCCTGGGGGAGGACTGCAGGGTCGGCAAGAAGGTGTGGGGTGCACTAATTGGACCCCTTCTGGGATCCTGAACTTCGCTGAAGCACTTGCCAGATCAACGCCTCGGATTTCTGAAGCTATTTCACTGCTTTCCAAAAATTTCGGGTTCGGATCAGGATCTACGTGGTACCCTGATACTTTGTTCACAAGATCCACCCAACCCTCGACCTGGGCTATTTCCTCCTCAGATAATCCTAATTCTTCCCTATGCGCCCTAAACGGAGCTCTGATACTCAAGCTAAGGTCTTGCTGACCAGAAGAAGAGCCCACTGCCTCTTCTTTTCTCAAATCTCTATCTCTCTTGCTTCGGAGTCCCCGCAAAGAAGCCTCCTCGTCGGATGATAGGTGAGCTATGTAGGTCTGGTTCTTTTCTTCTTCGCTGTCAGAATCATCCAAATTAATTATACTGCCATATTTTCTATTCCTCCTCTTAATCTGTTCCCTAAAGAAGCGAGAACTAAAAATCGATAAAGACAATGGGCAGAAACCTCTGACAGGAATCGCCATTGCCAACAGTTCCTGCGAACCCGTTTCCCTAACTCTTTCCATTTTTTCTTAAAAATAGTTCAGACTTACCAAGAGGAAGATAAAAATGCCAAAAGAAGTTTTCAAACCAGCACTCAAAGATCAGAAATAAAAAAGTTTCGCACGTGCAGAGGAAAAGAAATTTACCTGCAGAAAATGAGCGTTCGAGGTTGTATACTCGAAAGAAAAACACGTCAATGGAAGGTGTTGGAGGTTGAGACGATTTGCTAGGTTGAAAATCCTCGAAAAGTGCTGAAAGACTCGAAAGAAGAGGGAAATGAAACAATTTTTTGCAAAAGAGTCGCTATGGAAATTCCAAGAAAATGGTAAGGAGAAAGGCTAGGATGAATGAGGCTTTATAAGGAACCCAATAGTCTCAAACCCTTAGTCTTTGAGCCGCATGATTGATTTAGACAACCCAATGTATCTTAGGGGAAGGGTTAGTTAAAGCGCCAACTGTAGAGGGAGGGGGAGAAACCATTCAACTACCAAGGTGTACTCCACGCGCAGTAAGGTGCCCCCTCTCCTTCATATTTCTTGGAAACAGATGCCAGCAATCTCCTTACCATAAATGCGCCGCCTAAAGGGTATGCTGATGTATCCCAACATTCGTCTGGAAGGGAAATAAGAATAGTAGGTCGGCGTTACCTTGAGTCCGCGCCTCGCTAAGAATTGCATCTCACCCCGTAAGTTCGTAGCGCTATGTAATGATCCTCAGCCAATTGGTTGGGGGTTAATTATAAAACAATGGAAATAGCAAAATTAGGACAAACTACGATCATGTAGCTACTCACTTACGGAAAGTTCCCAAAACAAAACCATAGCCTTGGACTTATGACAAATTCGATCCGCCCATAAATGACCACATTGGATTTAAGGGACTAGTGTTGAGACCGTGTCCAAAACGAGCCCAATGGATCACCAATAGAGGCCCAATGGGCCCTATCCTATGACTGGAACATAGGGTTTTTTCTTGGGTCAATTTTCGAGGTGGAACATCGCGTGGACCCTCTCTGTCCGAACTGGTTTATAGCAAGCCGAGGTGCCCTGTGGTAACACCTCGGATATGTGATGGGATAACGGAAAGTGTCAGAAGTATGTAACTTTCCTCAGTTGACCGTGACTTGACAATACATTTCCTTTATGAAAGATATAACAAGCGCCCATCCCTTATCGAAAGTAGCAATGATTACTTCCAAGAAATTGGTTTACCTCTCCAACGGTTAGGGTGAAGACACTTGTAAAGTCCACCGTGTGTCACCATCTAAGGCTATAACTTCTCCTATAAATAGAGCATACTTGCCTCCAAATAAAATGTTGGTAATCCAATACTCTAACTCAATATCTTACTCTCACTCCCTTTTCTCTATTCTACACACTTATATTTCCCACACCCAATTTATATTTGCTTGAAATGAGTACTGATTTAGGCATCAGAGTGCAAACGGGAGCCACCTCGGCCCCCTTTGCAAGCTGATTGTTTGTCCTAATATGCATGAGATCCACGTGTTCAAGAGGGAGGAGATGAGACGTGTTGATCCAAGGTCCTACTAGATTTTGTGGTCAACAAGAATCATTGAATAATTTAAACCTGTCATCTTTTTTGGACCTTAACATTTTAGTTTTAAATCCACCTTTTCCACAAAACCTCAAATGGAATCTTTTCTTCTTCTTCATGTTGTAATCGTTAAATAATTTCTTAAAAAGTCATCAGTACATTTTAAAGGTTTTATTTAAGTTAGACCACACATAACCGCAAAAATCGAAACCTAATAATCGACTTCCAACATTTCTTTTCTTCTCTTCTGAAGGAATCGAGCTAGTGATTTTTTCTTTGCAATTGGTAAATCTATAAATAGAAAGAAATTTTATATGAATTAGATGAATTCCATTCAAGATATTGATAGAAAACCGAACCAAGCCAGTTTGGAGTTGGTAGATTTGTTAAGTTCCTGCATTTCTTTTTCCCTGAACAAACATCAGTTGTATGCGAAAAATTGGAAGTTACGAAAGTTAAATTTTTTTTTTTTAACAAAAAATTCAATTTGTTCACCTTTCACGTAGATAAAACATATCATTATGAATGAATTGAACAATGTCAAACATTTTCTTCAGTTCTAATTCCATTAACTGGTGACATGAGAAAACAAAGATTAAATGAACAAAAAAAGGAGTTCAGTTAATCATTTTTCAAAAGCCTCAATTGACAAGGAAAGATACACAAGCACGCGAAAGAGGTAAAGAAGAACACGACAGTTTAAATCTAAGGCCCAAACTCAAACTACTAACCTTGCAAACATTGCTATGAACTAACCAATTGACCCAAATTGCATAACCCCTTAAACCTGTTATCTTGAGTGGGACCTATTCAAGTCCTTATAAATCGGTCATGCCTCCCGTAACTGTTGTGAAATAAAGTGTCACATTTCCCCTTCTCAATATGTGATTACCCATATATAGTCTATGAAACACTACAGATAGTATATGCTGGTTGAAGTAGATGGTATTGCCAAGACAACCTGATCAGACCCCCTCCAGCCAACATAGTATGGGCACCAACCAATCAAGACTAAATGCTTAAATCCATATTGACAAGTATATTCTTAAAATACTTAATATTCATAATCATAGAATCCTTGACATAAATGTTCCTAGAAAAAGCAAAAGCAGATCTATGTAGAGACCAAAAACTGCTCGGGCTCATAATGATTTATTTCTTGATAACAATTATTTATCAAATATGAGCAGGAAATATGGATTATTAGTGTTTCAATAGCTTGGAAGTTAATGTACCTAAAAGAGAACAATAATAAGTCTTTCTACTACATTACTACATCAGAGATTTATAGTTTTGTAAGAAGGAAAAAAAATTTGAACATTCGTAAAGGAGCTTATCAAAAGTAAACAAAATAACACAAATGATATTAGTTTACAAGAGAAGAATATTTACTGATTTTTTTTTTTTTATTTAAGCTAAACCTCCTTGGCATACCTGGTTGTAATAATATAATGATGACTCCAAAGAATAATATAATAAAACAACCAAAATTCGTGATTAATTTTCACGTCATTTATACTAATCATTAAAATATCTTTTTGCTAATGGACATTTAGAAATGTACACGCATACCTCTGCAATCTCTTCAGTTGATGGCCATACATCCTTGAAATGGACATGATTACCATCTCTGCCTACACCAATTGGCTCTTTATTGAAATCAATATCAACTTGCATAAAAAGAACAGTTATACCTCAATCTGAGACTTGGTAAAAGATTATTAAGAAGCTAGTATTTACAAGATCAGGAAAACGGAGAGGCCAGTCAAACCCTATATGCTTCCTCAGTCAATGAAAAAGGGAACAAGTTGTTCCCAATTTTAACACAACTCTCCCCAATATAATTTTAGTCATCAACTTTCATATTTTCTTATTTTTATTGTGGAGTGTACATCATAATATTCATAGCAAGTCATTTGGAGTATCCTGCTTATACTTTATAATAATTGTGGAATTTGCCACTTGAATTCATTTTTATAAATATGAGTTAGCCCATTCATGTGTTAATGGATTCATCATACTTATTCTAAGACATGTGTTAAAAGCTTTCAGAAGCCTGAAAACGTAGTTTAGGCACCTTTCGGTTGGGAATTAATTTGCCAAATTAATACACTAAAAGACAAAAAAGACAACAAATTTAATTTACACAATCTTTCAAATCACTTTTTAACCATCTATATTTTCTCTCTCCAATTACACAATTTCCCAAACCAATTTTTAACCTTCATCTTACCTAGAAAATACAAATAAATCAACAAAATAATTTTAATTCCATACCAAAGCCGCCGAACGGACCCTTAATTATAAAGATATTCCTTAGAATACATGATTAGAAGTATTTACTAACCGTGCCAACAAAGGCATATGCAACGACCAGAGGGGGTAGGGCAAGGTAGTTTACTCTTGTTAAGGGATGGATACGGCCCTTGAAGTTTCAGTTCCCAGAAAGTACAGCAACTGCAACAATGTCTGCAGAGCAACAACTTGTTCATGTAAGAAATAATCAATTTCACATTGACACAAATGGTTGACATCAGCCGGTGCCTCTATTGAATTCAATTAAGTAGAAAATTGTTAAGGGTTGCCAGATCAATAAGAACCAAAGAACAAGTGAGTGGCATACCATTTCCTAATATAGCATCAGCATTTTATTCATCTAGATGCTCAGAATTTAGAATGCATGTTGTGCAACTATAGTTCAGAATATAGAAGCCTTGTTCATTTATACTTTTATAGTCCACTACATTGCAAAACTCCAAAAATAACATATGCATGTCAAAACAAATATCAGGTCATAAAACTAAACTAAAATTAAAAATAAATGAATGAAATGGTTCTAATTTTTATCAATAATTATAATGTTAATCATTTATGCTAAAATTTTGGCAAAGAAAATAAATGACATAAAATCAACTATAAGAAAATCAATAGTGATTCTTTCATATCTCTCACATTATAAGGTAATAATACCCATGTAAAAAGAGAGGAAAAACTTGTAACTATATCTGACAAAAATATATATATATGTTTACCTGTGATGAGTTTATGCATTTCTTGTCAAATTTAGATAAAGGCTGAATGCTGAGTGAGTGACAAGGCTTCCTCTAATGTCATCTTTGACAGAACAAAACAGAAAGTGATTATTTTTTATGAAACTTAGATATTTACCACACCTGCATCCAACAACTAAAGGCACGTATAGATGTCCACAAAATGATTTAAAAAAATGTCTTGCTAAAGTAATAAAAAGTAATTGCAAAAGTAAGAACAAATCACAATCACATGGTCATTGGAATTAGATATTTAGCCCATTTAACTATCATTTTTCTCCTATTTATGATTTCTCACAAACTAATATAGGATCTACACCTAATACCAAAAGAGAAAAGAAAAAAATATTCCCAGTCTAATTGAGTAATTGCTCGAAGTCACACAAAGATTGAAACAGACAAATAATAACGCTCATGAATCAATAAAATGACAAAATAAAATATAAAATTAGAAACAAGAAATAACAAAAATCATTATTGCCTGATCAAGTTGTGTACTCTCTCTCTCTCTCTGAATTTATTTTCCCTAATCTTATTTTGAATGTTTTCAATAAGTATAAGATAAGAAATATTGAGGTAGTTTCAACCAATTTTTGGACATATTTGTTATTTATTCGAACAACACATAACAATGAAATCTTCCAATCCAAACAATTCTAAAATACTACATTGCCTTTAGTACATGTACCACAAAAACATCGAAAACAAAAACATCAAAATCCGTAAAAACAGAAGAACCCATAAACTTTAGTAGAGCTCAAGAGTTTGCTTTCTTTCTCCCAATCCATGATCTTATCACGAATCTCATCAAGCTGCTGCTCAATGACATTGAGTTCCTCGTCCTCTTCAAAATCTGCCTTATCTTTGCTTTCATTGACTTTAGAAATATTAGGCAATTGTAACTCTAGATTTGTAAATATTTTTCGAATATCATCCGTCAAATTCCTATTCTTCCCCAATATTTTCACAATTTACTGACCCGTTGCAATCAAATCTTTTTCTGCTTCCAATTCCGGTGTAGTATGTTCAGTCTCCCACATCATACAACATCAAATCAAATTACTTAAAAGTCCCACAAATCTTCCACCACTTTTCTCATCGGAATAAAATCAAACACATGGAACCCATCCTATCAATCAATTATAATATAAGCCCGAAACCAGAAAAACCCAATTTCAATAACTTGCAAGGTAAAACCAATAAAATTGCAAAGAATCTATACTTCTTCTAAAGAAAAGAAAAACATGAATTCACATACAAAAATGTGAAATTACACCGTAATAACACTCATAGGAAGCTGTAGGGAAGAAAATTCAAGAATAGAAATAGAGAAGAAATATCTTACCGGTTTGGAATAATAAGCGATTTCAACTACAGAATGACAAACCTCGAAGCCTAGCGAGGAACTCTCTCGAACCATAGGTGAAAGAAATGAAGGATAATTAGCACGAAGCCGGGAAATGAATTTTATACCAGGCAGTCGATGTCTGCGATTAGAAAGAAAGGCAGGAGGAGATGATGACGAAGGGGGAAAAACAAAGAAGAAAGAAATGGCTTGAGAGAGAACGTGGTAGAAGACGCAGAAAGAAATGGCTTGCGATATATTTAATTGAATGTAATTAAATGTATATTTAATTATATGTCAATAAAATAAAATAAAAAAATAAAATTATTATTGAAAATCTAAATAAAAAATATATAATGAGTCTTTTTGTCTATGCTCCTATATGATTTTTTTAAAAATAGTTTATTTAAAATGAATAGTCATTTTTAGGAGAATGTGCTGTTAAAAAGTAGTGAATCTTTTTTGAGTTTATGTGTAATATTATTTTATTGATAAATATGTGGTTGAAAAGAAAAAAAACGAGTTAAAAATTTAAAGGGGCTCAAATGGGGCTCTAGCGATTGTACAACAAATATATCAACTCGATTTTTGGATTTAACGTTCAACAAAATAATTTTTAAAAATTTTTGAATTACAAAATTAGGCTCATAGAATATATGTGAAAGGCTCAACTTACATATTATCTTTATGATCGACGTTTTTCTTTTTATATATTGTTTTTCATTATATTCTTCTCAGAAAGAGATGTAGGGTAGATTTTAAAAGCATTAATTATTAATTTAAAGTGTTTTCCTAAAAAATAATCATTAGTTTTAATAAGTCTAGTTGTCTAGACGTGCTTTACACGTTAATTGTCTATATGAAGTAATTTTAGAAATTATGTCTGGAAAAAAATTTCGAGTTTTTCTCAAGAAAATTAGCAAAAAAAATGTAAGATAAATAGAATTAACAAAATCAAATAATTTTTTTACATTTAAACAAAGTTTTTAAGACTGGTCACTTATTTGATGAGAGCAAATGTGACCTTCAAGTTGAGAACAACGTCGATAATCATTGGGAATAAATTAAAGGCTTTATTTATATAATATTTGTTGTGAAGTTGATTTCGATTTTATCGTGCACATTTGAAAATATGTAATTACTGATGGTCTAATTTTTTCATGATCAAGTCAATATATTTTCCCTTTCCGAAGCATGTGAGTGAAATTTTCAATTGAGATCCAAAATAGTGTAGCAAGAATTTGGTACCTCATAAGTATTAAAAAGATAACATATTTGTTTAATATAAAAATATTATTAAAATAAAAATAGACAAGTATAATGAGAAATAGCGAATCTTCATTAATGAAAATTCAAAATAAGTTTTGAAACTTCCATATGTACATATAGGTTTCAATAGAATATGTACAGATATTAGAATTTTTTCTACTTCAAACATGTTAATGAACTATAAAGCAACATGGGAAAAGAACTATAATGTAAATAATGACAAAGTTGCAGCGGCTTTAATGTCGACAAACATGTTAATGAACTATAAATGGAAAGAACTATAATGTAAATAATGACAAGAATCATTGTGAATAGTGTGTAGCATATTACCACTGCAAGTACCTCTACATGTTTATCATCAATCTTCTACTTTTGAACTGTGTTATCTTCTAGCTTGTTCCCTGAAACTTTGAATCGAAAAAACAGAGACAATGAAGCTTGGCAACAAAAAAGTGAGACTTTTACCGTATTTTTGCACCAAATTTACTATTGTACTTTTCCATGAGTAAACAAAATAAATCCATCTAAAAAAATAATCTTAAACTAACTAAACCATATGTAAGAGATCAAGAAACCACACACACAAACCACGTACAAAAGTTTCCATAAAAATCAGCAGGAAGAATGAACACCCAAAGAAAGACGACATAACAATTAGAAAATATGCATTTAACTGGTAATATGACTTGGAAAGGTAACACAACATCTGGAAAATATTAAAATGAAGTACTCAATAAAAACATGTTAAAAGTAAAGTGAAAAACCTTCAAAAAATGATGAGATCATATTCATGAAGATAAAAACTGAATAGAATTTCATTCTCATTCCAAGTGAACATAGAACGAATTGCTATGGAGCAGTATTTATTTGCTAACGTACAACTACCGACTCTTGTTCTTTTCGTTTACAAATGAGATTTACTAAATTCTTGCATCCTAACATAAACGGATGCATAATTAGAAATACCAAGGTCATATAATAAAGATTATGCATAAATAAGTACCAAAAATGCATTTTCTAATGAGGACTTCGTTTAAAATCTCATTTTGATGGTTACCAATGCTATGCATAAGAGATTGCACACAAATCTCTAAAAAAGAAAGAAAAAAGAGGTACCTCCTCAAAAAGATCTCATCAATTCCCTCAAAAAAAATCATGACTCAAAACCCTCATTATTTGAAGTAAAGTAATATAATTTATTAGTTGACAAACGAGCAATAAACAATATTTATTGAAATAATCAGCTGGTTTTACACCACTCGAAGAAATTAAATTAGGCCACCAAATGAGAGGGAACAAAAACACGACCAATATTAGAAACAATTAATCATTATACATGAAGCAACCCATTACAAAACTACTTTTCACTAACTATAAATGCATTCATATAGCTTAAATAGTATTGTTCCAAACTTATTAGCCCTTGTTTGGTTTCCTTTAAAAATTTCTCTTTTTTCTACCATACTCAATTTCAACCATCTATTAAAAGTCAAACCCTCAATATTTAACTTTTCAACAAAATCTCAACCATCCATTCTCAAAAAAATCACTATTCATTTAAAAAAAAACTCTTTAAACCTTACCAAACACACACTAAAAGGAAAAAAAAATAGCAGCTGTCATTGTGCTTTTTGACCAATTAGCATATTTGATTGAACATTAATGCAAATGATAATGAAATAATAGGCCATAAAATAGAGACTACTATGCACACCTTTTTGATTTGATATTGATATAAAAATCTACCAAGGTTGATGTCATCCATCTGCATCAAAATCCAAAAGGAAAAACATTTCAGAAGTTTACAAACTAAAATCCATCCATTCTCAAAAATTAAGATTATAAAGTAACATACATTACGACATTGTAAAGAAAATCCAGATTTACATTAACAAAAATATGAAAAACTAAAATTTTTAAAAACCAAATCAACATTTTCTTATTATCAACAACGATTGTACTTCTATAAACTTCACCATTGATTATTTCTTGGAATGCAACAAGAAGAATTAAAATCAACCAAAAGTTAATAAATTATGAATATAAATTTAAATACAAAAGGCAAAGGATGTATTGCTTCACTAAAAAATCAGAATTAAAGTATTAACAAGGAAACTTATTTGAAAGCGAAAACGAATATAAGAAAATGTATCTTTTTACAAAAAAATATATATATAATGTCAAGAAAAGAATGTAAATAATTTTATATACGTGAAACATGTTTGAGGTGTACAATGAAATTTTAAACAAAATAAGAAATTCTAATTTAATTGATCTATATTAAAATGCTTATTTGGAATTATAAAGTAAAAATTTTAAAATTCACCTGTTGAAAAAGTTTATGTTAAGAAATTAAATATATGACATTGAATTCAATATGAAAATAAATAGTAATAAAATTAAATATACGAAACATAATAAAAAAGACCTAAGAAAGTGGAAATAGAGGATAGTAATTGATATCCTGAACATTGTTTTTACTCCCCAAACAACATATGTCTCGTTACAGGTAAAGTGCCTATGATTCCCCCTCATACCTTCAAATGAACAAAGGCACATGAGTTCGCTCCTCCTGTAATGTGAGAAAAAAACCACAACATAACAATTTTAAGTTGCTTCATTAAATAAATAAACTAAAATAACATATATAATTTACTTCAAACAATATCCTATTGACAGTTCTTATTAATAAAAAATGTCCAAATATAAAACAAGAGAAATAAATCAGAAGGTAGGTTAAATTTAAGTGTTTCATGATTACACTAACAAATTACCATAAGAAACGTCAAATTCCTCATTCATTAGACTTAACTTCGGGTAGTAATTGCACAAATTTACTCTTCCGAAATGAGACACCAATGTAAAATGGTCTAGATCACATGTTACAAAAGAGATAAAAGGTTAGTGTGTTGGTTACATAGAAAAACATAGAACTTTAGAAATTAACATAGAAAGATCTTGGAAGAGACAAATCAATAATATGATATCTACATTATGAAACGCATCAAATCAAAAAACTGAACTAACCATTGTGATAAATTCTAATGCAGTAACAATTTTTAAAATTAAACATTTTTTCCAAGTTTTATCAAACAAACTCTAGTGTCTTTTTTCCATGTAAATTAAAATTAAACAATTAAACTGGACAATTTTTTTTTTTTTTTGAAAAATAAACATTAGTATGCAAAAATACTTGATGGATTAAAAAAAAAGAAGCAAAGAATATGTTGAACACAAAAAAAGATGACACATACAGTACCTTAGCACTTCCAAAGTCACATATTTTCACTTGGTGAGTATGTGGATTAAGTTGTAACGGCAATTTAACATGCTTGAAATCATGAGAGGTAATACAAAGATAAAGTTGAAACTAACTCATATGGCATAAAAATTCAGCTTTACAATTGGGCAATCTTACAAATGAAGTAGTCTATCTATTTATTGTAAAAAGAAACAATGAATTTAATGAATGGCAATTCAATATAATGATGTTACTTGTATGTAGTTAGTCCCTCATCATTGAAATTCCATTCCCTTGGTTCTCAATCTTTATGCTGTCCAAACACCATTACCACAACTATTATCAGTGGAATATTGAAACATTTAATAACATAAAAGATTTACACTGTCATTAAAATTCTTAGACAGCTGCCCAGTTTTACACTTGATCTAAATTTCCATTATCATTGCTCAATTGCAGTTGGAAAGAATCCAAGGACAGGAACTGTTTTTCATATTTTTAACTTTAGTCCTCTCAGGAGATGGGTACGATTTATTCAACTGTAACAATGTAGAACATGTAATGCTTTGTCAATTTGTGGCTGCCTGACATTCGAGATTCTAGAATCATATGGAGTAGAAAAGAATAAGAGCATGTTCGTTGGCCCCAAGCCCCCACTCTTAAGTTGCTTCTTTCAGGCTTTTTTTGGGGGAAGAAGCATGCCACGAACTGCCCAAATAGGCCAGAAAAAAATACTTTTAAAGCTCGGAAAAACATGCTGTAAACTGCAAGACGTTTAAGAAATGAAAGAGAAAGCTTTTACCTTACAACGATCACAAAGTTTGACACCATGGAAAGCTAAATTGCTTATCCTGATCTCGGTCCATAAATTCTCAGAAAATGGTTCACATTGTTACAGGAAAGGGTGAAATTTTGCAATCGTGACTCACCTCAAGCAGTGTGCAACGAATATGCCCAAAGAAAAGCAAAGGAAATACAATTCAGTGCATTCAGAAACATTGTGATTGATAGGCTATATACATACTCTTTAAAATGTTTTGATACTCCCAACCCCTATCTTACCATTAGCAGAAGTGTGCATGATACATATTTAGAGTTTTCTGCTAATTATTTCCTTCAAGTAATATTCTAAGTATCTTGACAATCATTAAGTTCCTACGGTTAAACTCTGTTACGTTGAGATTCATTTGATGTATGAAATAGAGAAAGCTTTAAATATAAAATTTTCCAGCACCTGTGTATCCTTGATCGTCAAGATTCAATAACTCAAGACTTTTTCGACAACACCAGACCCCCATTGTAAAGTCCATATAACAAAGTCTACATGGAATGACATTCAGGTTTAATCAATAAAAATCTCAGCGCGCGCGCGCGCACGCACGCACACACATATATATGTAATTTATTTTTTTGCATAGAATAAGACTATAAAACCTAAAATTCGCAAAGGAAGCTTTGTCATGAATTGATCCAAACAAATTGATAATGCATAGTAGTTAAGATGCTCTGCTAGAAAATAAAGAGATGAAGACAGGTATATACTTGGGTCTGAAACGGTTAATTGGTATAGGCTACTTGAGAAGAGCATTTAACGCATTCAATGATACTTTGATAATAAACTTATGCCATAAATAGTTCAATTGACTCAGCAACAAAATTGACTAACTTGAGATAGCAAGAGGAACGGATACTCATCAGAAAACATAAATTTGTATCCTCAAGTAGCCCTAATTTCTGATTCTGCAAGTAAGAATAAAGGTCACACTTGTGAGTTCATCTATGTACGATAATATGATAGTCCTACTATAGTAATATCACAAGCAATAAATTTCAAAATCATTCCTATACATTAGTTATTTGATTATTAAATTTGGCATTTGATTATTGTATCTAAAACTGAAGAACGTAACAAAGAGGCTATATAGTAGTTCTTTGCATCAACAGATGAACACTTTTTTTCAGAAAATAAAACACAACAAACTGAACTACATGAAATTGAATTTACAACATGGAAAAAAGTTCATAAATAACATGTTGAGAGCTCAAATTGTCAATTTGGGATTGTCAAATGTACACACGATTGTTTATATATTCTCTACCTTGATTAAAATGCACAAGCCTGCTGGGCTTCCCAAGATATGGCAACAAACTGTGAATAAAACATAATGAAAAATTTGCATCCTAAAATGGATATCACTGCGTAATCTTTGAATGACAGCTCCTTTTCTACCTAAAAGACATCCAACCACATTGTTCGGAACAAGATCTTTCTCATTTCCTACTCCACTAAGATCTTCCTCAGCAATCCTGTCATGAGAGAGTTTCTTGTGCAGCACAATGTGGCTTCATAACATTATTCTTTCTTAGCTGGAAGATCTTCACCATCCTTATTATCATTATATCCTTTGCTCATTTCTTCGAAGGACTAAAAATAATTAACACTCTCTCATCTGAACCAGGAACAAAAGTCTGAAACTGTAATCTTTGCTTGGCTCTCTTCTTTGAGAGTTTTCACTATATTAACACTTTCCCAATGATGCTATCTATCTTTTCGATTGACAAATTATACAGTAAACCGTCTCTGAAAAATGAGAGTTCTAGGAGATAGTTCACGGAAAGATATATGCCCTTGTCCTTTACTCAAGCCCCCTCTGCTCTTGAACTGGATATCAGAACATTTCTTTAAAATAAAATTCTTCTATTCATTTTCATAAAATGTAAAACTCCAAAACAAAACACTCAATCAAGAGTCAGAATTTGTTTTAACGTCCACATGGAGAACTTTAACCCTCTTTTTGGGTAGGGGAGAGATCCACTCTATAGTTTAACAGAACATTGCCAATTATGTCAAAGAAGAAAAAAAATAGTCATCTAATTCAGTCCGTCCACCTTTTGAAAATTTTACAAAGTGGAGTGAGTTTTAATAAAACCATTGATATTCTAGATAGTATAGCCATGGGTTGTTATTTAATATTATCAGAAAACAGGGAGGCACATCTTTCTAAATTCTAACATAAATTTTTAGGAAAAGGTATCTTGGTACAAGACATGATTCTCGAGAAACCTATCAATTACATATAACTCATTAGATAAATTTTCAATTAGAAAAAAATGATTACTTGCTTTAAGTTCCCGAGACCATTTCATCACAGCCAGCAGCAATTTCAGTAGGAGAAGCAACTGATCTCACTGGCAAGAAGAAAATACTAAATGATAAAGTAGCATTACCCCTCAGTTGCAAACACACATTGGGTAGTGGTGCACAATAGAGAACTGTAAAGTTTGTAGCTGCTCTTAGAATATATGATATCGTACTGAACTTCACATCTATTAGTGTTATGAACCCAATATTCAAGGATATAAGAAATCAAGCGTTACAGAGAAGTAATTAGAACGCAATGATGCCAATAATTTTGCATCAAGAACCAAAGGCTCTATGCAATAAATCAGAATATTCATTGAGTTTGATATGAATCTAAAGCATTCTATTTCTAATATAAGAAATCAAGCGTTACAGAGAAGTAATCAGAACGCAATAATGCCAATAATTTTGCATCAGGAACCAAAGGCTCAGTGCAATAAATCAGAATATTCATTGAGTTTGATATGAATCTAAAGCATTCTATTTCTATTTTTCTATTCAAAAGTCAGACTTACTTATATATCCTGAAGCATCAGATTTCCAATGAGCATAAGTTTATGAGCATTCAAATGTACTGCAATGCTCCATTTTCAATTAATTACAAATCTACTCATAGGAGACGGGAACATTGTATCAAATTGGGAGTCCAGCGATGCTCATTATCTATTCAATGGCCTGTTTAGATAGGCAGTTAATATATAAGGAGCATAAAACTAAGCGTCAAATGAATATCATTAAGTTCAATAAGCATACAAGTCCCTAGGAAATGAACAAGTCACAAATGTGAAGCAGAAATTCAAAGTCAAAACTCACCCATAGAATAGCCAAAGACAACTTTACTCTTACTACATCAAGATCCAATTCAACTTAGTTGTCAGCACGAACTCTAACAGCAGGCAAATCTCAAAAGTTGGTAATCTGGAAAAACAAAGGTAAATAGCTAGCAAATAAAATATAAGCTAAATATCTCATTGCCAAAAAAAAAAAAATGCAGCTCAAGCACTTTCAAAACATCTTTTTCTATCTTTTCCAGACTGATATGGCTGCATAGATCTCCTAATTTGATTGTAAACATCTCTTGAAAATATAATCACAAGTCATAAATGGATACTTAGATCGGAGGAATTGCTGATGGGTCCCAGCCAATCCCAACCATCCATCCCCAAAAAACCATCACCGACCACATAAAAATTCAATCCAAAACCCATTAAACTGATTCAAATATTTGGATAAAAACAACTGGCACACCAAGGAACCCAAGCATTGAAATGGAAGAAACCAAATGAAAGATTAGGAGAATGAAACATAAGGAGCAATAGCACAAAACCCAAACAACGACAAACACCCAAACCCAAAACAAAAATTCAGAAAAATAGATACCTTAATAAAAAGCAGAAATCAAACTGAAACTTACCGTGAAGATATAACTTGGAACGAGAATTTAGTTATGCTCTAGGAAGAATTGCTCTGTGAATCGATGTTGGGTGTGATGCTGATTCTAGTTCTAGAAACAACAACGAAGAAGAAAACGAATCAGCAAAGAACACTAACCGTCGACGACGAGAGGTGAGGAATTCTATAACCCTAGGTAAGAAGGATCTGGAATCACGGCGGTGAGAAGAGAGAGATGACAAACGATTTTTTTCCTCTGCAAAAATCGCTATTGCAAAGGGATAAAGAAGGCGGGTTTCCCGTTTCAATTATAAGCGTTATTTTTCGTCCATGAATAGTAAAATTGGAAGTTGATTTTATATATAGTAGGGATATATATATAAATAGTGAAGTGAAATATGTTCTTTATATCTCAGCAAATAGTCATTGAGTTATGATATGTCAAGGGGTAATTGGCACAATTACTCCCTACCTTTCACACTTTTTGTGGAATTCGTCCAAACGTTTGTTTTTTGGAAAATTCACCCTTACCTTCACCTTTTCTTACTAAAAACATCCTTACTGTTTAATTTCATCCAAAAATTCGTTAGTTGACCCAAAAATCACTTATTGACTCTTTTTTTTAATAATCTTATTGACTATTTTAATGAAGGGTAAACAATCATTTCCTATTATTTAATTTAAAATGATGTAAAATAAAGAATAAAATAAAAACAAACAAACAAAAAAATATTTGTTATTGTTCATCTTCTTCCCAACCCTATTCCCACTCGTTCAATTAAATTAAACCCTCTTTAATTTTTTTCCAATTGCTGCAATTGCGCCCGAGGCATCTTTTTGGTGTTAAGGCAGGAAATGATTCAGATTGGTTTAGGAGAAAACAACAATTTTTTGTGCATTTAATTTATTGGTGGAGATGATGGAAATTTAGGGTTTCACATGTTTGACGTAAACAAAATGACAGGCTCGAGGGAGACGATTAGGGTTCCTTATATGATCTACTTCCGATGCCCCGGGCGCAGTTATAGTAATTGGAAAAAAATAAATAGGATTTAATTGAACTGAACGAGTGGGAATGGAGTTAGGAAGAAGATGGACAGTAACAATTTTTTTTATTCTTTTGTTTACATCATTTTAAATTAAATAATAGGAAATGATTTGTTTGCCCTTCATTAAAATAGTCAATAAGATTATAAAAAAAAAATAGTCGATAAGTGATTTTTGGGTCAATTAACGAAATTTTGAATGAAATTAGACTGTAAGGACGTTTTTACCAAAAACAGGTGAATGTAAGGATGAATTTGCCAAAAAAACAAACGTTGAGATGAATTCTACAAGAACTGTGAAAGGTAGGGACCAATTACGCCAATTATCCTATGTCAAGATATTAAAAAAATGTGTTGATATCTTCCTATTTGTTAAAATGATGTGATGTATTGCGACGTCTAAGAAGTATTAGCGAGACAATAATTTGGATTAACATACTTTGACTCCAAGCTTATGTTTGAAATACTTTTTATAAATGATTGTTTATAAATAGTGAAGTGATTGTATTTGGTTGATTTTTTTTTTTAAAGTAAAAAATTGTGAATTGGAATATTTGACCAATCGAGTTCACTTTTCAAAAAATTGGTCTAATCAGATGCTAACGCTTGATCATTATAAACAAATAAATTGAGGATTCAGTGCCTTGAAATTGATATGTTATCCACGATGGACAACTTTTTACTCTTATGAGGAAATTACACACGGACGGGTTTATAAATACACTAATTCTGAATTCAAGAAAAAAAAATTGTATTCATTGTTCAGGTGTTAATTAAAATTATTAATATTAATTAATAATATTATAATTCAAAAACTCACAACATGCCTACCCACCCACCCACGCAATCATCCTAAATTACAAAATCAGAAATCCCAATTCCCTATCCTACCCACCCGCCCCGATTAACCCAAATTACAGACATTCTAAATTGATTTCTCTCGACAAAGTCCTAATTCTAGGCGACGGCAGAATCAGTGGTGGGAGCGACAAACTCTAATCCCATCTGGGAGAAGTAAGCAATGGTGCGAGAATGATCCGCCGACTTGGAGCACAAATGAAAAGGTACAAGGAGAACCAGACATCATATTGAGCACAAATGAAAAGGTACCGGCTCCACTCATTGTTTACCACCAAAAATGGACGACAACGATGAGGGAAAAATAGCAATAAGTATGTGGAGTCCCTTCGATGTCTTTGAATTGATTATCATGTCCTGCCAAGCGTCACCTATTTTAGTTTGTGTTGTGGTGGTAGATCGACTTTTTGGGCAATTTCAACTATGTGTTTATGGTGGTCGGCATGTGGTGTGTTTTTGTGTTACGGTGGTAGCTGTATGTTTTGTGCGGGTAGTGGAGCTGGCTGTGTACTGTGATGGCAGTATGTTTTGTGGTGGTAGTTGTTGGTTTTTGGTGGTCAATGGAGGTCACATATACAAGTTACATGTTCAAGTCATAGGTCACGGGTTATAAGTCACACGTTTAAGACGCATGTCACACTTCATATATCACTAAGGTCACATATACAAGTCACATGTCATGGCCACGTATAGGTCACATGTTCAAGTCACGGGTCACACTTCATCTATTGTTGGTCACATTAATTAGGTCACTTGTCATAAATCATCTAATCACAACATTTTATATGTATTAGATCACATGTCACATTTAATGCATTAAGTCATAAGTCATATTACAAATGTTCAAGTTATAGGTCACATTTAATACATTAAGTCACATGTCATACTTCAAAAATGCTCATGTCACAAGTGACTTGTTCATGACACACGTCACACTTTATATGTCAAACAGACTTCAAGTGTTCAGGACGCATGTCACATTTGATGTATTAAGTCACATTTCATACTTCAAAAATATTTAGGTCACAAGTGACTTGTTCAAGGCCACTTCTTCGTACATAGATTATGAATAACAAATTTAAGTTCGAAGGTTACAAATCAAATGTTGTAAGTCACATATCACAAGTCACCTGCCAATATCACATATCACATATCAATCTAAAGGTCAAATTCAAGAGAATTGGTACGTAAATTATAGATTTTATTTTTTATTGATGTGATGGTGGTGGTGGCGGTGGTGACGACGGTGGCGACGAAGGTACGTCAGAGATGGTTGTTGTGGTAGCGATGACACATCGAAGATTTTGTTGGTGGTGGCAGTGATGACGATTGTATGTTGAGGATGGTGGTGGTGATGACATTCTGTAGAAGGTCAGGGTGATTTATGTTGTGGTGGTGGTGGTTGGTAATGATACATATTACAGAAGTGCAAATGTAGGGTAGGGTGGGATGGGATGGGGTGAGGTGAGGTGAGGTGAGATGTGGTGTTGGTGGGTAGGTTGGTTGGTTGGTTGGATTTTTATGATAAACATAAATTTTTAATATCACATGATTCATGAAACTTTACACTTTTTTCTTTAATCTTGAAATGTGGTTTAATATCCACCTTATTTGTCTACTCTTCCCAAATATTGTTGAGTCCAATGTTTCCCAAATTCTCTATCCCTGTATTTGGTCCACCCTATCATCACCAATGTTCTCTTGCCCCACGTAGGAAGGATAATTGGACTGTCCAATGCGTTAATTGGTTTTAGGGATAATTGCACTCAATATTACATTTGTTCCTTATTGAAATTTTACTTACATTAATATTTTAATTGATTTTTACTTATTTTTCTTTTTTCCTCTAAAGAAACTTACAATATTCTCACCAACACCGCGTCACCATCGTCGTGACACCTTTCTTTTCCTCTAGAGGCTAGGTGTATTGTTGAAAGACGTTATCATTAAGTTTTCAACAAGTTTTCACCAATTTTACAACTTATTTGATGAAATGTCTAACCGAATATAATGAAAGTATCATGAAAGTTGAAAGTATCAATGCGTGATACTAAAACTCCGACCCAAGTATCATACAAAGTTGAAAAATTTTTAGGTTATGATACTAAAAATTTGAAAGTATCATAAATATCATGTTATGATACTTTAAAAATATTATAAGTATCACAATACGAAACTTGTGATGAAGAACCTATTATTCAGTTATTAAGTTTTGAAAATGATAATATATTTGTTTGACAACTTTGAAAATAAGTAATTAATTTAGCTTTACACTTTACTTCTACCTAAAAGGAATAATCCGTACAGCATCACCAATGCACAGATTGTTAAAAAAGGTTATGACACATCAACAAAATGGATTTTGTTCATAAAATTATTTTCTGATGCATGATGAGATATACAATGTCAAGGTGATGATACAAAAATTAATAGGTTAGTTCAAAATGTACGTGGCAGCAGTGGCACAGAGCTAGCTATTACGTGTTGCGATTAGTTCCGTACAAAATTGCAAGATATATTGTCATGTTGTTAAAGAAGTCAAAATATAACACGAAATGGGCTTAATTGTTTATTTAGTTGGGCCATTATAATTTTGAAAGATGTGTTAAGTTCATAATTACAAATATTTAGGTTTGAGAATTTTGTAATCAATTGATTTGTAACTAATTACAGAAGTATCGAAATAATTATCAAAATCAATTTTTTAAATTAAATCAGAACCGAGTTTGTAATTTAATTACAATTGTAACTTTATTTCAAATTTGGAATTAATTACAATTGTAACATGTGAATTAATAAAACATTCGTAATTTGTAATAAGCCACCACACACAATTGCTGTCATCGGACCAATGTCGAAAATACAATTATAACTTTATTTCAATTTCTAATTAGTTACAATTGTAACTAATTTCCGCCTCTGCCACCACCACCAATCACCACCTAAAACCAGCAGCACCAATCATCATCAATAACCACCTAAAATCATCACCACCTAGTGGATCGATTCAATTAGTTACCATTACTTAAATTTGAGATGCTTGCAAACGCCACAGACAATTTCCACAACGAGAAGAAGCTTGGAAAAGGTGGCTTTGGTCCATTTTACAAGGTTAATTTCTCATCCATATTCATCCCAAGTATCACGGTCCCCGAAAATTACAAGTGCTGAAATTGTTACTCCTCTCTAGGGACAATTGGCAGATGGAAGAGAAATTGCAATCAATAGGCTCTCAAGAGCATCTACACAAGGGATGAAAAGAATTTATGAATGAAGTGGAGTTGATTTCTAAACTCCAACATCGGAACCTCGTCAGGGATGCAATGTTGAAAGAGGAGAGAAGATGTTGATCTATGAATACATGCCTAATAAAAGCTTCTCTCCGGAAGGCCGATTGTTTCAAGTCGAGTATGCCATTAAAGCTATCAAGTTGGGTTCGACAGCAATAGGGATAAAAAACTAAGGAAGGGGTGGTTCTTGTGGTTGAAAAGTGCATTACCTCGCCTCTTTTGGAGCCTAGCAGCGTTGAGAAAATTATGGAAATTGATGATCATATTGGTTGTGTCATGAGTGGCTTAATTGCTGATGCACGTACACTGGTTGAACATGCACAAGTTGAAACTCAGAGTCATAGGTTCTCATATGGTGAGTCCATGACAGTTGAGTCCACTACATAAGCTCTCTGTGATCTTGCCTTGCGGTTTGGTGAGGGTGATGAAGAATCTATGTCTAGACCTTTTGGTGTATCCCTTCTCATTGCTAGTCATGATGAGAATGGACCAAGCTTGTACTATATCGATGCTTCTGGTACATTCTGGCAATGGAATGCAAAAGCCATTGGATCAGGTTCTGAAGGTGCTGACAGTTCTTTGCAGAAGCAGTACAACAAGGATCTTATCCTGAAAGAAGTAGAAACCATTGCACTTTCCATCCTGAAGCAAGTGATGGAAGAAAAGGTCACTCCCAACAATGTTGATATTGCAAAGGTAGCACCAACTTATCATTTGTACTCTCCTTCTGAGGTTGAAGAGGTTATCAGCCGCATATAAGAGAAGGCCATCAATTTGCTTTATTGCTGATTTTCAATGCAAATTTATTTTCCCTATATTCCTATGCTTGAATTCAATAGGCACTATAAAGGGTTTTTATTTTATTTTTTGGATGAGCAAATGGACTAGACACATTTTCTGTTAAATGAACCAATGTTTCTTTCAACCAAAAATAAATAAAAATGGTGGGAGCTAACGGGATATTAAAATTATAGATACCAAAAAGAAGCCAAATTAAACAAGGCAAGTTGCAAAAAAATGTGATTAAAAACATTGGAGAGTATGCGTGTGGGAGGATTTGTTTTCTTTAGCAAAGTAGTTATAGGTATTTTAATTAGGTGAAGAGTGAGAAGTGATTGATTTAGGTTATTTCGAGTATTACAAAATCCGAATTTTGATAACATAATGCTTATTAATAAATTTAGATTGAAGCTGACTTTCGTTAGTTCATTCTAATTTTTTTTCCCAATTGTTATGTTTCAATACATTATTTGTTATCAATATAATATATCAATGCATCACATGGGTGTGAAACTAGTTTAAATAAAAAAGACTACTTTTGTTAATGGTTGGCTATATTGTCACCATAAAAACTGTTTGCAACACCACAATTTTAAGTAATTTTCTAATTTATAAAAATAGATATTAATAAAATGACATAAATAACCTTTTAATCTTCTTTTACAAATTACATACCTACAGTACTACAATCATTCCTAAATTTTACCTACACTTATATTTGGGGTTGCCTCCACCACCGACACCATAAACTTAGTCGGCGATTAACACTTAACAACTCCATACATGAGAACACATCATAATATACCTAGTAAAACTAATCGGTTTCTATTCCCGGTACTATTGAACCTACAATGTCCAACACAAATCCAAAACAAAGATTTTGAGGAATACAGGAACTGTAAGCATTTCTAAGAAATACAAGACGTGTAAACGAGAGAAAAGCATCCATGCTTCACATATTTCAATTTTCGTGAAAATCCAATGACTGTCTGTAGATGCGTGGTCAATTTAGTTCCCTTTGTGTTTCAACTTTTGATTGCTGACTGTCTGAAAACACTTTGAGCAAGTCTCATTGCTGGTTTGAGCCATTTCCTTTCAGAGAAACATAGAACATATCTCGATGCCTTATTAACATCCTTTAAGTTGTTGAGAAAAATCTGAATTCCTTTGGGAAATGGGTTAAATGATCAACAAGTGTTCTCTTCTCGACAATGAGGCTCAAGATCTCATGAACAACACCACAAGCATGCTTTTCTTTCTCTGGATTACCAGATCTCAATTCTGAAAAATAAGAGTAAGGTATCATATATAGCATATCTTTCTTTCATGGAGAGCGGTGGTGGTGGTGGTGGAGGACCGGTGGTGATGGTGATGAGAGAAAAGGAGAAGTTATAGTTAATTTAGAGGAGGTATGCCATAGTACATTTGTGGTTTTTTTTTTAAATAAGGGGTATATTTGTACATTCATTGTAGTGTAAATATAAAAATATACATTTTTTGGTGTATTTATAATGTGGTGTAGAAAATAATTGTTGGGGTGGTAATATATTTATCCTTTGTTAATTTAGACGAAAAATTAAGGTTTTTATATCAAAATAAAAATTTAAGGAGCATTTGAACGATTTTTCCAAACATTAGGACTAGAGGTGGGCGTGCGTTGGATTGAGTCTGTTTTTTGCCCAACCCGAACCCAGTCCATTATGGTCGGTTTGATAAAAAATCAACCCAACCTAACCCACCAAATTTCGGCCGGGTTGGACGATTTGGGCAATGCCCATTAGTAAAAAATTTGAAAAAGAAAAAAAAACCCATGAATCAATATTTAATTCAAATTAATTATGTAAACGACAATAACCTCAAATACAATAAATTGAACACTTGCTAATAAAATTAAAATATGTTCAATCAATATTTAAATAAGTTAAGTTTCATTATTTAAAAAAAAAACAAATTTTTTATTTGGGTTGAGTTGGGTCGGGTTATTCATCCAACTAGCAACCCGACTAAAAATTTTGAAAAAAAATCGAACCCAACCCAATTTTCATGAAAAATCGACCCAAACCGATCGGATTTGGTCGGTTTGGACGGTTTTTGCCCACCCCTAATTAGGACAGTTTGTGCCAATTTTTAATAAGAAAGTCAATAAAATGGTATTTTTTGTAATCAATTGAAATTTGAGTGACAATTTGCATAACGATTGAACTTTAAATGTATACTTGAAATTTTATTGAAACTTGAATAATATCAACCCGTTTAAGAGCCTGTTTGGTAATGTGAAAAATTTTGATTTTTGTGAATTTTTTTTATTTTTTGATAGATGTGTGATTGAAAAATATTGAAAAAGTTAAAATTTGTAAACTTGATTAAGAATGAATGATTGAGATTGAAAAATTGTATCCAAATTTTAATTTTAATCTATACTAAAGAAGCTCTAAAGTGAACTAGGGATCAAGTTTACCAGCGCCGTTGATGGCTTCTCTCTGAAAACCCAAGAAACCCTAATCAAATCGAACTTAGGGGGAAAAAAACAACAAAAGATTGAAAAATGGGGAAGAAAAAACGGAGAGAAATTGAAGAAGAAATCAACAACGAAGCCCAAAATGATGTATCAATTGCAAACGGAGATTCTGAGTCTCACGAGAATCAGCCAAAGAAGAAGAAGAAACACAGAGAAAAAGAGAAACAGCGGAGAAAGAACACCTTATCGTCAGAAAATGAAATGCCCACCGTAAGCATTGCTGTTCCTGGGTCCATTATCATAAACACTCAGTCCTATGAACTCGCGACCCGGGTACTTTCTATTTGCTCCATACTTGTGAAAAATGTATTTTTTTTTTTTTAAAGAAATGGAAAGGCTTTAGTATTTATATTTTTGTGTATAGTTTGTTGATTGGGTTGTATGTGAAGAAGATGAAACTTTGAATCAAATAATGGAAATGATTTGTCTTTTCTGTTGAAGTAGAAAACTAAAGGAGTCTTTTTCCTAGAACTGTCTGTTCAGTGTTTGATGATTGGACAATGTTATCAAAATACTTGTACTTTTCCTTCGTCATTCTATAGTTTTCTTGTGGCGAGGTTTGCATTTAGCTGATATATGAGATGAAAAGTGCAAGATTTCAATAGAAGATTAAGCGTTTTTTCAGTTTTTGTACTTTGAGGAGGTGGGTTTGCACGTTGTTTTTGAATTATCATATTAAAAATCGCAGTGTTTTTTTGTCTTTAGTTTCTAGCTGAAGGTTCATCGATCCCTGCTTATGTTCAATTCTTTTTTCCAACAGTTGGCTGGTCAGATTGCTCGTGCTGCCACCATTTTTCGAATCGATGAGGTTCCTTTTACTGCGGTTACTTCTTTTAATATGAGTTTATTTGGAGAAAGACTAATCTTTATTACTCTTTTGCTATCAATCTTATTATATGTGAGATAGTTCAGTGACCACATATTTATCTGGATTTGCCTGGAAATTTTATGGGTAGATTGATGAAATGTTACATGTACTTTTATGAGTTGGGTTCACTTGGAAAATTGGTTATTGTGTATCAGAAATTTTAGTTAAAAAGAAAAATAGAAATTTGTCATTGGTGTACTGAACAGATTCAGCTGCCCTAATCCTTGAGTTTTTTCTCCAGCTCATGGAACTTATAGAAATGAAGCTTTGAAGAGGGGTAGTCAGCCTTTAAATTAAAGTGTAATGGATTCACGAGATGCAACTCTTGTCACGGTTATGGTTTGATCAGTTTAGGTTTCTGCGTCTGCCTGTCTTATTGCTTGTGTGGATATGACTGATGAGATATGTAATTAGCTGTTTAATGTCACCAAGAAACCAGTCAGTTTGTTTTTGTGCTTCTTTAAACAGGTGGTTGTATTTGACAACAAGAGTACATCAGAGGATGATTCAACTGATACGGTGGAAAATAATAATTCAGATAAGTATGAGACAGGTGCTGCTTTTCTCATCAGAATCTTGAGTTATCTCGAGACACCACAATATCTTAGGAAGGGCCTTTTCCCTATGCATAACAGTTTAAAATTTGTGGTGCGTACTTCATATTCTTTTTTAATCTGAATGACATAACAGTTTAAAATTTGTGGTGCATACTTCATATTCTTTTTTAATCTGAATGAAAACAATATATCTGCACTGATGCTCTATTTGTTTTTTGTTCTTGATTTGTGCAGGGTCTATTGCCCCCACTTGATGCCCCACACCATCTGCGTAAGCATGAATGGGCTTCATATAGGGAAGGTAGAAACTCAAACCTATTATTCATAATTATTCATTTGCACTAATTTTTTAAAATTGTTTTGTAACGGGTTTTCGAAAATGGTTCAAGATAATGTTTGTTATTTTTTTAAAATACATTTTTTTTTTTTAGAATTACTTTATTGGGAGCTTTACTTCTCACTGCGCCTCGAGGCTTAAACTTCTAAAATGCCTTGCTATCTCAACAAGCCTTTCTAAATATTAGAGGTGTAAAAAGGGCCTGAGCCTTTCCTTTTAATTTTTACTTTTTATGGGAAAAAACAAAAAAACTCTAAGCTGTCGGGTTGGGAGGCCCAACCTGTTTGACTGCTTACACTTGATCACTGAACTTTAGGTAAAGTTCCCTGTTGGCTAATTGAATTTAGATGCCATGAGTGACTTCCCATGCCAGTAGGAAACTTGACAAGAAATAAGTAATGGTTGTTGGGCCTTGTGCAAAGTTTGGAACACAATGGTTTGCACTTGATCGCTGAAGTTCAATTAGTTTCATGTCACTGACTTTGCACCTAGAGTAATTTACCATGTATGCATACTTTTATTGACTCGTACGATTGGAGCAAAGTTTGGGCAAATGATGTTTTACACTTGATCGCTGAACTTCAGGTAAGTTTCATGTCGACAAAATTTTGCTGATGCCTCTGACTTTGTTTCTGAGGAAATTAACCCACCTTTGTATTTTATAAAAGAAAGTTGAAGTTATCTAATACATAATTTTAGCTCCCATATTATTTATTTTTTAATTTGTTGGGTTTTGGTCATAGCATTGTAGCTTCGACATTACTCTAGCTTTAACTACACTATCTGGGAGTCTACTCACCTTGATACAATATCAACTCAACGAGAGGAGTTTCTCTTTTGAAAGTCAACAAAATCTTTTGCTTGGTATAAAGGTGTTTATGAATGTCTCTCTGCCCCTTATGTTTTTATAACTAACAAACTTTAATTGGGATGTGAATGGTTACTTAGAAAATGGTCATGAAGAATTAGTATGGATTTTAGTTTATAGTTGTTTTATCAGGTTAACATGAAAAATTACCAATTAATACCTTAATAGCTTCAAGAAAGCTTGTTTGAATCGGTGCATTTTATATTTTTTTTAAAAAAAAAAGTTAATAATGAACTATTTGATCTGATACATTTTTATTTGTTTTTGGATAACTTTTTCCCCCCCCAGGTATTACACTGAAAAATCAAAATCAAGGTTCTGTGGGGAGTCTGGGGACCCTTGTTGACGTGGGGCTTAGCCAGGTTCAGTTGGTTTTTAACTTTTTACTTAACCTTGTTCCATGCAGTTGTTAGTAATTGATATGTTCGGATGTTTCCTATATAAATTTCAATTTTGGTTAACTTTTAGCAGGGCACAAGTATTCAGTATTCCGTGTGCCAGAAAATCCTTTCCTTTCCCTTAGTTGATTTCTTCTCCTTCGATAATCTCAAACTATCTGATGAACATTTTCCAAATAATTTGGTTGTGGTGCTGAAACCTCTCTCTCCACGAACCTTTTCCAAACAATTTCGTTAGTAGTATAATCTTTTTCTCTGTTTTACTCAATGTACAGTGGGAGCTATCTTTTGTGACTTCCAAATCAGCTGGTTTACACACAGCACAATACGCAGATAATGTTGGGGATTCAATAGAAAACACTAACAGAATCCTTATCTATGATTCTTGGCACATGTACGAACTAAACTGGCCCCAAGTTGAGATTTCAATTGTCAAATTAATGAAACAAAGTCCATTACTCATTCCGAATTACATTCCTTCTTCCTTTCCTTCTAAGCTTTCCCCTCCTTGGTTGCTTTCAGCTGATATTTAAGTTTTTTTTTACATGTTTTTATTATTTTTTACCAGTTAAATTCTTCCTTGTGGTGCTATGAGTGAGACTATGGATTTGTTTGAGCCCCCCCTTTTTGGGAAAACTTATTTTTAAATAGTGATTTTTTAAAATTTGTGGTTAAAAAGTAGGAAAAATATTTGGTTTTACGTGTAAAATTGTTTTATTGGAAGAACATGTTGTTGAAAATGAGTTTGAGAAAAAATAATTTTATAGAGAATGGAGCTCAATCAGTGGCTATAGAAGAGCATCTCCAAGAGAAGCTCTAAGCCCTTGTTTGATCCCCCCTTTTATTATTATTATTTTTTTATTTTATGAAAAATGAGTTTTGTAATAATATATATATATATTTTTGGAGAATGTGTAGTTTAAAAGTATGCAAGAGTTTTGAATCTATGTGCAAAACTATTTCATTAAAAGAATGTGTGGTTGAGAATGGGTTTAGGTAAAAATAATTTTTTATAAAATAGGACTACAAAATGGGCTAAATACAAAATGCTCTTTATTTTAAAAGGCTAATGTTTAAAAATAAGCTTCAAGAGACTATTTTAACATTTTAAAATAGAGTGGATTTTACTCTCAAAATTTAGAAAGCCAAAATCACTCTATTCTAAATGTATTATGATTGCATTTAACAAGTCACCTATTTCAATATTCTATCCATTTTTTAAATAATTCAAACCTCATTTCAATTGATTTTTCATTGACGTATAAAAAAATTATGTTAAATAAAATATGAGGAGAAATCAATAAATGTTTCTTGATAAAAGCAAAATGAAGAGCCAAAATAGATAACATTGTTGGAGTATATAAAAATTTTGACATTCCAAATTTAAAGATGCTCTAAGATAATGAAACAAAGATGACTTGCATCTCTATTAGATAATTATAGTGTTGTACAGGTTGAAGTAAATACTTATACGTATTGCACCTCACTGATAGCTTAAGCTTTTGAGGCTGGATGATCGGTTTAAATTGGTTAGAAAGCAGCAAAGGTTCTGACTTTAAATCTTAACACTACCTAGTCATAATTTTAGTGCACGGTCTTTGAAGGTGAATGTCTGGAGCCTGAATATCAAATTTCAAGTGGCACATACAAATATATAGTATAGGAATAAGTTCAATAATCTGGAACGACTTTTAACTTTTTGCTGATTTAATTTGGATTGTTTACAAAATAAATGCCATATCGAGCAGAATGTTATGATCGATCAAGTAATTGAGCCGGGAAGAAGAGTAACAGTAGCTATGGGAACAAATCGTAATCTAGATACAGGTTTGTTGACCAGTTTTATATTTTGATGAAAGCTTTTGACGTGAATGACTTCAACAAACCCATATTTTACTTTTAAGGTGCACCACGGAAAATTGTTCCATCTTCCAGGCCTAGGGAAGATGGTATGTACTGGGGATATAAAGTACGATATGCTTCAAACATTAGTTCTGTATTCAAGAACTGCCCTTACAAGGTATTTTATTCTTTTGTGAGCATGTTTTGGTCTGTTTGAAAGCATAACATGTTTTGTTTAGTCACTTTTAGGCCCTGCTGCTCTGCTCTTCATACCTACACCATTATTTAAAGCTTTAGAGTTTAGCCTAATACTTTTTTATGACTCATTGATAGGAAGGGTATGATTATCGGATGGGCACCTCCGAACATGGTTTAGTTATAAAGTCTTCAGAACTGACTCTGCCATCATTCAGGTATGTTTTAATGACATGGTGGGTTTATACTAATTTGTGCACGTAAAACTGCATCGTTTTTCTTGAAAGTTTGTTTTATTTACAACTTAACATATTATTCTGAATATAATATGCCTGATTTTGTTGATAAAAATAACAATCTTTAGGCATCTTTTAATTGCTTTTGGTGGACTTGCGGGGTTGGAAGAGTGTATCGAAGAAGACACTAATTTGAAGGTACTGTATGTAGGAATCTCACGGCTCTTGGTTATGTTATCTTGAATGTTTTCTTTATTTTTTTATGCTCGCATGAGATAATCACACCTTTCGGAGGAATCTCTGCATGTACTGATCTTAGCAAGCAAATCATTTTAGAAATACCAGATTTGACCAGGATCCGACCTTTTTATGAAACTTCTATGGAATGAAAATCGATTCAGGTAGTCTATTTTTTTTTTTTCATATTTCTGATTTACAGGGGAAAAATGTGCGCGAGGCGTTCGACTTGTATTTGAACACGTGTCCTTATCAAGGAAGTAGAACAATTCGGACAGAGGTACTTTGTGCAGTTTTTTCTCATCTTAGTTCATCAAATGGGGAACATTTTCTCTACCAAATATATATTAACAAAATTCACGTACTTGTGCAAACAGGAAGCAGTCTTCATATCTCTTCAGTATTTCCAAGAGCCAATTAATCGTGTTTCACACAAATACGAACGTTAAATGTTTTTGCTTGACCATTGAAGAAAAGAAGTTAGTAACTCTAGATATTGGTGAAGACGGCAAGAAGGTGAGATACCGGAACAAATGCTTTGAACCTTTGAGGAATATGTATGTATTTACTAGCAGAATACATTGCCTTGTGTTTCTACGTGTTCCCAGTTTGATGCCTTCTTGTATAGTCTCATAGGGAAGTTTCATAGTACTCAACAGTCAACAATATTAAAGTAGGAAAAAGAGTTAAAACCTTGTTCATCATGCTGTCAAGTCCTGTCAAAAAATGTGTACCTAACACGATGCTCTATGTTTTAACTTTTGTATAATAATTTTCATTTCCTGTGGAAGGGAACTGAACTCTTACAGTTGCTATTGGCCTAGTATAAAATTGTACTGGGCATTAAGAAGGGTTAATAGCACAAAACGTTCCAACGTTTGACATGTATTGTGCAAAACGTCCCAACGTTTTGATTTTTGATGCTAAACATCCCTTTATAATTTTTGGTAGAAGACATTCTTTCTGTCAATTTTAACCCCATTTCACCGTTAACTTCAAATTGAACAGTAAATGTCAAGGGCATTTTTGTCCAAAAAAAAGCAGCCCATTCATACTTGGGTAATTGGCACAAAACGTCCCTACGTTTGACACTTATTGTGGAAAAACGTCCCTACGTTTATTTTTTTGGCGAATAACGTCCATACCTTTATTTTTTTGGCGAATAACGTCTCTACATTTAAATTTTCTTGTTCATTAGTCCCCAAATTTTACTTTTCTTTCAATTTAGTCATTCCATATTTTATTTAAAGGTAATTGTCTTCAAACGTGTATAACTTTTGATCTACAACTCCGAATTGCACTCCGTTTTTTGCGTTGAACTCCAAATTCAACCATCTTTCTTATGATGTATCATGTGCTCATTTATTAAACATTTCGTTTTGACTTTTGTATAGTAGATACTTATTTTGTTAGGGCATAATTGATTGACGTAAATTGATTTCTGTAAATTTTATTGAAACAGTGAAATTTTAATTTTAGTGTGTGTTCGGCGGCCAGCGGAATTTATAAATTGGATTTATTTGACTTTGTAATCTTTTTAAGGTAAAATATTTGGTTAAAAGTTGGTATGTTTAGCATCTGTTTGAGCCATGTTATAATCTCTAATAACTTTCTGAACAACACACATTCTCTCTTCAAATCACTTTTTAAAAATTGGAGAAAGAGAGAGAGAATGTGTGTTGTTCAGAAAGTTATTAGAGATTATAACATGGCTCAAACAGGGGCTAAACATACAAATTTTTAATCAAATATTTTACCTTAAAAAGATTACAAAGTCAAATAAATCTAATTTATAAATTCCGCTGGCCGCCGAACACACACTAAAATTAAAATTTCACCGTTTCAATAAAATTTACAGAAATCAATTTACGTCAATCAATTATGCCATAACAAAATAAGTATCTACTATACAAAAGTCAAAACGAAATGTTTAATAAATGATCACATGATACATCATAAGAAAGATGGTTGAATTTGGAGTTCAACGCAAAAAACGGAGTGCAATTCGGAGTTGTAGATCAAAAGTTATACACGTTTGAAGACAATTACTTTTAAATAAAATACGGAATGACTAAATTGAAAGAAAAGTAAAATTTGGGGACTAATGAACAAGAAAATTTAAAGGTAGGGACGTTATTCGCCAAAAAAATAAACGTAGGGACGTTTTTTCACAATAAGTGTCAAACGTAGGGACGTTTTGTGCCAATTACCCAAGTATGGATGAGCTGCTTTTTTTTGGACGAAAATGCCCTTGACATTTACTGTTCAATTTGAAGTTAACGGTGAAATGAGGTTAAAATTGACAGAAATGATGTCTTCTACCAAAAATTGTAAAGGTTGGGATGTTTAGCGTCAAAAATCAAAACGTTGGGACGTTTTGCACAATACATGTCAAACGTTGGGACGTTTTGTGCTATTAACCCCATTAATGTGTTTGGCAAACGAATTTTTAAACATGTTTTTTTCTACACAATTTTCCAAATTACTTTTTAACCACAAATATTCTCTTTCCAATTTTCAACCATACATTTTACCTAGAAAACACAAAAAAAAATATGTTTTTAAACAAAAAAATTTTAACAAACAAAGGAAGTTTTTCTGCCCTTAGCTTCGTAAAATGTTATTTCTAGGTTTGGTTAATGTGGACAAATTGACTTAGGGATTTTTTTATGTTCATTAAATAAACTGTCGAAGAAAGTCCTATTAGAGGCATAAAACGATCAAGCTTATCTTTTATGTAATCCCATGACACGACTTTTAGGCTGCGATTTACTCTCTTCATCAATCCCCAATATAGGGGCGGTGAGGACGCCTAAGGTTGGCGTTCAACCTTTACTCCTATGTTTAAAGGCTCATTCTTGGCAGGTAGACAAGAAACTGCATAATTTCTACATTTTTTATTTTCATAACTAGTACATTCTTATTATTAGGCTATATATATATATATATATATATATATATATATATATATATATATCATAAAAAGGTGCAGAGTATAGAAAAATATAATACACGAGAATTTTAATTAAATGAAAAGATGGGCAAAATCACTACGAAATGAAAGAAGCCAATTGCTTAATCAAATCCTTTGCTTTCTCAGTATGAGGATCCATTATATGGAAGCAGTGATCTTCTCCATCAACCACCACCAGCTGTACTTCACCATTCCACCCACTTTTCTTCACAGTTTCAGTGTAAAGAATCCCCCTAGGCGTCATAAGATCCTTCTCTGCTAAACAAACCAGTAGCCTCGAACACTCCAGCCCGGATAAGCTGGGCGCCTTGTCGGAAAATGGATTGGTCATCGGATTGTCAATCCCGCCAGGCGCCGATGGATAAACAAATGACCAAACCCTAGTAGCCAAATGCTGTCCGTCAAAATTGTCTTCTGATTCAGATCCAATTGGCTTTGATCCCCAGAAGAAAGGATGGGATAGAAATAAACCCAAGATTTTCACATCACCAGGCAAAGGTTCCAGCCCAGCTCGAAGAACAATATGGTGAGCTATATTGGCTCCGGAGCTGTCACCGCCAACATACAATTTACCAAAATCGCCATGTTTAGAAATCCATGGATCCTTGTCGATACTTGAATTTGCAATAACGTGCGAAGCCACCCATTGAAGGGCCGTCCATGAATCTTGATAAGCTGTAGGCAGAGGGTGTTCAGGGGCGAGCCTGTAGTCAACAGAAATTATTAAAGCTTTTGCTTCGGCGGTTAATATGTTAGTGAAAGGGTGGAAGAGGGAAGAGTAGGGAGAATCGACGACAAATGCACCGCCGTGGAAGTAGACTAAAATGGGGAGTTTTTCCTCGGGGTCCGTCAGCTTTGGGAGGTATAATCTGGCTTTAACCTCCGGCGACATGCTTGTATCTTTGGAGGCTACGCCGGTGGTTTGGTCCTCCAGTGATGGCGGGACATGGGACGTGCTCATGAGCCGCTCGACGGAGCCATCTTTGTAGACTTTGATGAGCGGGGAGAGATCGTGAAGCACTTCTTTGGTGGTGTTGGAAGCCATGGGAGCGAGCTTAATTCTGTGATTGTATGTTGGTAACTGATAAAATATCCTATATCAGTCTTGATTGATACATTGAATAATAACAATATTCTCAATTATGTAGAAGTGAACTTGGACAAATGTATAGGTAAGGTGTCCACTACTCATCAACATCATCTTGACCCACCATTTCTGTGAATGATTTGATGATTATTGAAGGTGTAGAACGTGTGAAAACTTTAAAATGACAATTATTTATTTATTTATTTAATTTTTTATTTTTTTTTTGGGTGGGGTGAAATTGTACCTATGAATGAGTTTTTAATTTTTCACCGGACTAATCTTAGAGGAGAACGGTCTTTCTTTGATCACGAATGAGTGTTCTTTTAAGGATAATTCCACTTATACGTACAAATTGTTACACAATGACTTACACACTATTCACATGGGTGGGTCCCACAAATATTTTAATATTTTTTGTGGGCCCTACCTATATGGGTGGTGTGTAAGTCAATGTGTAATTCATGAAGTATGTTACAACCCTGAGTAAATGAGCTTGACACGACACAAAAAGGGGACCACTCGAGATCCACATACCATAAATGGGACCTTATATTGGGGAATGTAAAGGTGCGTCGGGGCACCCTCTTGTCCGAAGCCCCTTACATCTGATCCGTTACTATCCGAATCTAATACCTCGAATTGACGACGAGATTAATTAGTGTGTTAGAGGGATGCGATCAATATGCAAGTGGTTGCTTGATGTGACTGCCCCTTTTTGAGGGATGTGATGACCACCATTCCCCTATACTAGATCATGATGATTATACCCAAACATTTGGGTTTCCTCTCCAAAGGTTAGGGGACCAACAAATGTAAAGTGCAACACGTGTCACAAGCTAAGACTAATACTTCTATTATAAATATGTGATCGATGATTCCAAGAAAATGTTAGAAACTCAATATATAAAATCTTACTCCATTTTCTCTCTTTTACACACTTATATTCCCCGCACCCAATTTATATTTACTTGATGAGTACTGACTTAGGTATCGGAGTGCAAATTGGAGCCATTTCGGCCCCTTTGCAGCTGATTGTTTGTCTTAGTGTGTAGGAGAATCATGTGTTCAAGAGTAAGAAGCCGAAAAGTGTTGATCCAAGGTCCTACTAGATTTTGTGGTCCAAAGAGTACATGTATCATCTTTTAATTGGAATAGAAATTGATATAGACATCATAAAGAAATAAAAATATTTGTTTAAATCTTTTGTGTGTGTATAATGTAATAATAATTATATATTTGTAATCTTTTAAGTTTTAAAATAGCTCTATGAAGGAAAGAATTTCTTGTTCACATTAATAGTTTGTTTGATGTAGATTTTTAAAAATAAACCTTGTAAAAAGTGATTATATCAATCTATATTGTGCAATAGCATCTCTAAGTGTTATACTTGCTTTATCAATTAAGTTTATATCTTTATAGCACTCTACATTGATAATTAAGTTACTTTGCATATCTTCCAATACTAATTATTTATACTTGTACCTGTTAATTTTAAGTTCGAGATTAGTTATTGAAATAGTTTTATAAACCAATTCACCATCCTCTTAGTGTGTAGGAGAATCATGTGTTCAAGAGTGAAGAGCCGAAAAGTGTTGATCCAAGGTCCTACTAGATTTTGTGGTCCAAAGAGTACATGTATCATCTTTTAATTGGAATAGAAATTGATATAGACATCATAAAGAAATAAAAATATTTGTTTAAATCTTTTGTGTGTGTATAATGTAATAATAATTATATATTTGTAATCTTTTAAGTTTTAAAATAGCTCTATGAAGGAAAGAATTTCTTGTTCACATTAATAGTTTGTTTGATTTAGATTTTTAAAAATAAACCTTGTAAAAAGTGATTATATCAATCTATATTGTGCAATAGCATCTCTAAGTGTTATACTTGCTTTACCAATTAAGTTTATATCTTTATAGCACTCTACATTGATAATTAAGTTACTTTGCATATCTTCCAATACTAATTATTTATACTTGTACCTGTTAATTTTAAGTTCGAGATTAGTTATTGAAATAGTTTTATAAATCAATTCACCATCCTCTTTGTTTGTGACTCTTGGGCTAACAATGATGATCCAGTCATGCAATCGAATCTTTACTTTAATAAGGATTACGAAGTGGCCAAAATAGGTATTGCATCTAGTGATTAAAAGTAAATTGGAGATTGCAATAAGAGTAAGTTAAATTGCGAAGTCAAGTTGGAGCTTTGAATTTGATTATGTCTTCTACAATTAATTGAAGATGTGAATAATTTTACATCAATGTGAAAATTGTTGGGACTTGACCTAAAAATAAGAAAATAATGATTTAGGCTTTATGGATATACTTGGTGAAAATGAATTCCAACTTTTATTTATGTTTCCTTCTCAAAATTTACTTTATAAGCCGATTTCGTCTTCAATTTTCTATTAGATGGAATTAGTGTTGTTTTCTTATTCTAAAACGTTTTATTATTTGCTAACAAGGATTAATTCTAGATGTCGAGGTTCCTATTGCTCTGGACAATTAAAGAGATACAGACATTGTTATAATAAGCAGGATTCGCGATAAGGCAAAATAACGGAAACGCAGTAAGAAAACCAACAATAAAGTAAAGAACACAAGGAATTTTTATGCTCGAAGGCCTGAGTTCACCCAACTGGCTACTTCTTGTTGAAGCTCCACTTTGAGTGGATTACGGCTTCGTTTATTAATAGACTCACAAAGAATTATAGTTTACAAACATATTCGAGACAGATCGCTCATTAAACCCCAAATGCAGAACTCAATCTCGCTCAAAATGACACAAAGTAACAAATACTAAATCTGCCTCACTATCAATTGCTCAAAATGCAACAAGGAACTTAGTAAATCAAAGATTTACTAAGTATTCACGAAGAAATTCAACCAAGGTTGAAGACACACACACACACACACACACACAGAGAGAGAGAGAGAGAGAGAGAGAGAGAGAGAGAGAGAGAGAGAGAGAGAGAGAGAGTATGGTTTCAATCTGAATGGGAGTGTTCGAAGACTCAAGAGACGCTCCCTAAGGTATAAGGATCAATCAGCGGCCAGGATAAGCTCATCTTCATTGGACGGCTCAGATCAGAAGGCATAGGATCACGCCTTTTCAGTTAAGAAGGTGCATTTTCAGCAAAAAAAAAAACACTTACTTAAAGAAGAAAGTTGTTCAAGTAGAATAAAAGATAAAAATGACTAGAAATTTAAAACTTACCCTTTATCAATATTTAACAGGATTCAAACTTACTCACAGGAAGTATTTTAGTGCCCATATCTGCAGGATTATACTAGGATGGAATTTTCTCAATTGCAACGAGACCATTAGAGATAACATCTCTAAAAAATGTAACTTTACATCAATGTGTTTGGCTCTTTCATGAAAAACAGGATTTTTACTCAAATGGATAGCAGATTGGTAATCAGAATACAGATCAGGCATTTCATATTGAAAACCTAACTCACTAAGCAAACCTTTTAACTAAAGCAGCTCCTTAACAACTTCAGTTATATCAATGTATTCAGATTCAGTTGTTGACATAGCAACTTGTAATTGAGATTTCCAACTAACACAAGCATCACAGATAGTAAACACATAAGAAGTAATAGATATCCTATTGTCCCTATCACTAGCATAATCAGCATCTACATACCCTTTCAATTTAATACTTTCAGAACTCCTTCTATAGGTCAATCCAAGGTCTGCAGTACCTTTCAGATATCTTATAAGCCATTTTAAGGCTTCCTAGTGCTTCTGACCAGGGTTGGACATATATTTACTCAACATACTGATGAAATGCGCAGTGTTAGGCCTGGTGCAAACCATAGTGTACATAATAGACCCCACAACATTAGAATAAGGCACATTCTTCATACATTCAAACTCATGCTCAAATTTAGGACAATCATTTTTATTCAAAATAAAATGATTGGCTAATGGGATACTACAAGTTTTAGCATTTAACATACCAAACTTATTCACAATTTTCAAAACATAAGCAGTTTGAATTAGCCTAGGTACATTTTTAGGTATGTCCCCAAGAATTTCCATACCTAAAATCCTTTTAGCACTTCCTAGATCTTTCATATCAAATTCAGAAAACATAGCAGATTTAACAGTTTTGATCTGATTCATGCAGGGACTAATTAGCAACATATCATCCACATAGAGTAATAAGAACACAAATTTTCCAATTTCAGATTGCAATTTATAGTACAAGCAATGGTCATATTCACTTCTTTTGAATTTCAAAGATACTACAAATGTTTCAGATCTTTTATACCACTGTCTGAGAGACTGTTTTAAGCCATGAATAGACTTTTTCAAAAGGCACACATAATCAGGTTTATCCTTTTCAATAAAACCTAAAGGTTGTTGCATATAATTTTTCTCATGTAATTCACCATGCAGGAATGTAGTTTTAACATCTAATTGTTCTAATTTTCAGTTAAAATGTGCAACTAAAGCAAGCATGACTCTAATAGTAGTGTACTTGACAACAGGAGAGAAAATTTCAGTGTAATCAACACCATCATTATGTGTGAAATCCTTAGCAACTAATCTGGCCTTAAACCTAACAGGTTCAGACTCTGCCCCACTCTTTTTTACCTTATAAATCCATTTGCATTCAACTATAGATTTATTTTTAGGTTTGGGGACTAACTTCCAGGTATTATTGTCACTTAAGGACTTCATTTCCTCACTCATAGCCCTTAGCCACTCCTTATGTATTTACTATACACATCTTCATCAAATGTCTTAGGCTCAATATCATACAGTTCTTGAAAGTTAAGGAAAGCAAAGGTGACATTATCAACATAACCAAACCTAACAGGTTCCCTTATTTCTCTTCTAATCCTGTCTCTAGCCAACTAGTAATTACTCAAGTTAGTTTGGACTATTTCAGGTTCAGTTTCTATGTCACTTTCCCGGGCTTCAGGTTGAGGTACTTATTGTTCAGGTTCTACAGTTTCAGTTTCAGAATTGTTTGGCTCCACCTGAACAGGTTCAGTAATAGCATGCAAATTTAGATCAGAAATTGGTAAAACATTTTCAGTTTCAACAATAGGTGACTCTACAGACTCTTTCTCACTAAGGCAAAGCATTTCATTTTCATTAAAAGTCACATCCCTACTAATTATGACCTTAGTTCCACCTAGACCTCTAGCCCAGAGTCTATACCTTTTAACACTTAGAGGATACCCAAGAAAAACACATTTTTGTGCCCTAGGATGCAGTTTACCTAATTTTGAATGAGAGTATGCAGTACAGCCAAATGTTTTCAAATTAGAATAATCAACAGGATGATTACTCCACATTTCAGCAGGGTTTTATCATTTAAAGACACAAAAGGAGTCAAATTAACAAAATAACATGCAGTCATCAAAGCTTCATCCCAAAAAGTTTTTGAAAGGCCATAGCCAACCATCATGCATCTAACTTTATCAAGAAGTGTCATATTCATCCTTTCAAATACACCATTCTGCTGTGGAGTGTTTGGTGCAGTTTTGTGTCTCATAATCCCATAGTTTTCACAGAAATGATCAAATTCAGAATTAACAAATTCTAAGCCATTGTCAGTTCTTAAGGTTATAACTTTCTTCCCAGTTTGGTTCTCAACTTGAAGTTTCCAAATTTTGAATTTATCAAAAGCTTCAGACTTTTGTTTCAGTAAGTAAACCCAAATTTTTCTAGAAAAACCATCAATTATAGATAAGAAATATCTACTGCCCCCAACAGTAGGGACAGGTGCAGGTCCCCATAGGTCAGAATGTATATAATCTAGTACATTCTTGGACCTATATTAAAATGTAACTTATGATGTTTTTCTAAAGTACAAGTTTTAAAAAAATGTATATCAAGCACTAAGTTCTTTCCAAAAACACCCATTTTGTTTAAAAGTTTAAGACCTTTAGAACTGACATGGGCTAACCTCTTATGCCACTTTAAAGTATCATCAGTAACACATACATAATTGCAAGTAGCAGGTTGAGCAGTCACAGCAGTAACATTTACAACAAAAATATCATTTCATTTTACACCCTTAAAAATAATAAGTGACCATTTGACAATTTTTATAACACCACTATTTACAGACTGTGAGAAACCATCATCATCAAGCATGCCAACATATAGCAAGTTCCTTTTCATTTCAGGCACATATCTGACATTTTTCAAATTTAGCAAGCAGCCGTTATCAATTTTCAAAGTAATATCACCCATACCAGTTATATTACTAGTCAAATTATTACCCATAGTTACAGACCTAAAATCTTTAGACACAAAACTATTAAACCAATCCTTCCTAGAGATAATGTATAAAGAAACACCAGAGTCAATCACCCATTCATTTTCAGATTTATTAGAACAGGTTATATTGGACTCACAGTTATTTGTAGATAGTGAAACAGTAACACATACTTCAGACAAGTCGCAGGCAGAGGTGGAAAGCTGATTAGGAGTATGGGATGAGGCAATGTTGGTTTCTTCTTTTTCTTTTTCTTTCAACTCACTTTTTCTCTTAAAACAATCTTTGATAAGATGACCAGCTTTGCCACACCCATAACACTTCCTAATCTCAGGTCTAGACCTACTCTTAGACCTACTTCCATGCTTTTTTTTAAAATCATTTTGACTATTTGTGTTATCAAAATGTCTATGCTGAGTCTGCCCATGGCAAATAGTCCTCCTCTCACATTTTCTTGGTTTTGCTGCTGGATATTTAAATTTTTGGTTTTTAAGGAGTTAATCACAATCTCATTGGTGAGGGCATCCCTTCCATACTCAATGACATTTCTCACTTCCCTATAAGTGTTAGGTAAGGAATTTAGAAGAATAATAGCTTGGTGCTCATCTGAAGATTTTTCACTAGAACTAATCAAATCTTGATTGAGTTTTTGAAAATGATCAAGATTGGTTTCCAGATCAACAGATTGATCCATTTTGTAAACAAAAAACCTTTTAGGCTAAAAAAAATTGTTTGGAAGAGACTTTGTAACATAGAGAGTTTCAAGTTTAGTCCCAGTTCAGGTGTGGTTTTGCATTCATTTACTTTTCTCAAAACATTATCAGCCAAATGCAAAATCACAGAACTGTAAGCCATCTCATCCATTTCTTTTTCTTCAGCACCAGTCATTTCAGTAGGGAAGTTTCCATCTATGGCCTTAGACACTTTTAATTGCAATAAAGGAGCTTTCATTTTTTGTTTCCAGATAAAGAAATCACCCCTCCCATCAAATGTCTCAAGATCAAATTTACTAGGCCCCATATAGTTTAGAAACAGTCACAAAGAACATATAGTAGTATAACAAGGAGCACAAGTAAAACTTAACCAAGGTTCACAGAGAATATGTCACTCAGTTCAAGTAGCAAATACAGATCAACTGAGAGAAGAGAACACACAGCAATGCAGTGCACTTATGCTGTTTTTAGGTCAGCCAGTTTATACACTATTCAGTAACCCCATGTTTCCGTGAGACTTTGGTTCTCAAGTCGAGGGTATCAACAGAACAGGCAGGTCACAAAGTAATATTAACAAATACTACTAAATATTGAAAGAAAATGAGACTAGGGTTTAGATTTCACTGAGCGAACACCTAGGGTTCGCTAGATGCGACTCCAAAAGCAAGAATACCAGAATACCAAAAACTCCAGATACGTTATCAAGAAAACCGATCGTTAAGCAGAGAGCCAAAATATACCAAGAACCTTTTAACAGGGCTTTGATACCACTTGTTATAATAAGCAGGATTTGTGATAAGGAAAAATAACGGAAACGCAACAAGAAAACCAACAATAAAGTAAAAAACACAAGGAATTTTTATGCTCGAAGGCTCGAGTTCACCCAACCACTAGCTACTTCTCATTGAAGCTCCACTTTGAGTGGATTACGGCTTTGTTTATTAATAGATTCATAAAGAATTACAGTTTACAAACAGATCTGAGACAAATCGCTTAAGAAATCCCAAATGCAGAACTCAATCTTGCTCAAAATGCAACAAAGTAACAAATACTAAATCCGCCTCACTATCAATGCTCAAAATGCAACCGGGGACTTAGTAAATCATATTCACTCAGAAATCTGAAGAAATTCAACCAAGAAGGTTGAAGAGAGAGAGAGAGAGAGAGAGAGAGAGAGAGAGAGAGAGAGAGAGAGAGAGAGAGAGAGAGAGAGAGAGAGAGAGAGAGAGGATTTCAATCTGAATGGGAGTGTCCAGAGACTCAAGAGACGCTCCCCAAGGTATAAGGATCAATCAGTGGCCAGGATCAACTCATCATCATCGGACGACTCAGATCAAAAGGCGCAGGATCACGCCTTTTCAGCAAAATGTGAGTTTGCCAAGTTGGTCCTCCAACTTTCAACTTGCAATTTTCCACAGACATGGTGGCTTTTCGATCCCTCAAGTGTTGACTATAGATTTGATGTATTTTCATCTGCATTGTTGTGCAGCTAAAGCGTAGTTTTTTTGGTAAACTAATGTCCCTTTTCCCATATGGACATTGGAACTAATGATGCATCAAATTCATGCTCTCAAAGGTAAGAAATCATAGGGGTATGGTCTGTGTTGTAATTCATAACATTGAGGTTGCTAAGTTTACAAAGTCAATAGACATGTTAATGTTAAGATAAAATTTCTTGAGATACAATTTAAATGTTATTATCTAAAATGCTAGGATTACGCCATGATCTTTGAATAAAAACTTAAAAAGACAACGTGAAATGATGGATGACAACTTATTTAATTGCAAAGGCCCCACATAACTATTTCAAGAACAATTTTTTTCTAAAAAAAATCTTGATCAAACATGGATCATGACCGTGTTTGAGCTCCATTATAATTTTAACTTATATTCTATCTCTAACTTTCAATTAAATATTTTACTATAAAATAATGTCACTGATAAATTAAAAGTATTTTTTTTTTTAATTTTTTAATCATACATTCTTAAAAAAATCAATACTCTAAAATTTATTCAAACCAAAAAAAAAAAAAAAATCATTAGAATGGCTAAGTACGTTCAATGATTGTAGACGCCACTGTCTATTTTAAAAAATAATAATAAAAAAATGCCACCACACAGTGAATTACACCAGAGGAAGAAATTTTTCACTGGACAATTTTATTTCCACAAGAAGATTGAAGATTGAAGATGATAATAACAAAAACAGAAGAAAGAAAAACATGAGAAACATAATCTCAGTGCGAAATAAAAGAAGCCAAACGCTTGATCAGATCCTTTGCTTTCTCTGGTTCGGGATTAAAGACATGAAAACAATGATCTTCTCCTTCAACCACCACCAACTCCACTTCCCCTTTCCAACCACTTTTCTTTATAGTCTCAACATAAAGGATTCCTCTCGACGTACATGGATCCTTCTCTGCTAAACAAACCAGCAGCCTTGAACACCCTACTCCCAGATAAACTCGGCGCATCATCAACAAATGGATTGATCATAGCACTGTCAATCCCACCAGGAACTAATGGATAAACAAATAACCAAATCTTACATGCTAGACTTAGACTATGCTCATTTTCATCTTTTGTTTCGGACCCAATTGGCTTTGATCCCCACAACTAAGGATGAGATAGAAATCCACCCACCATTTTCACATCCCCAGGTAAAGCTTCTGCCCCAGCTCGGAGAAGAATATTATGAACTATATTGCCTCCAGCACTGTCGCCACCTGCATAGATCCTACTGAAATCACCGTGCTCAGTTAGCCATGGTTCCTTTTCGATCCCAGATTTTTCAATAACGTGGGAAGCTACCCATTGAAGAGCAGTCCAAGAATCTTCATAAGCTATAGGCAAAGGGTGTTCAGGGGCGAGCCTGTACTCAACAGAAACGATTAAAGCTTTTGCTTCAGCTGCTAATATGTTAATGTAACGGTTCTCGAGGTAAGTGAAGGCGGATCCGAGGCAAAATCCACCGCCATGGTAATAAACTAAAACTGGGAGCTTTTGGGTTGGTTCTGTGAGTTTTGGGAGGAATAGTCTGGCTTGAACCGCTGGCGAAATGTTCAAGTCTTTTGTGGCTACGCCGGTGGCAGCATTATCCGGCGATGGAGGAACATGGGGTGAAATGATGAGCCCCTCGACGGTGCCGTCTTTGTATAGTTTGATGGCCGGAGAGAGGTCGGCGAGCACCTATTTGGTGGTGTCGGAAGCCATGGTAGTGTGTTGATAGAAGAATTAATCTATTTGCACACATTCTTTGTCCAGATAGATTGGTTTACTGATCATGTGTTGGCAAAATTGTGTATGTTGATTGTAAATGTGATGTGATGAGTAAGTTAATGAATGATTCCTAAGTGTATAATCTGTATACCAAGATGTAAATAAATATGTAAAAATAGTATAATACGTTGATAGAGATAAAATCAGTATTCATTTGTACGGTGGGTGGAGACAAGGGGAAGCATTTAACTTCAAGATTTGTCAATTTTGAGTCATGCTATTCTACCACCCATAATTGATTATACTTAAAAATAAAAAATTCTTATGACAAATCCTACGGAGTTAATTGTTTGAACACGGGATATAAGGTTTGTCCAGTTGGTCATATTGTCAATGTCCCGCATCCTAAGTTTTGGGTTTGAATCTCCCTCCCCTTCTCTATCCTATCCTATCCTATTTCCGACTTTGTAATATAAAAGAAAAATTGTTTGAACACGCCAACTTTTGATAAGGTCACCATTCACTCATTTTACGTTAATTTGCATCATATAGTACTGAACTTTGTGAAGTTGCACTCCGTTACTCACTGACTTAAAATCTCGCCAACTCAGAAATGAAGTGCCATTTTATTTACTCTCATCTTCCAAACATGCCTTAACCATAAGAAACTAAAGAAGAAGAAACATACATAAAGTACCCTAAACATTTCGCAAGTCTTCTGTTCATGCACACTATCCACATGTGAATTCCGTTATCCACGTAGGCAATGATTATTAACAAAAGTTGCCCGGTGAGTGATGATGAAATGGAACTTTATAAGTTTTAGTGAGTAATGTCGTGCAAATTAAAGTATAGTGAATGAAATATGACCTTGGTCAAAGTTTGGTGTGTTCAAACAATTAAATCAATCATACGTAATTGTGAAAGAAAATCATTGCAACTAATAAACATGGCATTGAGAACGATGAATTTCGAGGGTTTAATTGGATTGGTTTGCCGTCATGAATAATATCTCGGATCTTCAATTAAATATATACTCTATCAGTCACACAAAAATAAGTTTGTTTTTGTTTTTACACAGATTAAAAAAGTATTTCATATAGTTTGAAATATAATTTTCTTATATATTATTCCTACATTAAATAATGATTTGTTTGTGCAAGCAATATGTTTTGGAGTTTCTTTCTTCACTCAATTGAATCCAATGTGTTGGGAATTAGGACGCAACTAATCCCGTCCAGGATCGATGTGACACAAATAAATTGGACTGAGAAAATATAAATACGCAAAAATAAAATGCAAATATGAAACACAAAGATTTACGTGGTTCAGCAATTTGCCTACGTCCACGGACCCACACCAATATATTTCACTAACTCGAAAAAATGAGGAGTACAAAAATACTACACTGTATTTTTATCTGCCTATGCAAAGGCTATTCTCTCCAACTCACTTTTCTCTCTATTTTGTGAACACCTCTTGATTGTGTTACTCTTCTACCCAAGAAGACTCTATGTTGTGGTGGTATTTTACAAGTGAATATTAGTCTTCTATTTATAGGCAAAATTCATAAGCATGCATGACAAATTTTCAACAAAATTAGGCCACATTTAGCTCCATGCCTTTTGTCAAAAGTTTGGTTTCTTTTGACTAGCTTTTGTCTTCCACTTGTCTTCCAATTTCAACAAAATTAGGCCACATTTAACCCCATTTTTCAACACAATGATGTACTTAACTTCTTGCTTGTATTTCTTATCAATGGTTTTCAGCAAATTTTGTAGTTAGAACGATGTATCTTTAAACCAAAATCCATACTTTTGATTATTGAAAATATACTTCTATTATTGATGTGTATCCTTTCATCATTATGATTGATTCAATTAATTTTCTTGTCAATTATTAATTGACTTGTATACATGAATGAATCGAGAGATGAGTTACTAGATGATGTATTAAATCAATGGGGGAGGATTAAAGAGAACACGTGAGTCCTAGCATTTTTTTTTTCATTCAATTGAATCTTAATATTTGAGATTGTCCACTACGTAAACAACACTTTAATCGATTTCTTATTTTAGAATTATTACTATAATAACAATTAAAAGGATCAAGCGAAACTTTATGTCTGTAAAATCAATAATTGAGTATTATAATTTTGGTGGGACATTAATATGATCCCAAGACTATTTTATTAAAAAAAAAAAAAAAAGTGTAGCCCACACCCTGAGGACCCGAACCGACCACGCCCAAGGTCATTACTTTGTTTAGTGGTATCGTACATATGCAACTCAATATCAATTAGTAATGGCAACGGTACGGGTTCGGGTTGGATCTCCCTGACCCGCCACCCATCCCGTGAATTTTCTTGAAACTCGAACCCGTCACCTGTCCCGCGAATTTCGGGGCGGGTCGGGTCGGGTTAACCCAGTCTCCCTGTTTAATTTTTTTTTTTATTTTTTTGGTATTTTTATTTTTTTTTCTTTATTATTTTTTACTAATTTATTTATTCGAGACGGGTTCAGGTCAAGACGACCAAACTCGCACCCGCCTCGCGACCCGTTGGGCCGGGGGGGGGGGAGGGAACCGTCCAGTACCAGTCCCGCGGGTCGGCGGGGAGGATTTTTTTCGCCCCATTAAGGACGGATTCGGGTCGAGTTTTTTTTACCATCTCTACTATCCATCATTTTTTTCTAAGCCTTTGCGAACTATTTGTATTTGATATTGATTTTTAGCGAGTTTCTTGCTTTTGTTTGAATTTTTTTATTTAATATATTTTTTTTATATCTTAATTCTTAACACAGCAGCATTGAATAAAAATCAATTGACCATTAATTAATATAATGGTTATGTTTGGTGTGTGACTCATTAGTTTTTTAGGGCTACGATTAAGAAAATGACTTTTTAACTTGAACTAGAGACCGTCTTTGTTTTCATTTTTCATTTTTTTTTAAAATTTTATTTATTAAAGTATGATCGCAGTTTCAGTGTAATTTTTAGGTTACTAAGATTCCACTTTCATAAAGAAATGAAGATAAATAAATGAATAAAATGAAACTTACACAAATGTAAGCCCCGTTGAGAAATTAAAAACTACGTTTTATAGCCTATTTGTAATGTGAAAAAAATTGATTTTTATGATTTTTTTATGGATGTGTGATTTAAAAAAGTTTAAAAAATTAAAAATTGTGGGCTTAACTAAGAATAGATGGTTGAGATTAGGGGTGTCAAACGGGCCGAGTCGGGCTGGCTTGCCCCTTTTGACCGTGGTCCAATACGGGTCCACGGACCGGAAACGGGCCGGCCCGTGGCCCGTCTGACCATGGGCCGGACGGGCCGGCTCGTCAGCCCATTTTTTATTTTTTTAATACTTCCTAACGGTTACGGTTAAATAATTGAACATTTAAAAACCCTCATCCTTTAATCCGGGCTTGAGACCGGTTACATTTAAATTATTGTAGGCAGAGTTAAAATTGTACACGAACAAAATGTTACGTATACAATTTTTTTATTTGAAAGAAACAAATGAAACAATTGAAAATACAAAAAAAAAGAAAAAGAAAAAATTTACTAACCAATACGATTGTTCTCTGAATTCTTCGGCAATAATTTCACATATCCTATCTTGTTTCCTTTTCTCCGTAAACTGCCAATCTTTTAAAAATATTAAGGCTTCCAATATGTCTTCTTTAAGCCTTGACCTATATTCAGATAACACTCTACCATCTGCACTAAAAGCAGCCTCCGATGCTACAGTTGATACCGGAGGTGCTAGTAGATCTCGTGCAATCATAGAAACAACCGGGTATTGACGCTCGTTTTGTCTCCACCACCTAAGAATGTCAAAATTATTTCTTTCGTCCTCGTCTAACATACTAAGAAGGTCATGTGAGAAATACCTATTTAACTCTCCTGGAATTTCATCTGAACTATATGTACTAGAAGAACTAGAACCACTAGGAAGTGTACTAGAACTAGAAGTTCCCTTCATAGTCATAAGGTAGGAAAGTAAATCACTGTCTTGATTTTGTATCACATTAGGGGTGGGAGCAGTTCTTCTAACACTTTTACCTGACATTTGGGCATTGATCTCGTAGATTTTACATAAACATTTTTCTAAATCTTTGCATGTTAAAGGGGTTTCAAAAGTTAATTTATTTGATATTGCCTTTATGGTGTGTTTAGTTCCCTCTAAATTTATTCTAGGGTCCATAACCGTTGCTAATGGAAACAATGCTGGTAAATCTTCCCAATACTTTCTAAACTTAGTCTCCATTGCTTTAATGATATCAGAAAAAATAGGAAATGTCTTGTACTTGTTAAAGTTATTAGCAATACAATAAAAATGCTTCAAGACTAAAGGATTAGTAGGATAATAAACACCGGACAATGCGTTTTTAGCATCGTAAAATGGTTTCAAAATTTTTTTAACATGAATTGCAAGTTCCCAATCATTAGTCCCCAAATCAAAAGTTGAGCCGTTTAAGTGCCGATCGTTGTAATATGCACATATTAAATTCTCGTAACCTTCACAATGTTCAATCATTAAATAAGTTGAGTTCCATCTATGTCCTACATCAGTAATAAATGATCGTAGGTTCATACCATTTTCTACACACAGTGCATCAAAAACTTGTTTTCGGGAAGGTGCTATCATAATGAAATTGCAAGCACACATAATTTTTTTTCAATTGATTTTCTATAAACTTAAGACCATCTTGAACTATTAAATTAAAAATGTGACAAACACAATGAACATGAAACAAGACTCCACCAAACTCAGGATTTATGAGGGCTGCTAATCTATCAATCACCGCTTTATTAACAAAAGCATTATCTAGTGTAAAACCACGAACTCTACTATCACAATTAAATTCTCTAAGAATTGCAAGTAGTATATTGAAAATATTTGTTGCGTTATGTGGGTAATCAATAACTTTAAATGCCATATTTCTTTTGTGTATTACCCAAGAATCATCAATGTAATGACAAGTAACAGCTACGTAACCTCTATGATTATTGCCAGTCCACAGGTCCGAAGTAAATGACAAATTACCATTCCATTTATTTAAAGCATCTATAAAACTTTGTTTTCTTTGTAAATATTTAGTTATGCAATCAGCTCGTATAGTATTTCTAGAAACGGGTTTGTACCTGGGTTGGAGATACTTCTGAATGAATTCCGTGAATTGTGAACTTTCTACAATTGAAAGTGGGAACTCACCACTCGATACGAACATGACCATCCTTTCTCGACGTGCTAGATCTTGGTTGAAGACCCAATTGGTTAGGCTCGAACTTGATTGACCAAATTGTAGAGTTGATTGTTTGCTTCAACCGTGCCAGGTTTTCGACATCCTTTGCAGTGTCTATTGAGGTGTGATGTACCCCCACCCTTCTTCTAAGAGAAAAGTCCCTCGCAACTTCTACATTTTGCTTTGGATATCGGTTTGTTTTCAGCATCTTTTTCCGATGTCTCAATCACATCGAAAAAATTCCAGTACTGGGATTTTTTCGTCCTCTTTGGATTTCTGTTGGAGACTGCCGTCGTGCTAGCGGAGCCAGATCCATATGAAGCAGTGACATCTTATCAATTATGTCATTCAAATCAATAGAAATTCTTGTATCTATATCTTCGATCTCATTTTCAAAATCCGCCAAATTGTCGGGAATTGGAATATCATTGAGAGGTGCAAATTCATCAATAAATTGGCTAGAAGAATAATAATGAGATTGTGAGTGTGCCATTAGAAATAATAGAATTGAAAAATTGGAGATGAAAATGAAATATGGAATGGAATTTGAGACAATATTGTATATTTGTATGTGGCCGGAACGGACTTGCCCGCGAGCCGGCCCTTTCCGGCCCGTGAGCACGGGCTCAAACGGGCCCAATGAGCCGACCACGGGCCGGCCCGTGGTCGGCCGGTTTTCGGTCCATTTTGATTGTCCGTTGGACTAGTCCGCGAACAGGTCCACGAACTTCACGAGCCGAACCCGAACTGTCCAACACTCAAATTTTTAGTCCGGTCAAAGTCCAAGTCCGTTTTTTTAACGGGTCGAGCCGAACTTTTAACGAATCGAGCCGAGCTGAACTCGCGAACTCTCGAACTGTCCAGTCCGTTTGACACCCCTAATTGAGATTAAGTTTGAAAAGTTGAGATAAAATTTTTTTCGTTACCAAAAGAACTGAGCAACTCCAATCGTGATATAATTTATTACATCCTTCAAAAATTACTTTTACATCCCAATATACCTTTCGATATATCTATATCAAAGTTTTGCTCCAATGATTAAATGCAAATTATAAGATTTAAATTTAGTTTTTACATAATTATTTTAGCTAGTAAAAGTTATGTTAATCTATTTTTTTATTTGTAAATATCTATATATATTCCGAACAAATCGACCTAAAATAATCGAAATTTGATCAAGAAAATAAAAATATTAAAAAATTAAAACTGTGTATATTAATATAAATATTCAAATTGTAATTTAAATCAATATAATAGATTTAAATTAAATATCTCACATCAAAATTTTATGAATCGATAGCTAGATTTAATTGAAATTTGTTTCATGTGGAGGTGTAAAACAAGATGCAAAAATGGATATTTTTTTAGATTTTTGACCGAAATTCTATTTTACATTCGTTTTACGTCTCGTCATTGGAGATCGATCCGATGACTTTAAGAATGCAATTGAGTGTAATTTAGACCACAATTAAAATTGCTCTAAGATGTGCCATACTCAAAGTAGCTCCATCCTCCGTGATAGAGGTGGGCACGTGACACCCACCCCAATATTTATATAGCATGGTATTTTAATGACTGAACCTAAAAAATGAAATGCCTCAAATTGGGAAGTGAAAAATCTGTCAATTTATACGATAGCACGAAGTCGTCGAGACGGGTTAAGAGGACAGACAGTACCCTAAATTAAAACCAAAGGCTGAAAATTTTCATCGACAATTTTATTTCCACGAGAAGATTGATGACGACAACAAAAAGAGAAGAAAGAAAAACATGAGAAATATATTGTCAGTACGAAATAAAAGAAGCCAAACGCTTGATGAGATCCTTTGCTTTCTCTGTTTCAGGATTAAAGACATGAAAACAATGATCTTCTCCTTCAACCTCCACCATCTCCACCTCCCCATTCCAACCACTTTTCTTCACAGTCTGAACATAAAGAACTCCTCTCGACTTCAATACATCCTTCTCTGCTAAACAAACCAACATCCTCGAACACCCCAGCCCCGATAAACTCGGCGCATCATCGACAAATGGATTTATCATCACATTGTCAATCCCACCAGGGACTGATGGATAAACAAATAACCACATCTTATATAGTGGATTTTGTTCAATTTCTTCTTTTGTTTCGGACCCAATCGGCTTTGATCCCCAGAAGTAAGGATGAGATAGAAATCCACCCACAATTTTCAGATCCCCAGGTAAAGGTTCTGCCCCAGCTTGGAGAAGAATATTATGAACTATATTGCCCCCAGCACTGTCGCCACCTGTGTAGATCTTACTGAAATCACCGTGCTCAGTTAGCCATGGTTCCTTTTCGATCCCAGATTTTTCAATAGCGTGGGAAGCTACCCATTGAACAGCAGTCCAAGAATCTTCATAGGCTGTAGGCAAAGGGTGTTCAGGGGCGAGTCTGTATTCAACAGAAACGACTAAAGCTTTTGCTTCAACCGCTAATATGTTAATGTAACGGTTCTCCAGGGAAGTGAAGGCGGATCCAAGGCAAAACCCACCGCCGTGGTAATAAACCAAAATCGGGAGCTTTTGGTTTGGTTCTGTGAGTTTTGGGAGGTATAATCTGGCTTGAACCACTGGCGAAATGTTCAAGTCTTTTGAAGCTACGCCGGTGGCTGCGTCATCAGGCGATGGGGGAACATGGGGTGAAATGATGAGCCTCTCGACGGTGCCATCTTTGTATACTTTGATGGCCGGAGAGAGATCGGTGAGCACCTCTTTGGCGGTGTCGGAAGCCATGGCAGTTTGCTTGACTAGCGAGAGAGAGAGAGAGAGAGAGAGAGAGAGTCAGTAAAATAGAGTTAGAAAAATTTTTATATGGAGCAGGGGAAGTAGACGTTTTTTATATAAAAATTCAAATCCTACGTAATTGTGATCATAGGGACCTATAAAGATTGCATTGCAAATTATGAATTCGGAGTGTTTAATTTCATGAATGCGATCGTCGATGTGTTAAATTGCATAATTTTACCGCTGTTCATATTCAATTATTAAGTATTGAAGAGTTGTGATTTTATTTTATTTTACGAGGAAATTTGTAATCGAAACTCAACGAGTGCGCATTGGATAAATCATCGGATAAGACAGTTAGGTAAATCATATTAGGCAAGGTGATACGATATACTCGACCAAGAAAGTATTGGTAGGAGAAATCGAACTCGCGATCAAGTGTCTTCACGCTCACCTACTCTATGTGGGGTGAAGAGTTGTATTTCACTATTACATCAAGATATTGATTTAGCTGTGTTCGATGAACTATTAAAAATGATTTTAAACCATTTTATAAATTAAATAATTTTTCAAATTACTTTTTGAACACATAAATTTTCCCTCTGCAAATTTTAATAATTATTTTTTATCTCAAAATAATAAATAAATTAATTTATAAATTAAACAATATTATCAAACGAAGTACTTGAAGCCTTAAAAGGGTGGTTTAGAAGTCAACCTCTAGTTGGTGGTTTGGCCCAGACAAAGATTTTTCTTGTTTAATTTCCTTGTGAGCCGTTGGATCCGATCTATAGTCTGGATAATGAATTGTTATATATCCGACTTCTGGGGCTTTTATATGGCATTATTATTGGAATATTTTGTATATAATGACGTCAAAGAAATATATGAAATTCGTATCGATAAATGGACGAAATATCGACACGAGAAACAAGAAGAAAGAAGAAATGGACAAAGTCGAGGCAAGTGTGTTCTTTGTCCTTAAGTCAAATTTGTCCCACAAAGGTGCCAACGGATTATGGTAATCGACTCCTAAGATACAACGACTTCAACTTGTATTTGTATTACTCCAAAATACAAGCACAACGAACCATAATTTCGACTTATGTACTCCAAAATGAAATGATCAACAAAAATCAAAATAATGCAACAAAAATGCAAGAATTTGATTTAGGAAGAGAGAAGATAGTAATAGTGATATTGCATATCATTGGTGTGTTTTTGGAACACCTCAAAGGTCCTTTTTATAGAGCATGAAAGGTTGTGGACGAAGTGGTGGGATTCAAACCATGCAATCATTCCAAACATCGTAACTCTTAAAAAAGACACAACTTTTTCGGACAATCGTGCGACCGCACGACTTTACATCAAACAGAAATTTAATCATTTTTTTACGTGTGATCAATACCGTACAATTGCATGGACATAATTTTGACCATATTTTTGTCATTTTCCGTAATTTCTCTTTCATCCGATACTGATTTCGAAATGCCAAATATACCCATTAATACATGCAGAGAAATCTAAATTCTCTTTCGGGGGGCAGCTAGACCCCCGGGACCTGATCAGGTAGGTCGATCCCTATTTGTGCGCCCTGAAGCGGCGAAGTGGCAAACAAATTTGCCTAAACGGGATTGGGTCGGGTTTGAATATTTGGCCGAAGTCGACACGAAGTCGCTTTAATCGATTTTCAATACTTAACAAATTTCTTGATTATCGATTTTTTAAACCAATATCCAGCAATTACATTTTATTCTTTTTTCTTTGAAGTGTTCTTCTATATGAGGAAAATTCTTCTTGTTTCTTTTGTTTTAATCTTTCTGAGAAATAACGATAGATTCCGATCCTTGCCAAGTGTTCTTGCTACAGTAAAATTGTATGCTTGAAATAGTAGCTTTGATTGTTTTTTTTTTTAAAAGTGTAGCCCAGACCTTGAGGACCACAATCGACCCTACCATGAGCCATTGGTTGATGAAGTTAATTGCAGGTTATGCCTCCAGAGCCAGGATGGAGGACTTGATGGTAAGTCCAAAGTTTGAGTAACTCTTGCTGACGACAAGATACAAATCTAATATTTCAGGATTCGAACTTTGCACACCGCTGGGTTGAGCCTTACCAACCCTCCCCTTTATCACTGGAAGATGTGTCATGGGGGCGTAGCTTTGATTGTTTGATTGTGTATAAAGATAGGATTAGTGAAAAGTCTTGGATTTTTTAGTCGTGTTAAAAAAAGTTTAACGATTCGTTGGAAAAATCTTGTTTTGATTTTGGTTCAATGTACTATGCTCTCCTTGAAAGGTTTCTGATACACATAGTGGACCAGACTATCTCTAAACCCCACAAAATAGATAGTTGCCAATGTGAATGAACATTCGTGCTCTTTTATATAGAAAAAAATATATATAAGAACAAGAGTCTTGAATACAAAAGAAATTAAGTCAATCTAATTTAAATCATCTAAATATAATCTAATACAATATTTGACTAAATCAATGTAAATTATCTAAGTACAATATTTAATGATAAGAATAAAATATAGCAATATATTTCCATGTTTATCTAATTGTCTCTGTCGCATATTCCTTAACATGTCCCCACAAGATGGAGTTTTCGATAAAAACTGCAATCTTGGAACGAAAATATATTGATGGAGTGGTAGATATGATATAATATTGTAGTAGAGGGGCCGAAATTAGAATAATGAATGAAGGAATTTGCTGAAGATAATAAAAGATGAAGAAAAAGTGAAGAATGTTGGGAGAGAGAAGGCTGAAAATTCACGAGGCAGTGAGGGAAGAAAAAAAAAAAGAAATGGCGATTTTTTATTTATTTTTTTGTTGAAAGAGAAGCTGAAGAAAAGACAAAATGAAGGAAAATGGAAAATATGTATAGAGGAAAGTGAAGAGGAGGTCTAGTAGGGGCTAAAACCAAGCAACATCACATAGACGGCCAAGAAGAGGGGTAGGGGTTGTCACCAACTAAAGAAGTGAAGAAGCCGAGATGAAGTTCGGCCGAGGTGTGATTGCTGGAAGAGAAGAAGGAATGCAACACAGTGTTGGAGACGATATAAAAGGAAGGAAAAGTGGAGAATATTTGAAGAGGAAAGGATGAAGAATTTGGAGGCTGCTGGGATTAAAATATCTGGAAAGAGGCCGAAGGATTAATGAAGCAATGAGTGTAGAATTCATAGAGGACCCAAAATGAGGGGAACCACCAAAGAGGGATGAAGCAGAAGTGATGATGAATAAAGAGGAAGGCACTGGAATAAATGCAGACTGCTGGAATAGATTTGAGAAAAGAAATTGAGGAGAGGAGATAAAAGGGAGATAGTCGAGTGGTACTGGTACATGAGAAACGACCGAGAAAAAAGAAAAGAAAGGGTGCTCGTGAGAGGTTTACGATGGCTCCAAAGACAGCAATTTATACCATTTGGAGAATTAACATTAAAAGAAAGAAAAAAGGAGGAAGTGGCCGAAACTTGCTTGAGCCGGCCAGAGAGGATTGAGAAGGAAAATAAACTAGATGAAGATAAGAAACCGGAGGAAATAATTTTTTTTCTGAAGAAGAAAAAAAATAATTTGAGAGAGAAAAAAATGAAGGGTTGAATCTGCTAGTAGAATCTGCCGAAAGTTGAGAGAGAGGAAGTCAAAATTTGGAAAAGTAGAGAGTGGAGAGCCAAAAAAAAAAAGATTATGTTGGAAATAGTGTAGTGGAGATCTGTGAAGAATTAAAGATGAAAGTGGCAGACAGGATAATGGAACAGGGATTGGGGAAAGGAAATATGGAAGAAAGAAGAAGAGTGATATTAGGGAAGAGGCCGAGTGATGCATGTGAAAAACTGTCAAGGAGGAGAAGAAAAATTAGGGTTGCTTGGGAGAGTCTTACACTAGCTCTGATACCATATAGAAAAGAATGAAATAGAATGCACATTTTTATTAATGCTTGTAAGTGGATAAATATAGTTCAAGAGTTTTGAATACAAAGTAAACTAAATCAATATGATCTAAATCATCTAAATATAATCTAATACAATATTTGACTAAATCAATGTAAATCATCAAAGTACAATCTTTAACGATAAGAATATAATATAGCAATATATTTCCATGTTTATCTAACTGCCTCTTACGTATATTCCTTAACATTTTACATTTTTATGCTTGCTTGTTTTAAAAGTTCATTATCAAATCGTATTTTCGAAAGACAATCCAAAAGTAATATAGTTTAGTAGTTTTTTCAAAATGCAGAATAACTAATTTTGTAGCAGTTTTATGCTCTATATGTAAAGTTATAACCTAAGATATTAGTAACTTCGAAGGGGTTGAATAAGTTGTCTTCATTAGTGAAAATTAGTTTCACACCTGTGATGTACAGATATATTTAATTGACAAAGTATAATGTACTAACAAGAAACAATGGGAAAATAGTCGATAAAAATTAGCATTACAAAGTGTCAATTTAAATAGCAATAATAATATTGTTATCAATCATGTAATGATTAGCCTCGTCCCATTACACAATCCTGCATCATGGTCATTGTTTCTCAACATCATCATTGGAATACTGACCTTTAGCATCAATTCATGGATAAGCGCACATGAACACTTTATACTGTTCAAGATTTCCATAGAGTGAATATCTTCAAACAAACATATGTTGTTCTCTGTCCTGCACAAAGTATCTGAACTTAAATAAGAAAGCGATGATTGATTGAAACCATGTTCTCATTTATGGTTTGCACAAAGTCAAGTGTTGTTGTAAGTATAGCTCTCCCCTGCGGACATGATATATCATCAAAGATGCATGAAAATGATGGATATGCACTTTCAATTATGGGTTCGAAGGGTTTATTCGACACATCTAACAGTAAGTCATTTGGCGCCTATTCTTGCATGGTCATCATTATCACCTCTGAACGTCTTGTCTCCTATACTTAAAATCCACTCAGAGAAGGCCTTCAACTCGAGTCCACATTCATTGTTCCCAAGATTTTGGAGTCTTATATTTTTCGTCAGTCTCGAAACCTTGCAATGTGTCCATAAGTATGACAAATTAATTATTGCCAAGACAGTTTCTTGCCTACTCCCTTTCAGAATAACAAACAGAAATTGATAAAAATTCGGGCTGAATACAACCATCCAGCCTCCAAAAGGTTGATTGCAGGTACTAGATTGTCTAACGTTATCATATCGCGTAGAGTTCTGTCAAGAGTCTCAAAACATGTCTATGTAACGTTGGTGCTTCGTCCCAAATTATAAGCTTTGTTTTTACTATAAACTCTGCAGGTTTGGTTCCCTAAAAAATATTGCATGTTAAGTCTTCATTGGCGTTTAGGGGAATAGCAAATCTTGAATAAGTTGGTCGACCGCTGGACAACAAAAGAGATGCTATACCACTGGATGCAACATTCAAATCTCACCATTTGACCGCAATGCAGTACAAAGCGTATTCCATATAAATGTTTTTTCAGTTCCATCGCAACAATAGAGGAAATAGATACATCCTTTGACAAGTTCAACATATTACATAATTGCATTATAAACACATATTTTCTCATCTGTCAATATTTACAATAGTCTTTTGTGTTCGTCAACCAAAGACAATCTATAATATTTCAGCTTGTCGTATATTTGGTTGGAAATTCTGCAGAGGTCAACCCTTTTGCTTCAACATATTCCTTGTTTGCATCTATCCATACAGTAAACATACTTTGCTTAGATGTATGACAATTCAATGGGATCATTATCATTAAAAATACATTTCTCATCAGGGAGGTGGATAGATGACAATCGTTCGACTTGGGGTCTCTAAAGTGTATATCGTAATCGAACAACCGCCAAGCATCCTCACATGGTGAGAGTTATCTGCAATCTAAGTACATATTTATTTTGTCTACCGTATCTTTATTTACTTTCATCATTAATAGAGCTTTGGTAAAAATGCGGTAATTCGGTCATGCCCTTTGTTTAAATACTTGAAAAGATATTTAATAGATCGAGCCTAATTGCACGATTCAACGTTGATATGAGCATCATAATCTATAAGCGGATATTGATTATGAGGAACAATATATTGGTTATCAAGCTCTATACTATTCTTGTCTACAGTCCTTCCATTGTCACGACGTTTGTAAATCGGATAGCCAGTATCATCAACAACTGTGGATTCTGGATATTTTTTAGGGTAATGTTTACTTGTTTATCATTAGACATGCACTGAGAGTCACATCCTCGCACGAACTGTGAATAATAAGATCTTTAATAACCCCATAATATTGAGGGTTAGTCAACTTATCAAGAATATTAGCATAAATTATATTGTTAATGTGTTTCGCGATGAATACATGACAACTTCAGTCATGAACAACAAAATATGTGCATGGGGCATACTTCGCTTTTGAAATTCAATTGTATACATTGCTTAACAGAAATAGAACATAAAGATCATGAGGTGATATTTAAGCCTCTGTTCGGATAATTAGAAATGATTATAATTTGGTTTATTTGTGTTTTTAGTGATGGCAACGAGGCGGCTCAACCCGTCGCCCTGTTTAATTTTTTTTTTTTTTTTTTAGTATTTTTTCCTTTTTTCATTCATTTTGTTTAATTAATTTATTTCTAGGCGGGTTCGGGTTGGATTTTTTTGCCATCTCTATGTGTTTTCTAAGTAAAATGTATAGTTGAAAAGTTGAGAGAAAATGTGTGTGATTAAAAATTAATTTGAGAAACTGTGTAAATTATAAATTGATTTATAATCCAAAAAAACCAACTTACCGAACAGAGAGTCGTGATATAACAAAATGTCCAACCACATATATTAGTTAGGTATATATGAAGATTACTTGATCTTATTGGACCAAAAATCACATTCTACGGAAGATATTTTATAAGTACATCTAATTTTATCTTAAAACTTTGCACAATATTAGGTCGATCATCTACCCTCAACCATTTATTTTGAAGAAATCGAACAACCTCGGGCCATTTCGATTTCTTAATTTAGAATTAGTCACTTAATTGGGATTTTATGTTTGTAAAATCAATAATAGAGTATAATAGTTTTCGTAACACCGTTTGATTTATAAACTGATTTATTTATGATTTTGAGGTAAAAAATAATGGTTGAAAAGATGAGAGAGAAAATGTGTGTGACTAAAAAGTGATTTGAGAAATTGTGTAGTTTTTAAATTGATTTATAAACCAAAAAAGTACGATTACAAAAAGGAGGCTTAATATAACCTCAAGTCGATTTTATTGCTTTGTGTGTTATCGTACATATTCGATTATGATCAATTTATCGTATTTTTTGAACCTTCGCAAACTGTTTTTTATTTGAAATTGAGTTTTGGTGAGTTACTGGTATATAACGTGTGTGATGCACGTGATATTGTAATGATATTATGATATTTGAAAGTATGCATATATGTTTTTTTAAATTGAATAAAAATAGTCCAAATTTCCCTACATATTTTACCCAAAAAATATTCAAAGTGTTGATTTAGACAATCTCAATATCGAACTCAATTTACCTTAAACATTATCAAATTTCTAAGTACGCAATACTCATATCAATAATATATCTTTCTTCTAATTACTAATTTTTGACTTCTTTAAATTTTGTATCTCCTAAAATGTATTCTTAAGCTACCTTATTCGAAAAAACTAGAGTTTTGAGGATTTCTTCTTCTATGTGTATATATAGTTCATAATCAATTAGGTATCATTTGAAAATTTAACCATATTTTAGAATCAAGATGAAACAAATCAATTGTAATATGACGTAAAAAATGTTTATCATGCATGTGAAGTTAGAACTTATAAGAACATTTGATCATAAATGTCTGAGGAAAATTGAGATGTATCTAATCTAGATTCCCTATTAATGTATGATTATTCGAGCCAAAGAAGATATCATATTTAATTAGAGTAATATTTGATCAGGAAAATTGTACTAAATTCGATGCCTTCAAATTTCTAGTTCAACATTGAGGTGGGCAAAAAAATCGGAACCATATGATTTTAAAAAAATAAAATAGGAAATGGTTTCAGAATCGAGAACCGATTGGTTTTCGGTTCGGTTCTGCTTTTAGAACCGAAAAACATAAGTTAGAACCGATCTTTGATTTTTTATTTTTTTATTTTTTTATGGTCTTAATTGGTTGTCCTAAAACTAAAAATTAAAAGAATTTATAATTTTTTGGGGTAAAGTGAAAATGATTAATTTCTTTTTATGAAATTTGTTACGTTTCTACCTCGTTGTAACTTTTAACTTCACACTTGGACTGAAATTCTTAGTAAATAATAATCGAATGAGACTAACTTATTAATAAGCGAAGTTGTAAATGACCATGATGAATTTAATAAAATATTTAAATATAAATATAAAATAATTAATAATAATACATTTAAAATTCATGATTCACCCCACAATTTTACTATATTGCCATACTAGAAAAATCTTCTAGGCCATTTATTTCATTTTTGGTTTATAAATATCTTCTGATTCATGGAGAATCCTATACTTTTTTCGGGGTGAAAGGATTTTCGAAATCCTTGATCTTGGTATATTTGGTAGAAGTTTATTTTTGGTTATTGACTCACTTCTCGAAGCCTGATATTCCTTGATAAGCTCCCGAAAAATAATTACTATTGTAGAACTGAATTAGAACCGAAACCGAATGGTTTGATTCTTGCTATTCAATGGAACCAAATTGTTCCATTTTACAAGAACCTAAAAAGTATGGTTCGGTTCCGGTTCTTGAGATACCCAAACCGAACCATTCGACGCCTACCCCTAGTTCAGCAACTTGATTTTCGAATACAATAGAAAAGTATATACATTTACCAAAATAAATCATAAACAAATTATCTTTTCAAGAAATTTGCACTTCGGAATTTCAACGTAAAAATTTAATATAATAAGAATTTAAATTGATTGGAAAACAAAACTTAATTAATTTTTTATAAAATTAATATCTTAGAAAAACAAATTTAGCCTTTGTTTGCTAACAATGTAGCTATTTATAAACTGATTTATTTATTATTTTGAGGTAAAATTTGTGGTTGAAAAGCGGAAAGAGAAGTTTACCAAACGGAGGCTTACACGTATCATACTTCAATAATTGATTTTTGGAACAAAGAAGTGAATCTTCAAAACACTCTATTTTTATGGGTGCGGTAAGAATATAATCAGTGTCAAATTAATATTTGACAATGAAACCTAAAATTGGAATATGACTAATAAAGATAAAATATTTAATGTAGAAAGTAAAATTGGTTATATATATACTAGTGAATCATCCCGTGCGATGCACGGGAAGAAACTTTTAAATAAAAATAATCATATTCGAAATTAAATGAATTCTTAAACAAAATAAATAACATTCACAAATAAGAGATAAGTTCATCATTTATTAGTTTCATGTATAAACATCAACCTTTTAGGAAGAAGTCATACATGTGAAAATGATTATGTCCGACTCTTATTGATAGTCATGACATACGACACCATCAATGAAAATTGTTTTTTTTTTTAAATCTAATAAGTATCCTAAAATTCGAATGGCTCAACGATATCCTTGAAATAAAGAACTTGTATCATGCATTACTGTCAGATAGAATTTGACCTTATAGAATATGATCTTCAAGTTTTGTCATTCAAATAATTTTGATAAATAATGCAATATAGGAAAGAATTTTAATATGTATATGTAATAAATAACTTAAAAATAGGATTTAGTTATTAAAAATTTCAATATAACGTGATTTATAGAAATACGAATGTGTATAAATTTTAAATATAATTTTAATTAAGAATTTGACATTGGATCTGTATGACTGAGCCAAATTTATCCATAAAATTAAGACCAATAAAATATCACAATTATTATAAGAAATTAATTACGTATTAAATGTAATTATCTATAAAAATATTTAATAATTTAATAATACGTTATAAAAAAGAGCTCCAATTTTTAGATGTACTAAATAACTAAAAATAAGATTATTTATATAAAAAAAAAACTATATGTATGATGTGATTTATAATTTAGTACTCACTCCGTCCCATAAATATAGTCCTCTACTCATTTTCACACAGATTAAGGACAAAATGGAATATAAAATATTAATTTCACTCTTAAAAAATAAAGTAAACTATCTTTTTGAGACGGACAAAAAAGAAATAGTTGATTATCTTTATAAGATAGAGAGAGTAATATCTAGTAATAAAATTTCAACATAATTTTTAATTGAAAATTTTACTTTGGATTTGTATAAATGAACACAAATATTTATTTGTAAGTTTGAAAACGTTAGAAGAACACTTTTTTTTTTTTTTAATGAAAAGAGAGGTTTTGACAAAAAAAAGCCAAACATAAATAATAAAACCAAACAAATTATCGTTCTTATATCATAAAAAATAAAAAAATAACTTCTCGGTAAAAGCAAATTTTAAAAAAAAAAAAATTCTAGTTTCTTATTTTTATTATTTTTTATACAATGTGATATACAATTTCATCAAATATATATGCTGACACATGAATAATATGTTTTTTCTTCACTCAACGGTCGAAACCATTAATTAACATATCTATCAAACCCAAAACTATTCTAAATAGCCCAACATTAGTTAACACATTGCAACCCCAACAGAGAAATCTAGAACATAATATAAATAGATTATTAACAAATCCTCTTATTAGTCTAAAATAATTTTGTATTCTATATTGTTTTCGAAGCTTTCTCTACAATATTATTGTTTTAATATTTTTTCTTTTTTGTTAGAAACCCAAATATATGTTCAACGACTCAAAATATCACAGGTCTTGAAGAAAAGAGTAGTGTCAATCTTTTTTACTTTTTCAAAAAATAATTTACTATTTTTTATTTTCAATTGGTTTGTAATATTAATAACTAATAAGTATTATCATCGCACCAGAAATTTTGAATCATAAAACGTGATAAATAGAAGGTGGAGCGGAGCGGTCATGTTAAACAGTACATATTTTTTCAAAAAAATAATCCTTTAATTGAATCTTTTATTATTGTGTATATCTTCATAATAATTATATATAACAGAAATAAAAGAGGTTGTAAATAGGAAAATGGAAAAAAAAGGATATAGAAAACAAAAATGAATCAACAGATTTTGAAAAATGGGAAAAATATGAAACAAATTCTGAAAAAGCGAAAAAGAAATAAAAGAAGAAAATAACTGGCTTTCTAGTGTAATTAGGCGGCGGGAAATAGAAGTCATGTAAACACAACAAATATTGAAGACTGTAAGTAGACGTTAGCAATTTTGAAAAGGGAATAGTACATAAATAAGGTGTTTTTAAATGTCAATTTCAAAATTAAGGTGAAACATATAAGATTTCAAAAATCAGGTTATATTTATAATCAATTAATTAAATTAAATAATTAAAATATTTTATTAATTATATGTATTAAGGTCACAATACTATATATTTGAAGTCACAAAACACAAATTTTTTAGGTCACGAATGATTTTTTGGTCACAAATTATCGAAATATTAGGTCACAAATTGAATTTATTTTTAGGTCACAATCTACAAACCACCATTTTTAAGGTCACAATTATTCATTTTCAAGGTCACAAGAAAAAATTGTAGGTCACAATCATCATTTTTTTCGATCACAACCTACCAACCACCATTTTTAAGGTTACAATTATTCATTTTCGAGGTCACAAAAAAAAAAAATTGTAGATTTCAACCTACCACCCCATTTTTAAGGTCACAGTTATATATTTTCGAGGTCACAAGAAAAAAATTGTAGGTCACATTTATATTTCAAAGTCACAACCCCAACCCACACCGCCCTCACTTCACAACTCCAAACCATCACCAGCACGGGCATCTCACCATTACATTCAACACCGTGCCACCACCATTGGCGTTTTCGTCAGCCGCCTCCACGTCAACGCCGCCTCCACCACGATTGCCGCCAGCATCCCATCTTCAAATTCCAATAACCAAAATCTCACTCCCTTCCTCACCACTATCACCGCCACTTTCCGCCGGCACTGCGACACCACCAAACCGCAGCCACCACTGCCTCAACTCCGCCTCCCCCACCCCAATCACAGCTATAGCTCAACCACAATCATCTACCACTCCACGACCGACCACCTGCCTGCATCACCACCACCCACTTCACTGCAGCCACCGCCACAAACCCATCTACATCGTCCAGATCCACACATCACCACACACATATCTGGCTATCTGCACAGGTGACAAAGCAACCATCACACGCAGATCATGCCATCGCCGTTAGTCATCAAGCGACCCTGCCTCAACACAACCGGCCCCTACCAAGGGGCAAAAAGAAAAAAAAATGAAGCCCGAACCACATCACCACCTGTAGTCAACCGTGTCTCAGCACCACTGTAACCACCACAGCTGCCACGGTGCCAAGTTAATATCATCGCCGCTTCTGCCACCGCGACCTCCACCACTTTCTCAACATCCTCTGTTCCTTTTCCACAAGCCACATCCACATCCCATTCCTATCCTACTATTCACGCTCAGATCGATGCGACGACACCGCTGCAAGATCGAAGCAGCAGCGGCGTCGCCTCCTCGAGGTAATAGCAGCGGTGCTTACCTTGAAATCACCTCTACCACAGTGGTCTGCTGGCGACGTTGAAGAAGAGGTTGGATTTGGCGGAGATGAGAGTGTGGCCTCGGGGTGGAGGTGGCTGAGGTAGTGGTGGTGTCGGGGGGAGTGGCTGAGGTTTACTGGAAATGATGTAAATTGAAGAGAGAGAGAGAGAGAGAGAGAGAGAGAGAGAGAGAGAGAGAGAGAGAGAGAGAGAGAGAGAGAGAGAGAGAGAGAGAGATTAGGGTTTGAAGTAATGTTGTGTGGTGTGAGATTGAAATGTGATTGAGGAATTAATTTAATTAATTAATTAATTGTTAAAATTTTTATTACAACCTGAAAATTGAAATTATACATATTTGATCTTATATTTGAATTTGAATATTTAAAAGTAGGGGAGGGTGTAATATCCACTTTTGAAAATAATAAATAAATATTGAAGGTCCAACTATTTTTGAAGTGAGTTTTGAAGTTGATTATTGGATAGGGGATATAAGTAGTGTGAACATGATAAATATTGAAATCTCCAAAAATTAAAAAAAAATAATAAATAAATAAAATCTGCACATAGTACAAGAGTTTTGGAGGGAAACAGTAAAGTTGACTGGAGTTGACTCAGCTGCTTTTATATATTATATAGATATATATATATATATAGTTATTATTTTTATTTAAAAGGTTTTTAGTGGAAAAGTGAAGAGTTTACATTGTAAATATATGAAAAATATTTTTTATTGACAATACGATTATAAAATAAAATAAAACGTTAAAAATTATACATTAATTAAAATTAACGGCAAATATAATATTATTAAAAGGCTTGAAGGTAAAACAATAATAAAAAAAAAATTCTCCCTTTAAGGCCTATTAGAAGTAGTTTTTTTTTTTTTTTAAATTATATGCATGTAAAAATTTTAATTCAACGAGTACACATTTTTTTCTTATATTATATGAGAGTTATTGATTTTATTTAAAAGATATTTAGTGAGAAAGTGAAGAGTTTAGATTATAAATGTATGAAAATTATTTTTATTGACAATATGAAAATAAATATAAATAAAATATTAAAAAATGTATATTAATTAAAATTAATGGTGAATATATTAAAAAGATGCAAGTGTAAAATAATCTAAAAAAGTTTAGCCCCTGTTCTCTTTGCTGTTTTGAGGTCGTTTTCTATTTTTATTTTCGAAAACGTTAAAAATGCGTTCTCTTTACCATTTTCAAAAACGCATTTTGGAAAAAAAAAATTTGTACACAAAACGGAAAACGCCTGAAACATCGTTTTGGGTGTTTTGTGTGTATTTCGACGAAAAATGTCAAAAACGCGAAAAACGCGTTTTGGGGATTTTTTTTTTTATTATTATAAAATTATCTTAACTTAGAACTAAGCTTAATATAAAGTTTTTATTTTTTTTATTTTTTTATTATTTTTTTTAGAATTATCCTAGCTTGGAACTAAGCCTAAATAATTTTTTTTTTTTTTTTTTTTTTTTTTGAGAATTATCCTAACTTGGAACTTAGTTTAAATAAAGTTTTATTGAATTCAATATCAACATTACAAAAAAAAATTAAATGAGAATTCTTGTTATATTTCAAAAAAAATACAATGATAAATGGACTCTGGTGGTTTTGAAAGAACTTGCATTTTCTGAATTTTAATAGAAGTAGAGCTTTCTCAAGTCCCGAACCTGACCAAGCTGTGTTAATATAGACTCTTAATGCTCACATTAGTGTGTTGCATGTAACCATATTTTTAGTGTATTATGAAAAGAAATTTGAGTTGGAGTTAGTAGTATTCTGCAAGCAAATTAATTAAAAATAGTTTAAATAGTGTTCTACAAAATTTCAAACAGAACGTGTTTTTCATTTTTTCATTTTCAAAAACAGTTTTCAGAAATGACAAACCAAACGCGTTTTCAGCAAATTTGAAAACAAAAATAAAAACACAAAACATTTTCGAAAATGAAAATACAAAATAAAATACAAACAGAACGCCAGCTTATCCTTTTAAGAGACTTTTAGAAGTAGTGTATATATATATATATATATATATATATATATCTTACTTTTCTTTGAATCTTTTTTATATATTTTCTTGAATAAAAATTCAATTGAACATGTAACTATGATTGATGCGTCTCTTTGGTTTTACAGGGTTAGAATTAGAAAAAGACTAGTCTCACTGTATAAACTAATAACCAACCAATTACTCGTATTATATCTAGATCTAGAAAATTATTATAACTCGGTCGTATCTATGTAGCAACGGAATATTTTATTATTATTATTATTATTTTTTTTTTTTTTTTGGGGCATAAAATTAGATTAGAAGTTGTAAGACACAACGAAAAAAAGAAAGGTGTAGATAAAATAGAAGGATGAGAGAAATAGAGAAATAAAAAACAATCAATGACATAAAATTTCAATATATACAGTATTCAGGTAATCTCATAAAAGATAATGTAATAAAGCATCACGAATCCTAATTGATTAGTCTTAATTTAATAAAGCACCATTGTACTTCGATATATACATTTGAAAGTGTAATGTCATTCAAGAGACATTTTAAAGTACAGTGATATTTCAGATACATTTGTTGAAGTACAGTGACCTTTGGAAGATTTAACTCATGCAATAAAGCATCACGAATCCTAATTGATTAGTCATAATTTAATATTAAATGAATCATCATCATGAGAACATCTTCAATGCACTATGTTAAATTGATGGAAAAATTTTAAATTTCATCTCCAATGATTTCATCTACATTTAAATATTGCTGATTACATGACTTTTTTTAAATTTAAAAATAGTAATTTATTCACAAAATGATTAATATAATATTGAACTTTTTGTTATTATAAACTATAAATGTTTTTTTCTAGGAATATATTTCATTCTTAGATTTATTTTGGTAGTTAAATTTATTATGAGATTTTTTTTAATTATTATAGAAAAAAATTATTTATTATTCTTAAATTATTATTTTTATTTGTTAAGATATTTCAATGATTAATATTTTTATACGACTTTATTTAGCGATAATTTTCGTTGATAAATTAAATTTATTAAAGTGCATATTTATTATTTTATTAATCTTAAATTTAATATAATCATAAAAACTTTGAATTAAATAATTAAAAAGTGATTGATAAGAGATAATTTTCAACGAAAATCTTGTTATCAGGATGCTCACGTCCTTTTTTTTTTTTTTTTTAAATGTCTCACATCCCTTTTTAATATAGTTAAAATAATATAAAATAAATTAACGCTAACCATTCAATCTGACGGAGCGTCAATATGTAGACGAAGTACTCGACATTATCAATTTTTTTCCAGCCATGTCAACTTAACATTTTAATTGACATTGAGCATTGTAGAGACATTTTTAACTTTTTCGTTAATTTGCTGACGTGTCAGTCATTTTTCCCAATTCACAGAGTGCATTTGAACTGCTCATAATAATAATAATAATACTTCATTCGTCCCACCAAAATACTCTCATACTCATTTTTACAGTGATTAAGAAATGTCAATTAATATTATTGAAAAAATAAATTTTACAATTACTTTTCCTAATATACCTCTAATAAATTTATATAGTCTCCCAAAAAATTGAATGAGTATAAATTTATTTAGATATACTAATAAAAAAATACATTAAATAAGGGTAAAATGATATATAAAATATTAACTTCACTCTAAAAAGAAAATAGACTATCTTTTTGGAACAAATGAAAAAAAAATAATGACATGTCTTTGTGAGACCGAGTGAGTAGTAATAATGAGGAGGAGCTTGGACCCTATAAAGTCGAAAGATAACATAGGAAATAAATTGTGCAGTTCAAAATGGGAGAAAAGTTTGGAAATATGTGTAAAATATTTAGTGTTAAAATGTGTAGTTAAAATTGAGTATCATAAAAAAGGTGATATAAAAATAATGGGGATCAAACATAATGTTAAAGTATGAAAGTATAAAAATGAAACATGTGAATTAAAAGAGTAATTTTAGGGAGACATTTTTAATTAACGTTTTTAAAAGAGTAATTATGGTGTAAATAACTACCTTACAACTTATTTTTTCACCACCCAATGTAATTACATCATGATACAATATCACTTAAAAATATTAATTAAAAATGTCTCCCTATAATTGTTCGAATTAAAAAAATGTTAGGGTCCGTTTGATCAGCATTATTTGTCAAGGAATTGGAATTTGTTTTTAAACTTTTTACTTTTTTTGCTGTTTGATTGGTAGAATTTACTCTTGAAAACCAATTCTCACTTCCCCAACACGATTGTACGATTCCTTGGATGACTGGCAAATGAATTATTCAAGGTTAGGTAATAATTGAATTCCATGACAAATAATAAATATCACGTTTGATCATTTTTGAAATTTTTTTTACTTTTTTCACTTAAAAAATTAAACTAATCAAACACGTTAAACTTTCAATTATCAAAAATTCAATTTCCTAAAATTTGTTTTCTTTTCATTCAAATTTCATACTCGATATCAAACGGAAATGAAAAATGAGAAAATATTTTTGTTGCCACAAGTACAGGCACAATTGGTGAGCCCCACATGTCTGTGACCGACGCAATACGTGTGCCCTCACGGGTAACAAAAAAGGACTTTGAAAAATGAATGGAAAATTATTAGAGTACTGCAAGGGGGGTTGGCAACCACGTATCCCACAATAGGGGGTGGACCCCACTTCCCCGATTGTGGTGGGCGGTACGCGGTACAGCCCCCTGCGATACTTATAGTACTGCCCAAATGAGCCCTACAAATGATACAGAGGTTTAAATAGTAAATATTAGCCCTATTTTATTTTATTTTTTATCGAGCCTGATTTTTATTAAATTTTTCTCATTTTTCTACAGTATTCAATTTCAATCATTCATCAAAAGTCAAGCTTATAATTTTTTTTTTTTCAATCAAATCTCAACCATCATTTCTCTTAAAAATCAATATTCATTTCAAAAAAACTCATTTTAATCAATACCAAACACACTCCGAATTGATTCTGTATATGATAAGTTCATTGGACATGGATCTTCTTCGGTAGAATCGGGAGATTGATTACTCTTGCAAACATGACTCAGAGAAAAATGGAATATCAAATTTGTTTCAACAAATCACGACTAGCAATAATAAAGTGGTTGGTTTATCTACCATTCATTCAGATAGTCAAACTTCAAATAAAGGCATAGAATAGACTTGGATAGTCAAACTTCCAGCCATTTATTTCCTCGAGAAGTTTGATTGATGATCACAACAAAGTAAGAATAAGAAGAAAGAAAAACATGAGAAATGACTCTAAACATGTTTTTTACCAAAAGGTAAAAATAATATGTTTTTAAAAATAAAACTTTTATTAATCTAAACTCACTTTGAAATAAAAGAAGCCAGACGCTGGATCAGATTCTTTGCTTTCTCTGTTTGAGGATTGAAGATATGAAAACAATGAGCTTCTCCTTCAACCTCCACCATCTCCACCTCCCCATTCCAACCACTTTTCTTCAAAGTCTCAACATAAAGAACTCCTCTCGACGCCAGTACATCCTTCTCTGCTAAATAAACCAGCAGCCTTGAACACCCCAGCCCCGATAAACTCGGCGCATCATCAGCAAATGGATTGATCATGGCATTGTCAATCCCACCAGGAGCTGATGGATAAACCAATAACCAAGTCTTATGTTGTAGACTCTGCACAATTTCTTCTTTTGTTTCGGACCCAATTGGCTTTGATCCCCAGAAGTAAGGATGAGATAGAAATCCACCCACAATTTTCACATCCCCTGGTAAAGGTTCTGCCCCAACTCGGAGAAGCATATTATGAACTATATTGCCTCCTGCACTGTCGCCACCTGTATAGATCTTACTGAAATCACCGTGCTCAGTTAGCCATGGTTCCTTTTCGATCCCAGATTTATCGATAACGTGGGAAGCTACCCATTGAAGAGCAGCCCAGGAATCCTCATAGGCTATAGGCAAAGGGTGTTCAGGGGCAAGCCTGTACTCAACAGAAATGATTAGTGATTTTGCTTCAGCAGCTAATAAGTTAAGGTAACGTTGATCGAAGAAAGAGAAGGCGGATTCAAGGCAAAATCCACCTCCATGGTAGTAAACCAAAACTGGGAGCTTTTGGCTTGGTTCTGTGAGTTTTGGGAGGTGTAGTCTGGCTTGAATCACTGGTGAAATGTTTATGTCTTTTGAGGCCACGCCGGTGGCAGGGTCATCCGGCGACGGAGGAACGTAGGGTGAACCGAAGATTCTCTCGACAGTGCCATCTTTGTACACTTTGATAACCGGAGAGAGGTCGATGAGAAGCTCTTTGGTGGTGTCGGAAGCCATTGCAGTATTTCTTAGTGGTTGATAGAGAGAACCAGTAAAATCTTTGGTGGATTTGTGTTTGGCAAACATTGAAACATGTTTTAAAACACGTTTTCTTCAAATCATTTTTTAAAAATACATATTTTTTTTCTTTATTTTTTAATTATACATTATACCTAAAAAAATATAAAATAATATGTTTTTAAATAAAAAACTTTTAACAAACGTTATCCAACCAAAATCCGGCATAAAGTTTCCATTGATGGGTGTAAACATCTTTAAAAAAGATATATTGGTCCGTTAAAAGGGATTTATAATATGAAAAATTTTGATTTTTATTATTATTTTTTTATGAAATTTTAGTTTAAAAATATTTAAAAAATAAAAATTTATGAGTTTGATTAAAAATGATAGTTGAAATTGAGGATGAAAAATTGGATTAGCCTATGTTCGGCTACTAACATAGGAAAAAAATGGTTTTTTTTTTATTGTTTTTTAGATAGATGAATGGTTAAAAATTAATGAAAAAAAATATATAGAATTAGAGATTGATTTGAAGATTTGTGTAATTCAAAAAGTGATTTAAAAATCAGTACATTACCGAAAGGAGAATTTTTTTTCATCAAAAAAGCTTTTACTTTTACAACACATTTCTGTTGCCTTGACAGGTGTGAGCCCACACACGTGCTGCACAATACCTGTGATAGACACATTAGCTGTGTTACCTGTGGCTGTGATTACACTATACACTTCATTCTTTTACGCAATGATTATAATTTAAAAATAAGACAATTTCTCAAACTATTTATTAATCATATATATTTTTTCTCTCAAATTTTCAACCATTAATCTATCTAAAAAACATCAAAAATTCAAAAAAAAATAAAAAAAAATACAGCATTTGAGCCGCTGAATAGTTTGTTAGCTGTGCCCGGACAACTTTTCTCAGGGAATTTTCAAAAATGTTAAATTCTATGCTAATCACAAAAGTTGTGTCTTAGCATCTGTTTGTTAAAACTTTTTTGTTTAAAAATATTTTTTTTTATGTTTTCTAGGTAAAATGTGTGATTGAGAAATAGAGAGACAAAATGTGTGTGGTTAAAAAGTGATTTGGGAAATTATGTAGGAAAAAACATGTTTGCCAAACACAACCTAATAGTTTTTTCAAAATGTCCAATTCTTGGTGTGATTTGACCATATTACCCTTAATAAACCTAATATATATATATATGTGTGTGTGTAATATTTTGATTAGACCTATGAGTTGACTAGTACTTGTTAATATCCATTAGTTTCATTCAAATCTTGAGAAATAAACACTATAATTACTTGAGACAAATATTTTAAACTTGTATTACCATTTTTTTTTTTCAAATTTTCGAGAGGTACATGGCATGAAATTGTTGAAGAAATTTTGAGAAAAAATTTAAGACATATTGTGGGATTCATTTGGCATACACGGAAAATCATTACAATGTATTATTCTCAATTTTTTTTCCATTGAGAACTTGCATTTACTTATTTTGCATTATCTTAAAAAAATGGAGATAAATACTAGATAATTAGTTGAACTAGTTTTTAAGATAATCAAAGTATTGTTGTCAATATTATGATCATTGTGTAGTGTTATTCTCAAATCATGTCACTTTTTGTATCATTTATGTTAGTAAAATGAGGTATTTGTGTATTGAATATGTCATTAATAGTGGAAATGAAATGTTTCTAAAAAAAAAGGTATTTGGAGAAGATGAGATGTGCAAGTGTTGAGGGAATTACGTGTTGTCATTCTAGACATTTATAATATCGAGAATGACATTTAAAATATTGTTCTAGATAGTTTTAAGTCGAGATTGTGGTTAATGTACTCACAAATGTTAATCGTTTGAAACGCCTTCTTTTAGATAGTTTTTTTTTGTATCCGCTTATCTTGTGTTAGCTCATGACAATATTGTTCTTGGCATCTAGGTATGGAAAATATAATGAGGTTCGTTGTATTGCACAGTGGAACTTTTCTCAACCTCGATGAAAACTGGAAGTGGCTTAACAACTGGACAACGTCCATTGTTATTAGGAGTGACGTTACATTCAAGGTACTTTTGAAATTACTTTCCGAGAAGCTCAGCAATGATAGACTCAAATTTCAAATCCAGTTAAAATTCAAAGTTCCAAACATGAATATACCACCAGCTGATGTGTTAAATGATGAGAATTTGCAATGGTACATTTCTGTGCACACCTCTGTTGAAATTCTGGTCACAATAGGCTCAAGCTTCGACATCCAACATCGACGAGTAGCAGGAGAAGATAATGAATCTCGTATTTTTGCCTTTTTGGTATTTTACAAGCTTTTCATGCTCACCAATAATTTTTTGTATTAATCAACCATGTATTTTGTTGTTACTAGTTCATAGGGTATAGTAGTTTAGATTTGCTCATGTAGTATTTAATGTTACAAACTTTGATGAATGGTTTGTTGATTTATTTTAATTCTCTACGTTCTGTAATTTCATATTCAAACTCGATGTATGAAGTGTCCAGAGCGACATTTAATGGGACATAATTTAGTCCAATATTTTACTCGCATTTACGTCAACGTAATATTACATTTCAATACATATCGTCTTGCTTTTATTCCAGTAGCTTCATTGAAAGATAATTAGTTTTATGATGACACAAAATAAAATGCTAATTAACCTACAATAACATTAAAAGGGAAATCACTTCGACTACTCTTCAACAGTGGAAATTCCAGAAAGCTCATTGGCTTCGTCCTCGTCCGAGCTTATAACAATGACATCTTTCATGTTCACGGGAGGTGGTCCATCTTCGTCATCGGTCTCGTTCACTTAATGAACACCAAACAAGACATTAACTTCTTCCACTGTTAAAGCCACAGGGACATTCATTTGTTCATCTTCATTTACTAACGTTGGAAATGGAATCGAGTGTACACTCACCCTGTGTCCCGGGGGGGCAGCATGGAACAAGATCAAGTTCCCCCTCATCATCGGAGTCGATGATGATTGGATTTTCAGCAAAAGACCTCGGAGGAGAGTTGTGTAATCCATTGTTGACATTGTTTTTCGATTGCGGCGTTAGTTCGTAATTTCGTTGGCCTTCCGCATCATCTCCATTGTTAGTAGTAGACCTAGGTGTGGAGTTGCTTATACTTGTACCGATAAACAAGAACTCAGACTATTTTATTGCACTGTTTAGCCAAGAATTCCATCAAACAATATCCTGTACTTATAGAGCAAAAGGAAAACACTATTCAATGATAACTACCAACTCTTTATTTAATGTATTAAATCATGATTGACATACACTTTACATTTATGATTTCCTAAATCTCAACTTTTTATTTTTACTGCACTACATGTCATTAAAAAAGTAATTATGTAGTCTTCCACCACCAATGTTTAAGGTTAAATTATACATCCATTATTTGCAATTGAACATATGTTTTGAACACATTCAACCGATAAATCTAGGATAGGCCTAGAATAAAAGATAATATTACATCTATTATTATTACGTGATTGTTTGAGTAGGCAATGTGAAAGATTAACAAAATCTCGACATTCATCAAATGTTTCATGAAATTGAACAATATTCTCGACATTTTGAATTGTCATTCTCGACACTTGAGATCTGTTTTTCTAGACACTTGACATATTCAAATGTCTAGTTTGACAAAATCTGTTCAGAACAGTTACAGTACGCAAAAGTACATAAAAACCCATTCAAATGTAGAAACGAAAGTTAAAATCTTGGCAGTAGTCGAGAAACAATATTTTGATGACAAAATGACATCATCATAGCTAGTCTTCTACGCAAAAAAATACATGTAGGAAAATGTTTTTAACTCTTTCTCTTGTCATTATGCTTGGTCTTCTTTCGTCCACTGCGTGTGTAAGGAGTTTTCGTGGTATCACTTGGAATTTTTATCCGGATGGAACGTGATCTACGAGGCAGTACATCACAAGAGTTGGTTGCTTCTTCACTTGCAACAATCTCTTCGATGTTTGTTGCCTTATCTAAAATCTTAGTTGTAGCTCCCTCCACTTCAACTGCATTTTCTTCTAGAGGTAACTGAAATGTGAGTTCATTAAATAAATGGGTGAGAGTGTTTAATACAAAAATGAACTCCATGTAAATTGTTGATGCTGCCGTGAATAATGAAATCAAAAGCAAATAGTAGAAAAAGTAAAAAAGAACTCAACTAGCTCGGCATACATAAAGGAGTGGTAGTATGATGAGCATCCTAGTTTGTACATATAGTGCAGGAGAATATAATATTAGGTAGCACAACAAATATATAAACTATTTAGGAAATATTTTAATGTCCAGCAGCTTCAAAGAATAAGGGAACAAAACCTAGCTTCAAATTTCAAATTAATTAATCCAAGAAAATGAAGAAACATCAAACACTCAATATCCAATATATATCAACACAGGCAAAACCATGAACTGAAACCCAATCAAATATGTGAAAAGAAGAAAATCTATGAAGGAAAAAAATCAAAACTATTATTAGATAGTGCCTAAGAAAAGGGGAAAGCATAAAATGAGGCCTCAATGATGAGAATGCAAACAAATCCAGGTTTTCAATATGAAGCTAATGGATCAAAACAACTTTCCTGTTGAAAACGGATGTCAATAGTTCAATAGCCTTTTTAAAGTTTCAAACCGACAAATACATACATAAGCAACATGGGATAAATTGTGAGAGCTTTCTTCCTTGTATATTAACAGCCCTACTCATGCTTCTTCCATTTTTAGCAACATGAATTGTTCCAATAGGCAACATATCATAAGCATAAATAAATGAAAATATTAAAGTTTTCATTAAACGCAAAAAAATAAAATAAAAATAAAATTTGAATAAAAAAATTAAATAAAAATACCAAACAGACAGACCCAAGAAAATGAAGCTAGAACTTACACAATACCATTTTCGTCATTTCCATGTCGAGAAATCAGTACAAATCTGAGGAAGAGTTGCGTTTAAATTTGAGGAATACTAAAACTCTAGGTAGTTGGGGGATTTAAAATTAAAGTAAGAGACTAACTTAAATCTTTAGCAAAACTCTAGGCTTTAAAATGAATTTTGGCTTTTATAATCAAACCCCATTCCCAATTCATTATTATGCTCGACATTTTTAACAGAGGAAAATCAAGTTGGAAGAAATAGTTTGAAATGCTTTGTGTGAGATGATGATCAATGAAAATAAATGATTAAAGTGTTCAGAGATTTACCTAGTTGCAGTATTCAAGCCTCTAAGAAATATGCCATTTGTGAGGAATCAGAGAGATGGAGACGGAGGGCCCATAGGAGAAGGGGGCTGCGTCTGTAAGGGGGCTGTGTGTGAGAGATATGAACTTAGGGCTTCAACTGAATGGTTACCTTTCTGAAAACACACAAAGTCCAAATATATGTTGGATAAAAGAATGAACCTTCTATGATATTATGTGTTGAGTTTTCATTGGTTCAAGTACAATAAAATATTATAATGAAGACATTCTTATGTCTATGGAATTTCAAATTTCTATTCAGGGCATTTTAGTCCGAAAATGATGGAAATGGATATCACTAAATTTTGAGACATTTTTGCAAGTGATAATTTAAAAATTGACATTTTATGTAATTTCCTCATTTTCTCAAGGGTTTGGTATTATTTAAGAAAGAAAATAAAATTTAATGAATAATAATTTTTAAGAGAATGGAAGGTTGAGATTTTATTGAAAAATCAAATATTGTGAATTTGACTTTTAATTTTTTCGTACAAATAAAAATACCAAGATTATAATAACATGTTTGTTGTATTTTTGCAATATTCTTACAACCTTGCTACATAAACAAAGCTCTTAACAAAAGTTTCACATAGGGGTTGATGTCGATAATCATTGCTCTTGAGCTCACACATCATATGTGAGAGCTTTTGTTAAACTCTTTATCAAGAGCTTTGTTAAAATAAAATAATTCATCTTCGTGAACCTTTTTGAATGCACGTACGAACAAATTTTATAACGATGGGACTTCACCTGATGAGAATCGCGAAGGTCCAACTTCATCGCATGAACCTGTGATCCACAATGTTTCAAGATCAAAGTTCAAGGAGTCTCACGACAGTGCACTCAAGCAAGATTCGAGGTCGAATCATTTTCAAGAGAGAGGGGATGATGAGAATCGAGAAAGTCAAACCTCGATGCGCAAGCCTGTGGGACCCAAACGAGATCCGATGACAAGGAGGTTCAAGATTCGAGGCTAAACAAGTAATTAAAGTCAAGAAAAGCAAGCCGAGAATCAAGTTGGAGGCAAAAAGAAGAAGAAATTGGACTCAGCCAATTTCGGTCGACCGAAAGTTTGCAGAGATTTTTGAAGGCAGCCTCGGTCGGGTTCGGCTGAGGCTTGGTCGACCGAAAGTCCCATTTCGGTCGATCATGTGATCGACCGAAAATGGTTCGATCGACCGTGTCGGTCAACCGAAACACACCGTTTCACAAAAACGGGGTTTTTGTTGCAATTTTCACAAAAACGGGGTTTTGTTGCAATTTCCGAAATTTGCACCTTTTGCCCAATTTTGTACATTATATACTCTTTTCTTTTCATTTGTAAAGATAACTTGGTTGTTCATTTGAATGCTCTTGAGAGCTTGGTCTTGAAGACCCCCTTTGAGGTAAGGTTACTCCTTTGTTCTTGTTATCTTCTTGGAATTTAATCAACTTTGCTTGAGTATTGTTATTCTTGTGTTGTTGTTTATTTCCCCCACCTTGAAATTTGTTTAAGTGACCCCCATTGGGCTAGGGTTTGTTAATCCTTGAATTTTGGGTTAGAATTAAACTTGGGTTAAGGTGTTTATCCATTTATTTACCACTTTAGCTTTCTTGGGTTGGTATTAAAATTGTTGTGGGAAATAAACAACAACACAAGAATAACAATACTCAAGCAAAGTTGATTAAATTCCAAGAAGATAACAAGAACAAAGGAGGTTTTAACCTTACCTCAAAGGGGGGGTCTTCAAGACCAAGCTCTCAAGAGCATTCAAATGAACAACCAAGTTATCTTTACAAATGAAAAGAAAAGAGTATATAATGTACAAAATTGGGCAAAAGGTGCAAATTTCGGAAATTGCAACAAAACCCCGTTTTTGTGAAACGGGGTGTTTCGGTTGACCGACACGGTCGACCGAACCATTTTCGGTCGATCACATGGTCGACCGAAATCCCATTTCGGTCGACCAAGCCTCAGCCGAACGCGACTGAGGCTGCCTTCAAAAATCTCTGCAAACTTTCGGTCGACTGAAATTGGCTGAGTCCAATTTCTTCTTCTTTTTGCCTCCAACTTGATTCTCGGCTTGCTTTTCTTGACTTTAATTACTTGTTTAGCCTCGAATCTTGAACCTTCTTGTCATCGAATCTCGTTTGGGTCCCACAGGCTTGCGCATCGAGGTTTGACTTTCTCGATTCTCATCATCACCATTTCTAATTTTCTGTGATCGAATAACAACAAGAAGTAAAGAGATCAACCCAAATACTCTTCGCGCTTATTCACCAAAATAACATTAAAGGTGAAATAACAATAACCACTGTTTGGTATAAATTAAAACCTTATTTTAATCTAAGCCACTGTATGATGTTATTTAAAAAAAAAAAATTTCTATAGTACTCAATTTTAATAACATATTTTAACAATCAAAAATTTTACACATAAACCTAAAAATCTCCTTTCATTTCAACCACAAACAATATCACTTCAATCACTGTTCAAAACAAATTTTTTCCTCAAATAATGATCAAATAGAGGTTAAGTCAAAAATCAATAATCAATCTCAATCACATATTTTATAGGACCCACAACTTTTAAACCACATATTGATGTGAACCCCTTTGGTATATTGACCAAAAATTCCCACACTAATTGGAATGACCCAAGAAAACTAAAATCGACATGAAGACACCTTAACCCAACTTCAAATCCCACCCAAAATTCATAGGTTAAGGAACCAAGCTCAATGGATAAAGATTAAACAAATTTCAAGGTGGTGAAAATCAACAACATCACAAGAATATAATTACTCAAAATGAAGTTGAATAACTTCTAAGAAATTACAAGAGGAAGGGAAGATTTACCTTACCTTGACACCATTCTCAATCAATGTTCAAAGCTAGGGTTCTTGAGTCAAGAGGTAATGAATATATATTACAAAACTTGGGGATAAATCAAAAATTGGATAATTGCATAAAAACCCCGCGTTTTTAGGTTCACCGTGTTTCGGTCGATCACACGGTCGACCGAAGTGACACTTTCGATCGAATGGTGATCAGCCGAACCTGCCTGAGGCTACCCTTGAAAATCCTGCAGACTTTCGGTCGACCAATAGAACTTTCGTTCGACCTAAGTTCCTGAGCTTCAAATTTTATGTAATTGACTACGGTTTTGCTCTCTTCGAGTTGGACTTGATTTTGGAGCTTGTAAATGAGAGCATCTCCAGCAGTCTCTTTAAACTTGTAATGCTCTCTAATTTGAAGAGCCAACTCTTAAAATTCCACTCCAATAGACTCTCTAATTTAATATTTTAATTTAGAGAGTTAATATTTTAATTTAGAGAGTGGGTTTGGCTCTCCAAATTTGGAGAGCCAAACTCACTCTCTATTATTAAATGCATTCCAAAAATTTCACTTTTCAATGCTAATTTTATATACGAATCAAATGCTTCATCTTCATTTCAAATACCATTTTCTTCTTGTTCAGCTTCCACGCCATATCAGTCAGAATATTTCCATTCCTTCAAAATGAATTTTCAGACCACTATGGATGAAAATCAATACAATTTCTTAAATGAGATCCCACAGTTGTCAACCCAATTTCCAGGCTATGATGATCAATCTCCTGATTTAAATCCTCCAATAACTCCAATGGAACCCAACCCTAAAAGATTAAGAGGTGGCAATTTTACAGTGGAAGAGGATCTTCTCATTGTATCAGCTTGGCTCAATATAAGTTTGGATGCACTACATGGAAATGAACAGAAACATAAGGCTTTTTGACATAATCTCCTTTTATTGAGCAACTCTCCGTCTACAAAAGCTATTGCCATCTCCAAATCATCATCACTATCGGAATCATCAAGAATCATTTGGATCAATCTACTTGAATACATATTTAAAAAGAGCACAAGAGGCAGAGGACAAATGAACACTAGGAAGGAAAATGGTCACAAAGTAATAATTTCAGTAGCAATTATCTATACTATTTTAGAATTGTCATCATCAACTGCGCTTACCTTTTCAACTGGAATGCTTTACAATTCTTCCACTTCTTCTGCCAATATTTTAGCAAATGTGTTTCATCGGAGCTTTAGTGACAAATCCAATTCTCAATTATTTATGCGTAATAGTTGAAGGTGGAAATGAGAGACCAATTTTTTTATTTACAGAGGAAAAGGGGAGGGAAATAATAAAATAATTAGGAGGGAAATATGTAAGAAATTGAGAGGGAAAATAAATACTTCTTGGAACAAGTAAAATAAAGAGCATGAAATAAAGAGGCTGTTGGATTGTTTTTAAAAAAATTGCTCTCTAAATTTGTAGATGCTCTCTACAATACAAAAGATGCTCTTTAAATATAAAGAGGCTTCTGGAGATGCTCTGAGTCCCACCATCGACTCTTGAACCTTTCTGACCTTGTCATGGGCCCCAGCGGAACATGAATCGAGCGTTGACTTCCTTGATTCGCGGGTTGACTTCCTTGGTTTCCATCATCCCATCCCTCTTGAAAATGATTCTTCCTTGAATCTTCTCTTGCATCAAAAGGGGATAAGTCAGAGACGTTAAAAGAAGCCGATACATTGTACTCACCAGGAAGGTCAAGCTTGTATGCGTTGTCATTAATTTTCTCAAAAATTTGGAACGAGCCATCACCACGTGGCTGCAGTTTGGATTTTCTATAAGTGGGGAACCGCTCTTTCCTCAAATGCAACCATACCCGATCAACGGGCACAAATGTCACCATTTTCCTGCCCCTGTTAGCACTGGATGTATATTGTTCATTCTTCTTTTCGATTTGGAGTTTGACCTTCTCGTGGAGAGATTTGACCAACTCCGCCTTTCTTTTCCCATCCAGACTACTTATTTCATCAATTGGAAAAGGAATCAAATCTAAAGGAGTTAACAGATATATACAATTTCAAATGGAGAAAAAGAGGTAGTAGAATGAACCATTCGATTATAGCAAATTCAACATAAGGTAAACATGCTTCCCAATTCTTTAGGTAGCTTTTAAGGATAGTGCGAAGGAGTTGTGTTAAGTTTCTATTAACCACTTCGATTTGGCCGTCAGTTTGGGGATGACAAGTTGTTGAAAACAAAAGTTTAGTTCCCAATTTCCCCACAACACCTTCCAAAAGTGGCTAAGGAATTTGACGTCCCTATTTGACACAATGCTCCTAGGAACCCCATGGAGTTGCACTATTTCCTTAAAGAATAGGTCGGCTATATGAATGGCATTATCAGTTTTATGGCAAGCAAGAAAATGTGCTATTTTGCTAAACCTATCTACAACCACAAAGATGGAATCACTACCCTTCTTAGACCTAGGCAATCCCAAAATAAAGTCCATAGAAATTTCAGTCCAAGGTTTGCTGGGGACAGGTTGGGGTGTATACAGGCCATGTGGGGCTACCTTGGATTTGACCTTCTTATATGACACACACCTAGAACAAATTCTTCAACATCTCTTAGCATCTTCGGCCAAAAGAAAATGCTCTTATAAAACTTCCAAAGTCCTCTTTACCCCAAAATGACCCATTAGACCACCCCCATGAGCCTCCCTAACCAACAATTTCCTCATGGAGCAATTTGATACACAAAGTTTGTTCTCGGGAAATAAAAACCCATCATGCCGATAAAATTTGTCACAGGAAATACTTTCACAAGACTCAAATACACTTGAAAAATATACATCATGTATATACAATTCCTTAATACTTTCAAAGCCCAACAATTTGGCACCCAAGGTGGAGATAAGAGCATACCTTCGAGAGAGGGCGTCGGCTACTACATTATCCTTACCTTGTTTGTATTTGATGACGTAGGGAAAGGTCTCCACGAACTCCATCCACTTAGCATGCCTTTTGCTTAATTTGCCTTGCCCCTTCAAGTGCTTCAACGACTCATGATCCGTGTGGATGACAAACTCCCTCGGCCACAGGTAATGACTCCATGTCTCCAATACTTTCAACAACGCGTAGAGCTCCTTGTCATAGGTTGGGTAATTCAAAGTGGCCCCATTGAGCTTCTCACGAAAATAGGCAATTGGCCTTTTCTCTTGAATCAACACCGCTCCAATACCTATTCCTGAAGCATCACACTCAGTCTCGAAAGTTTTGTCAAAGTTAGGCAATGCCAACATAGGTGTGGTGCACAATTTCTCTTTAATGACATTAAATGCATTCTCCTGGGCTACCCCACATTTAAACCCAACATTCTTTTTAATAACTTCGGTAAGGGGCAAGGCTAAAGTGCTAAAATCTTTAACAAAACGTCGGTAAAAACTAGCCAAGCCATGGAAGCTTCTTACCTCAGTAACACTTTTGGGAGTTGGCCATTCCCTAATGGCTCTAACCTTTTCGTCATCAACCTCAATTCCTTTGGTGCTAACAAAAAATTCAAGAAAAATGACACTTTCCATGCAAAAATGACACTTGCTGAAATTGGCATATAATTTTTCTTCTTTCAAAACCGAAAGCACACATCTCAAGTGTTCTACATGCTCTTTAAAATTCTTGCAATAAATTAGAATATCATCAAAATAGACAACCACTAATTTTCCAATAAATGCACGCAAGATATGATTCATCAGCCTCATGAAAGTGCTTCGTGCATTAGTGAGACCAAATGGCATGACCAACCATTCATACAAACCATGTTTAGTTTTAAATGTGGTCTTCCATTCATCCCCTTCCCTCATCCTAATTTGATGGTATCCACTCCTCAAATCAATTTTACTAAAGATGAAAGAACCATGTAATTCATCTAACATGTCATCTAACTTGGGGATGGGATGACGATATTTTACCGTTATGTTGTTGACGGCTCGAAAATCAACGCACATCCTGTAGGTTCCATCCTTCTTGGGCACTAGGAGTACGGGCACGACACAAGGACTCATGCTCTCTCGAACATATCCCTTGCTCATCAACTCCTCAATTTGTTTTTGGAGCTCCTTAGTTTTCTCTGGGTTGCTTCGAATGGTGGGCCTATTTGGGATGACTGCACCAGGAATGAGATCAATTTGATGGTCAATGCCTCTAATGGGCGGAAGGCCACTAGGCATCTCCTCCGGGAAAACATCTTGAAATTCCTGCAACAAGGAAACAGCTAAATCGGGGAGGGAATTGTGAGACTCATCAAGTGTAAGGAGAGATTCCTTGTACACTAACAGGAGTACTTGTTGGTTTATTTTTAAATCTTCGTCAACATCCCCCTTACTGGCATAGAAACTCATCCTTTTTTTCCTCCCTCTTTCCTCCTCATTTTTCTTCTCACTCTCCCCCTCACCTTTTTCTTCACCCTCTTTCCATCCGCTTGGACTACTCAACTCTCTTTTTTCTCTCTCCTCAACCTCCCTTTTGAGTTTCATTTGATCTTTATAAACCTCCTCCGGACTCAAGGGTAATAAGACCACTTGCTTCCCATCCACTTGGAAGCTATACCTATTTTTTCGCCCATCATAAATCACCCTTCGATCATATTGCCACAGTCTTCCCAAGAGAATGTGAGTAGCTTGCATGGGCACAACATCACAAAGTACTTGGTCACTATAAGTGCCAATGTGGAAGGTAAGAAGGACTTGCTTAGTCACCCTCACCTCTCCATAGTCGCTCAACCATTGTAGCTTGTAGGGGCTTGGGTGCTTCTTCGTTGGTAGCTTCAACCTCTCCACCATGCTAGCACTAGCCACATTTGTACAACTACCCCAATCAATAATAATACTACATGCTATATCATTAACAAGGCACCGGGTATGGAAAATGTTTTCCCTTTGCTTTTCAACCTCACCAATCTTGGATTGGGCATTGAGAGCCCTCATGATGACCAAGGACTTAGGTGGGCTAATAGCCCCTTCCACTTCCACTTCCACTTCCACTTCATCACTATCACTCTCATTTTCCACCAAATTTCGCCCTTCTTCGTTCTCGTCTTCGGAATACCACTCCCCATTCCGAATGACCATCACCCTATTATTTGGACAATCACGAGAATAATGCCCTTACCCCGACACTTGAAACGTTCAACAATTAACTCCATTTTCCTTTCCCACTCCAAATATGCATCGGGGTCACTTTGCCCATGAAATGAAGGGATCTTCATCTTGATACTACCAATATTTTCATCTATCCCATCTCTACCTCTATGCTCCCTCGGATATCCCCGGTGAAATTCCCTATCATGGCGCCCTCCTCTATTCCTACTCATGTTCCAATTTTGGTCACTGCCTCCTTCACTCTCAATCTTTTCCACATCCTCATCTCTAACTCCTCTTCTATTCCCCCTCCTTTCAACATTACCCCTTGGAGGTGGATCCTCCCTCCTTGCCTCTAACCTATCCAATCTCCCTCCTATTGCCTCCATTTGTCTCATCATTATAGTTGTTGCCTCCGCTTGCCTATTCATGTCAACCGAAAAGGTTTGTAAGGTATCCCGCATTTCTTGAGTTTGGGCATTAGAATCTTGCCCACTTGAAGTGTGTGTATTAGCCATAAAGTGCAAGGGTGCAAGTGTCCTCACAAGATATTTTTCTCTCGCGTTTAACTCCAAATAGGCTTTTACCCTCAATTGAGCTCACCACTCTTGTCTTTTTTCACTCACAAGTTCCCTTATCAAGTTTTTTCAAGGAAGGTAACCAACTAGATCGAAACAATTAATCCTTGAGAAGTCAAAAATCCACCACCAAACAAGAAGGGATTTTAAAGTGACTAGACACAATAGCAAGTGGAATTTCTTTGCTTGCTACTATACAAGAGATATGAAAAATTGGATTTATATTACAAGGTTTTCAAGAGTGGGATCACAATGTAATTGGTAATGGAACAAGTAGCCAACTAGGAGTATTTTGGTATTTGCAAAGTAAAATTTAACATGAAGTTTTTCTTTGGAACATTTTGTCAAACACTTTGCATGCACACATTGAGTAGGTTAAGGAACCAAGCCCAATGGATAAAGATTTTTTTTTTGAACAACAACAATAACAAGAATTTAAAGGATAGATATATCAATTTTAAAGCCAAGCTCTGATATCAAATGATGTGAACCCCCTTGGTAAATTGACCAAAAATTTCCACACTAATTGGAGTCGACCCAAGAAAGCTAAAATCGATATGAAGACACCTTAACCCAAGTTCAAATCCCATCCAAAATTCATAGGTTAAGGAACCAAGCTCAATGGATAAAGATTAAACAAATTTCAAGGTGGTGGAAATCAACAACATCACAAGAATATAATTACTCAAAATGAAGTTGAATAACTTCCAAAAAATTACAAGAGGAACGGAAGATTTACCTTAGCCAAAGTGTTCTTGACACCATTCTCAATCAATGTTCAAAGCTAGGGTTCTTGGGTCAAGAGGTAATGAATATATATTACAAAACTCGGGGATAAATCAAAAATTGGATAATTGCATAAAAACCTCGCGTTTTTAGGTTCAGCGTGTTTCGATCGACCCACAAGTCGACTGAAGTGACCCTTTCGGTCGAACGGTGATTGGCTGAACCCGCCTGAGGCTACCCTAGAAAAACCTGCAGACTTTCGGTCGACCAAGGGAACTTTCGGTCGACCGAAAGTTCATGAGCTTCAAAATTTATGCAATTGATTGCGGTTTTGCTCTCTTCGAGTTGGACTTGATTCTGGAGCTTGTAAATGAGTCCCACCATAGACTCTTGGACCTTTCTGACCTTTGACCTTGTGACGCCCCGAATTCCGTGAAAACTCGGAATGCCACTTCTTTCTTTAAAAACTAACTTTCGAATAAAATTTATTGCGGAAAAATAATTAAATCTCAAAACATCACATTTATTGATTGTAATTTGTGCCGAAAATTCAAATAAAATAAATGACTTGATGAAAATTCAAAAAATTCTATATTTCAAACAAGATGACATAATGTATGTCATAAAAACACAACTTTAAAATAATCTCTACTAATGATTTGTCGTTTTTGCCTATCATTCGCCACCGTCTTCGAGATCTGCAAAATTTGTTAGAACGACGGAGTGAGCATTTCAAAAAGAAATACTCAGTAGACACATCTCCAGTAATTAATTTACATAATAATTTACACGAAATTATGCAAATAATACAGTGACATTCTCAAATTCTCATCATAAGCATCACATAAAGAGTGCAAATGAACATAATCTCATGCAATAAAGCATATACGTTATGATAAGTATAACATAATTCTTAATTTATCTCATAAGAGATATTCTCGTCTATTCTCATGCAATTAAGCATATAATCACGTAAATTCACATAAAGACATGCAATTATAATATAAACTAATTAGTGGGGGCGAGTCTACCTCAAACTTAACGAGTTCAAGAAAGTGGAGCGGGAAAAACACGTCAATCTTTTAGTTCTCCAAATGATTCGTCCAGCCACGAGAACATTAATTTAATATAGTACTTCAAAAATTGAAAGATTGAAGTGACAAAATAAAATTTAGGGAATAAATTTAAATTTTAAAGAATGTTGGAATTTAAATGTTTAGGGCCTAAAATGGACTCTTTGAAAATAATGAGTTGAAGATAGGAGCTAAGAAATTTAGGGACTGATTTGGTGAAATCCTGAAACTTTTGGATTTTCAATTTAAATATTTTTAAAAAAGAGGACTGAAATAACTAAACTTTAAAATAGGGTTGAAATAAGAAACTTTGAAACTGAAAGGATTGAAATAAATGAGTTTGAAACTTGAGGACCCTAAAATTCAAATCTAGAAAATCATGGCTGAATTTAAAAATGAAGGGGGCTGTTTTAAAACGTTTTAAAACCATCAGGGCTGAATTAAACACTTTTAAAAGAAGGGGACTAATAGACAACTTTGAAAAATCAAAATTTATAAACCAAATCACTTTCTCTCTCTGTATTCAGAGAGAGAATGCGATGGGAGAGGGGGGCATCCGCCCCTCTCCATCTGATCATCGCAGGTGTTTAGCCGGCGAACACAGCCATCAAGTGGCGGCATAGGCAAGGGGGAGATGGTGGCATAAGGAGCAAAATTTTTGGGCTAAGTTGTGTTTGAAATCGAAGGTAATCCGAGGTAAACAGAGGCTGGTTTTTTGTGGGTTTTTCCAGGAGAATACACAGATGTTCGAGGTAAGTGATTGGGATAAGTTTATTCTTTGGTTTTGGGTTTTGATTTGGGGCTTTTGGGAGGGGATATGGCGATCGAAGGCTTTTCCTCCCTATTTCGATCGGGGCTGTCGAACGTCACTCATCGGAGGTGCTTCCGTGTCATTGCGGTGACGGGTGTGGGTATGGGTGTGTAAAAGAAGAAGATTGGCTCGGGTTTTTTGTGCGATTTAGGTGTAACCGAAGGTAACCGAGGCTTGGATTTTCCAACTATAAATCCGGAACTAAGGGACGATGGTCAAGGTAAGGATTTTGGGTTTTGTTTTGATTTTTGATTTTTGTTTGAATTTGGGGGATTTTGAAATTTGTGGCAGAGGCAGTAGAAGGAGGTGGCAGTCATGGTGGTTAGGCGCTGGTGTGATGGCGTTGGGCTTTGGGTTGTGGTGTGCGTGTTCAGGCAGAATTTTGGTTTGGATTGAAATGGTGGTTTATAGCTTGAAGGTGGGACGTAGGTTGTGGTTTGTGTGGAGTTGTATATTGGTTTTGGAGGTTTGGGAGGTGATGGTGGAATGTATAGGCAGTCGGCATTGGCGGTGGTGAGTGTGACTCAGGTTCGATAACTGCAAAATCGTGGTTCGTGTGTGGTGGTCGTGGTTGGGATGCAATGGGTGTGGTGTCTGAGGTTGATTTTAGCAGTCGGCTATGGTGTTGCGGATTGGTTTCGGGTCTGGCAGTGGTGGTTGAGCTCGTGTGAAGTTTGTTGGCCACGGTGCATTGAAGAGAAATTGATCTTTGAGAAGTGCTGATGATTTTGTGCGTGAATTTGAAATAGGAGGATATATGTGAACATATAAAAAAGGTTGAACCCCAACGGATATATGTGAATATATCAATTTGGTATGGAGATGTTATAGTTAGAATGAAATTTTGATGAAGTTGGATATGGAAAATATTGTGGTTGGAATAGAATTTTGAATATGGAAACGTTTGATTTAAAATAGGATTATAAAAAAACTTGGACTCAATTAAGATACCAAATAATTTATGACTTCTAACGGGACAAGAATTGTATTAAGAATATAATTTTGAATAATATCACAAATAAATTAAAATTTGATTTAAAATATTTTTGGGATTTAAAATAATTAAATTTTGGAATTAAAAATGATTTGGATTTAAATAATTTTAGAAATTCGAAATTGGCTTAAAATCGAATTGGACTCAATTTCATATATTGGCTCGAAATACATAGCTAAACGAATATTCTTTTAAAATAAATGGGATAAGATATAGCGACACGTCTTTATAATATTTTATTTAAAATAACGAAAAATTTCCGTTCACTACAGACCTTGTCATGGGGACCCACTGGAACATGAATCGAGCGTTGACTTCCTTGATTCACGGGTTGACTTCCTTGGTTCCCATCACATATCCCTTCAAATTTTTATCAAAATCTACAAAAAATTCGAATTTAATCTCCAACAAAGAAGGGCCGAGAGCATAACATCTATTACCACGTGTGGATTAAGAGTGGTGGCAGTGGGATCATCTGCCCCCACACAAGTTTGGATTTTTTTGTTTTTCAGCACAATTTTTTTCCTGCATTTTAACCTTTTGTTTTTATTTTTTGTTTTGCCACCACTATATTGATTCTATACTACCGTCACTATCTTTCCATTCTGGCCCTGCACATTTCTCTTACCGAAGCTTCTATGGGTTAATCTCAGCAATGGTCGCAAATGTATCGACAATGGTCACTCACTAAATTTCTAAATCAAAAACAATTATTAAATATGAAAATTTAAATTTACTGTTTGGTTTGTATTCCAGCATATGTCAGTTGACATGATATAGCACGCAATTGAAAAATGCATTCATTTTCGATTAAAAAAAAAAATGCATTCACAGTTGGTGGGCCATAGAATTTATTCCTTTTACTTGTGAATATGTGCAATTTGGTTTTACTGTCAGCTTGACTATTCAACCTTCAAAATAAATAATAATTGAGCCATTTGAACATGAATTTTCAATACCATACATCAAAGGACGCACTAATGTCGACTGTGAAGGCAGAAAGATGGTCCAAATTATTTTTAACACATAAATAATACCTGTATTGACTTATTCGATATCCCAAGCACACGGACATATTTTCACGTATTCCATATTAAATCCGTTATTCGTTCACGAAATTGGTCCCTTTCATGACGTTCGTGCGTTGTAGTGCGTGGCACATTTTGTCCTTCTTCATAAGGTGAGTTGTTCGGTTCCATTGGCATATAATCATGCCTCATCGCTAAAACAAAACCAGGGTCTTGTCTGTCCAATCTACGCAAGAAATTATGAACTTCCATTGTCACTACAACAATGGTCCAAAAATCATTTCTTCATAACCCCGTTACAGCTCTCCACAATGTTCCTGCACGATGAATGCGGATAATTGAATTTTTCCTCACGAGTCCTTGGTTGACGCGCTTGGGGTGACGACGCTCTATGAAATTCTTGTATGTGGTATCTAGCATCATGACCCTTATACGAGGCGCGAAATATCCGCCTATTCGTAAAGCCTGAGTCTACAAGATAATATTTGTCTCTGTATGGCATGGGAAAACGACTAGATGGGCTTTCCATGGCCGCGTTAAGCATTCGACTATCATGGGTTAAAACTTCCCATTTAGAAGCCGCGAATTTGAAACACATATTGAAATCAACAACAGCTATGTCGATTACGAAAGCGATGTGCCTGTCGTTGCAGTGGTACCGCTGGGACGTGTGTGCCATCTATAGCTCCAATACAATTCTGCAAAAATATAACATCCACAATTGGAACAAGTTCACACGGATTAGGAAACACAATAATTATGACATAGTACGAAAATATATGTCAACCTACATGAAAATATGAATGACACGGGTCGGTAGGAGTATGAGCCCCCCTCGATGTAGGTAATTCCGATGTGGCCTTATCATTTCTGTAGAAAGCATCAAAAGCTTGTCCAGTAGATAGTGAAAGTGTGTGTGTACAGTTGACGTGGAATGCCCAAACATCAAATGAGCAAGCCTTAGTTTAGCAGAATGGCCTAATACGAAAAGCGCTATTGCTAGCCTCTCTTCCGCCAGGACGTATCTCGAGCCCTCGAACCCGTAGCGTTATTTAAGATAACTAACCAAAGACCTAAACGCAGGAGGCCTCATTCTTGTTAGTGGCATATAGTCGTCCCATCTAAGTTGGCTCAAAACACGATCAACCAACTCCTGACCGTAGTTCCGTTGGTCATTAGCTCGGGATTCCATAACATGTTTTTCTGCATCGAACAGAGTCGCTCTATATCCAAAACTACAAAACGCGACCCAAGAAGCGTCCTTCTCTAGTAATCTTTCAAGTTCACTCGTAAGCTCTTGTTCATAAGAGGATGCCATAGTTGAACGCAGTTCTTTGCAGTTTGGGAAATTTAAGTAAGGAGGAAAAAAATTATGTCATGAGATAGCTAGAGTGACTTTGTTGGGGTAAATTGGTTCTGAAGTAGGCAATTTTATAGATGCAATTCATTATTAATGACTATTGGTCTCAGTGTATGCATTTGAAAAATACATCACTTCTCCAAAAGTTTTCCAAATGCAGCCATGATATTAGTACCATGCATATGGTGGAAAACAAATGATAGATGACATGTAAGGTGAAATTATGTGCAAATGTCCCTTCCATGAGCTAGAATACAAATGCATCTTGGTACCATAAACCCATATGAAAACGTTTCTAATTGAACTCAAGTGCAATTATGATTATTTCATGCATTAACCATAAAAAAATCGCCATGAAGGACCATGTTTCATCAGTTATCTGATGACCACACAATTTTTTTCCAACATTGATCAATAAGATATCACGATTGAACATGGAATTATTTTGAAACGCACAAATATCACAATTGCACGATCTAAGGTCTTAAAAACCGTTACACTTTTAAAAAAAATGTCTCAAAATTTTAAAACAGGCAGAGTTAAAACTGTTACCTACTGCAACTTATTTATAACCATCCTTCTCCATGCGCGTCATCCACCTGATCTTTTGCGCTAAAGTTGGCCACCCAAGGAAAATAAACCGTTGTCGTTCATTGTTCCCCAACATCGTTGCACCATACGTCGAGATATTATCGTCAACCTCGAACATCTCAATGAGATGTGGCCAGTACATTTCCATAGAAAGGATACTTTCGGATGCTTCGTGTTTGTTTGCGTACTTCGACTTGCACGCTGAGTCAAATTTCTCAAGCAATGTTGAGCCCTCAATACGTTTCTTCCCACTATGGTTGCTACAGCCGACCTTCGATGACTTCCGCTTGCTCCCTACCATGCTTTTGGTACCCGGAGTGACCTCAAGAGAATCATCGACACAATAAACACGTCATGAAGGAGTTGGCAATGTGTGTGGTTCATCGGGGACGGGAACATAATTCAAGTCGAGCCTGCATGTCAGCCCATCTAGAAAGTTTCCCCCTATAGCTGTGGCGGGATATAGTACGTGCTCCCATGTGGCTGTGACATTCTTGAACAGAATGTCGTCGTAGTAAAGTATATGTTGAACATTCTTGTCCTTCAGCACGGCTATATACGGGCACACCTGCTCCTCGTGTAACATGACATAGCATTAGTATTAAAGAAATTGTAGTAACATCAAAAAGAGCATACATCTCGATAATAATACCTTAGTTTGTAAAATGATATCCTTGTTCTTGCTAAAACCAATTTAAAATCACCCGTACGAAGATGATACAATGTGCAAGGAATTTTGTGAGAGACGAATTGCCAAAACTTCTAACAATTTTTGTTCTTCAAAGTTATAGAAGAACCTAGAAAGGTATTAATTATGTGCAAAAAACTATGACATACAGCCTAATGAAGCATTTATTTTGTTTCAAAAAAGATTTATCACTAACCAAGCAGTTAGTTCATTGAAGACATCCCATATAAAAACTCTTGTGAAGCCATCTACATGTGCAAGTGTCTCAAAATTCACTTCATGAGTACTGATTAAATTAAACAAGAGTGAGCAACTTGAACCGTAACCCAATAATCATAGATCATTCTTTAGTATTCACTATGCCTCGCTATAAACAATACTTTATCCATCCTAAAAACTCGATATGGGGCTACATTCAAGCTCCCAGTGATACTAACTAAAAGGATTAGCTTGCTTGTTTATTCCGTGTCCATTACATTTCAGTAAATTTGAAAAGTACAAATCACTTCCAGCTACGGTCTATTGGAATGAAATCAAGTCATAAAAAATTAGTCTTCCCAACCAATTTTGCAAATCCTAATTCGAATTAAAACATAAATAATATCACACATAATAGTATTAAAAGGTACTTCCTATCACAAGTTTTCATTTTACTAAAGAAAGCAAGGCAAGAATTATACAGAAAGAAAATGCAAGAATTATATGGGACAAAATTGAAGGGAAAATAATAAATAATTCCTTAAGTCAAGAATTAGCATCTATGAGCTACTGTCGCAAGCGTTTGAGAGATACCCGGCTAGGCTGGAGATGAGTTCGGGGCTGGGAGAGAAAACTATTTTACAATTAACGTGGATAAAAAAACAGAGGATAGATACTACAAACTAATTGAACTAGGACTCAAAATGAATAACACGACTGCTTGAACTAGGAATCAGAAAAATGAGTATTGCCTAAATCAAACAAGAGTGCCATACCTGGGCAGCTTGCTGCCACCAGTCATCGTCTGCTACAACACTTTCTTTTATGGGATCAAGTCCTAGTCCAGTAGCATTCCGTAGGTTATTCGCCGTCGACCACCATTGTTTCTGCTTGTTCCAAAAATTTCTGCATTGCAAGCTGGTGTACTCCTCCTCGAATGCAGTTAACATTTTTCCAGCAATCATTTTGAAAGTCTCCATTTTGAAGGCACCGCTGGAACATTTATCGTTACCGTGTTCTTCCATGAAGAGTTCGAAGAAGAAGTCACGCCTTTGGTCAGACCACTTGTAGTTGAGACGCACCTTCTCTTTGGCTGTGTTGTCTACCTTTGTCGGGGAGGATCTAGTGTAATACGGCGAGTCGCAGAGTACCTTCAGTAAAATTTTACGAACTCAATACCATTGAAGTACGACTACAGCAGAGGCAATCACAGTGCATATCGAAGAAACATATCTCGGCTAAGAAGGAATCGTCCATCTTACGTGCTTGTAGGCGGGTTCTTGTTGCAGCCTTCCGTTGGCGGTAGAAGGAGCGGGTGATGGGTCTCATATGGGGACGACAGCAGGTATGGCTGGAGGTTCCGAAAGGGCGAGAAACAAGAAAGGGAATGGGAGGGTAGAGTCGTAAATTTTAGCTCTGTGTAAATGCTCTCTCACCTACCCAATGTAATAAGATAAGACAGGTACCCTCATGCTGCAAAGATAAACAGTGAAAAAAGGGAACCAAATGGTGAAAAAAAGGTAAAAAAATTTGACGAACAATGTATAATTCATCTTCTTGAATCTTTTTGAATGCACGTACGAACAAATTTTATAACGATGGGACTTGACCATTTCTAATTTTCTATGATCGAATAACAACAGGAAGTAAAGAGATCAACCCATATACACTTCGCACTTATTCACCAAAATAAAATTAAAGGTGAAAATACAATAACCACTATTTGGTATAAACTAAAACCTTATTTTAATCTAAGCCACTGTATGATGTTCTTTAAAAATATTTTTTTCTATAGTACTCAATTTTAATAATATATTTTAACAATAAATTTTTTCACATAAACCTAAAAATTTCCTTTCATTTCAACCACAAACAATATCACTTCAATCACTGTTCAATTTTTTTTTTTTTTTTTACAAATAATGTACATCAAACACAGGTTAAGTCAAAAATCAATAATCAATCTCAATCACATATTTTATAGGACCCACAACTTTTCAACCACATATCCCTTCAAATTTTTATCAAAATCTACAAAAAAATCGATTTTAATCTCCACCAAACAAGGGTCGAGAGTGTAACATCTATTACCACGCGTGGATTAAGAGTGGTGGCAGTGGGATCATCTGCCCCTACACAACTTTGGATTTTTTTTTTTAAGTACAATTTTTTTTTTTTTCATTTTCTGCATTTTAACCTTTTATTTTTATTTTTATTTTGTTTTGCCACCACTATATTGATTGTATACTAATTTGCCCTAGCTATCTTGTCATTCTGACCCTGCCCCTTTCTCTTACCGAAGATTCTATGGGTTAATCTCAACAGTGGTCACTGATATTTCATCAAAATTTAGAAAAGGTCACTAAAGTTTGAAAGTTACACCAAAGATCACTCAAGTTTCACAAAGATCCCTCAAGTTTCACAAAGATCCAAAAGCAGTCGCTGAAATTTGAAGTTTACATCAAGGATCCCTCAAGTTTGCAAATGTATTGACAATGGTCACTCACTAAATTTCTAAATCAAAAACAATTATTAAATATGAAAATTTAAATTTAAGTTCTATTTAATAAAAAACAAAAAGAGAAAAACATATTTCTTTCTCAATGCATATTCACAAATTTATAAAAAGCAAAATTATAAATTTCTAACCCAAAAATATTTTTTTTTAGGAAACAAATTTTACTTAAAAAAATACTTTTTCTATTTATGAATATGTACAAAGAAATAACTCTTAGATTTTTTTTTTTAAGTTTTAAAATATTTATAATGTTTAATATCTATTATTTCATTTATTTTATTATTGGAGTTCAAATAATCTAATTTTTCGATTAGAAATTTAGTTGAGTGACCACTGTCGAATATTTGTAAAATTGAGTGACCGTTGGTGTAAGTGTCAAACTTCGTTGATCATTTTTAAATTTTGGTAAAACTTGAGTTATCATAGATGTAAATCTCAAACTTTAGTGATCGTTTTAAATATTTTGTAAAACCTCAGTGACCTTTTATTGAAATTAACCAAAGCTTGGAACATGTTTAAGGTTTTTAGATACAATGACACTACAGTTAAATCACTAAACATGCCCATCGAAACACTGACTCGATACGACTCATTAATTCAAAGTTTGCGTGTCCATTGAGTTTTTTTTTAAATAATTTCCCCAAATTAGTTATCCATTACAATTTTTTATGAGACACGTCACTTTTTTACACTTTTTAATGACATATTCTCCATAAAAATTCAAAATTCTTTAAAAAATTCCTCAAAAATCACTGTTACCAAAAAAGCTCTAATTGTTGCAATCCACACTCTTTCATCTCAACCACAAAGAATACCACCATGGCTTCCGAAACGACACCACCAAGAAGCTGCTTATTGATCTCTCTCCCATCATCACACTATACAAAGATGGCACCTTCGAGTGGCTATTGAACTTACAACACAACACAACACAACACATCTCGTCTTTGTCGGAAGACCCAACCGTCGGCGTACTCTCTAAATACAAGCATTTCACGAGGTTGTTCAAGCTAGACTATGCCTCCCTAACCTTAGAGCATGTCCAGCGCAGTGACAAAATGCTGCAAACATCTCCAGCCTTCGGCAAAATGGTGCTCCACTACAGTGCAGAGCCAAATTTGGCACTGCACTGTAGCTTTACCTTTAAAGCGGTAAGCTGCTTTTCCATTTTTTTCCCTTCACTTTTGTTTTTGAGATTATTGTCCCTATTTCATTTTTTATTTTCCACTTTGATCCTACACTTTTGTTTATTTTGTTTAAAAAAGTCATGTAAATTTGAGATTGTTCATAAGTTTTTCTAGTTAAGTAAATTGTAGTGTTTATTTATTTATTTTTTAATTCAAACGTAGTTAAGGATTATATTTTTAATAAAGTAGTAACAAATAGAAAATTTTGACAATAAAATATAACACATTAAAGTTTGATTAACGGATGCGACAAACAGTTGCATTACAAAGATGAGGAAAATTTTCGAATTACTGGACGACGCAGAATTTAAATTAGAACATAACATAAACAATAAAACAAGCATTTAACGACATGCAGAGTCGTTTTCAATAATCAGGCAAATTTGCTCCGGAGCCACCTAGACAATCGAATAGTGGACTGAACGAGCTTGAGTTGGATTGACTTTCATTCAGTTGTTGTTGGGTTCTTTTTTGAATGATTTATTGTTGTTCACCCCTTATGAACTCACGCATCATCAGATCAAATATTGAATCCAACTTTGTCAATAAAATCTTGTTATCCTTCTTATATATCTGATAAAAGTTTTTTCCGTCCGTCGCTCCTTTTCTTACCAACTCCATGAGTTCTTTGTTTTCAGCCTCGATCTCATCAAGTTCTTTTTTGGTCTCGTCTTCAAATTTTTTTCTTCTTTTTTGCCCTTTTTTACACCCATTGGCCGTTCAGATGAGGTACCCCCAACAACGACGTCCTCCATGTTCAGAGAAAATGATGAAATTTCAGGGGACGTAGGAGAGCCAGCAAGTGGGCAGTCTTGTTCATAAGATCTACATGCATTTGGGGAGGTTTGAAAATCTTGGCATGACACGTTTGGCATCGACGAGAATTTTTCAATGTCTTTAAGTAGGGGGTACAAATGATCAAATTTAAACATGCCCTTGTTAGTAGTCTTGTGCATACAATATTTTGGCTTTGTCCATCTGCAAGATATGTTACAAGATGTTTATCAATAAAATGTGAAAGAAAAATAACGATGTATATTTAATACGAATGATTACAATGTCTTGCTTCGATGCGCCACTCGGATGCAAATTTTTAACTTGACGCAAGCAACCTCGAAATCTTGAGACGACCTTGGTAATTTCACCCATATGCAATGAGATGGACCGTTTTGGTTGAGGACTCATGTGAGGGTGATATAGTGTTGTTGTAGGTCTCGAAAACTCTTTGTCATAGTTTTGAGCCTTTCTGTCGAATATCAATTATGGGATCTTGAGATATATCCAAGTAAACACGAGTCAATTGTATGTCATCATCAACTGTGCTGTTAGCTAATCGTTTGCTTGAACTCATGTTTTTGTGCAAAAACAATTTGTGATTCTCCAAATTTGATCGTTATTGGGCACAATTTGGTTTTGCTATTCAAAAATTGGTTTCATGAGGGAGCCCTAGTGCAAATAACAAATTTGGAGAAGAAATGCAAGAGGTTTTAGCAACGATTGAATAGATGTTGAAACAAAAATAACGACGAGAAGGCGATTTGAAGGATGGGTACTTACCGGATGTTCAGATCTGGTGGAGCGCAGCACCGATGGTGGAGCTTCTTCAGATTCACCTTTGAAATGTGATAGAAGACGGTGCTGACTTGGGTAAATCTATCAGACAGGCATGGATGTAATTTGTGTCCAATTTAAGGGTATTTCAGTAAATTTGTTGAAAGTTGTTCACAAAGTTGTTCACTAATTTGTCCATCTAGTATTATTGTTTATTGTATCTGCTGACCTGGTTCTTTACCGCGTCAACTCCACCACACGTCACCCCCACAACCACCTCCCTCTCCACCGCCGCCACCGCCCAAACCCCCCCCCCCCCCTTGTACACTTTTCTCTCTATCAAAGACTCAATCGTCTTTACTTTTTTTCCCATGTCTCTCTCTCTCTTTTCAATTGACACCATTCGCCATGATCGCTGCCTTCCTCTTCCTCCTTTTTTTACTCTCCGCCCTGTCCCCTACCATTTCTCAATCCCCCACAGGTAAAAGTAAAACCGTTGAACCTTTTTATCTATATATAATTTCGTTTTTCATTTTTGGTTAATAATGAAAACAGCCCGTTGAGAATTTTGATGTTTGTTTAATTTATGGAGTCTAATTATACAATTCAATTTGTCCTTCAGATGTACGTATTGATTGTGGCGCGACAGAACAGTCCACAATCGACGGCATAGAGTGGCTTCCAGACACCGGCTACGTATCCTCGGGGACTCCGAAGAACACTACTAAGCAGGTCCCAACTCTTGCCACTGTCCGTACATTTCCGTTGACAAACAACCTTTTCAAGAAGTTCTGCTACGAAATTCCTGTTCATCGTACGAGGAAGTACATGGTGAGGACTACATATTTCTACGGCGGAATCGGTGGTTATATTAACCCACGGCCACCGGTGTTTGATCAGATAATTGATGGGACACAATGGGCTGTGGTGAATACAACAGAGGATTATATGAATGAAGAAGCTAAATCTTATGAAGGAATTTTTAAGCCTACTGGGAAGAATTTGAGTGTGTGTTTGGCTGCTAATACATATACAGATTCAGACCCTTTTATTTCTGCCCTGGAGGTTTTGATTTTGTGGGATCAATTGTACAATTCCACTGATTTTAATACCTATGCTTTGAGTTTAGTTGCAAGGCACAGTTTTGGGCTCCAGGGAACGGGAATAAGGTGAGTTTTTTATGCAATTGTTTTCGCTGATTTACGAACTTCTTGCTTCTATGGAATTTGCCTATCTTAATACGAGTGCTTAAAAAGTAGAAAAATTATGGGCAAATCTTGGATTATTTATATAGCTTTTCTTGGATTGTTTCATATCTCAATTTGGCATTCATGGATGATATTGGTTAAAACTTGTAGCAATCTAGCTGGTAGCCACTTTTCATACTTAGGCTCAAGCTGGACGAATCTATGATATCGAGTCAACACGAGCGACCACATATGAGCATGAGATTTTTTATTTTTTTCTAATGCCTAATTATAAGCACAAAAAAATAAAATATATATTGAATGATCTAGCACGACTGCACGAGCCACTGACCACCCTCCCAAACACCTAGATCCGTCTCTGGGCTCAATGACAAAATATAATTTGGAAGCTTGTTTTGAGTAAGGATAAACTCTAAAGTATACAAATTCTGGAATCTAGCATAATGCCCATTTATATAGGTAAAAAGAATGTTTTTTTTTTTTTTAATCAATCATTAGATTTGTTTATAAAGAATATATTCATTCTACCAATTAGCTAACTATAACATGCCAAATGAACAGATATCCTGATGATCAATTTGATCGTTATTGGGCACAATTTGGAGAGAGTAATTCTCCCGCGTTGAATACTGAAAATGTTTCTGTTTCTGGCATCTGGAATCTACCCCCGGTGAAAGTGTTTCAAACACGGCTGATAAAAGACCAGCCAGAACCCATGGTCTTAATGTGGCCTCCGGCATCTCTCCCTAACTCGACATACTACATCGCACTTTATTTTGCGGGTGATCGTGTTTCTGTGAGCTCAAGAATGATGGACATAACCATAAACGGGATAACTTATTACAATAAACTTATTGTGACTCCATCTGGTGTTGTTGTCTTTGTAAACCAGTGGCCTCTTTCTGGTTCAACAAATTTAACATTAACTCCTTCTCCTGGATCAAGTATTGGTCCTCTAATCAATGCGGGGGAGGTTTTTCAAGTGCTGACAGTTGGAAGAAAAACTCTCGCACGTGATGGTATGATTCAGCTCCTAATACTCTATTACTAGCATGGTATTATTATTGAATTGTATACTCTATTACTCTAGTGATGTAGCCAACGATTTTGGAATCATAATTCTGAAATGAACTCGTTGGCCTCGGCTTGCCTGAATTGCTTCTTTGTAACCAATCCTCTTAATAGTGAAGGAAGTATAAAAATTTGTCATACATTCAACCTCTTGTATGGTGAATTTTATCTTCACCTAGAATAGGGTACATATTCAGTTGGTACTTGTAATGTTTATTTCCTTCTCTTTTCATGAACTAATTACTTCTTTGAAATTACGAGAATACAAATTGGGGTTCTGTTTAAATGCAGTTGTTTCCATGGAAAGCTTGAAAGAAAGTTTCCACAACCCTCCTGTTGATTGGAATGGTGATCCGTGTTTACCCCGACAATACTCGTGGACTGGAGTTATTTGCGCAGAAGGACCCCGAATTCGTATAGTAACCTTGTGAGTTGGAACTTGTTATACACTAGGAACAATGATATGTCCGGAACATCCCTTTTCATCATCTTAAGGTGAAATTGCAGTCTGCTAATTTTTTTCCTCTTGTCCACAGAAACCTGACAAGCATGGGTCTTGCAGGATCGATATCACCAAATATTTCCAGTATGACAGCATTGACAACCATGTACGTGAATATTAATGTGCAAATATATAATATTTATGAAGGTAATTCTTTCATTAACAATCTCTTGTCATTGACAGCTTGCTAGGGAACAATAGTCTGTCGGGAACTATACCCGACCTCAGTTCATTGAAGGGATTGGAATTTTTGTGAGTCACGAGCTTTTTTTTTTTTTTTTTACCACTTTTTGCAATTTCCTTCATTTACTTTAATTGAAGAGAAAATATAATATCTTACAAGACTATATGCCAGATGTTTTTTGCATGGCAAAGTAACTTGAATGCTGTCGAGATATTGAGACTGTTTTGGCATTCATGTACTTAGACAACTTTATGTTATTTAAATTTTTGTTTCAAACCTAATTTTATCCCCCTAATACACATTGTCTTTCACTTCAGGCATTTAGAAGACAATCGGCTCCGTGAACAGATTCCCCCATCACTGGGAAACTTAAAAAACTTGCGTGAACTGTAAGTTCTATTGCCAACATTTTGTCTGATTTGGAATTTTGAAGTCTAATGTTTCATGCAGACAACCATTAACACCTACGGAAAATGCTTATCTCGCAATTTACGATCACGTGCACTATGTTTGCAATCCATAATAAGTGCTCGGCGGTTTTCTCACCATAAACTTTCATAGTTTAATCCCATGCTACTGCTTGGCTTCATTCTGATCAATAGGAATCAGTCGAGTGTTTTGTTTGGTCCTCCCCGATAATCATGGGAAGGATAGTCCTAGACATAATGACGCAGCGTGGAATAAGGAATTCAAGCGAAAATCTTAAAATTTATGAAAGCTGGAATCAACCAGAAATTAAGAGATAAACGCAAAGCTTTATTAATTGAAAGATACGAAATATAAAGTTAACCCTTTATTTATAGGGTTCAAAACATTAAAATATAGTCTAAATCAACTAAAATTGAAGAATTTGAAATAAACTAAATAATAAAAATATCACTACAATATTAAAAAGCCATTTTCGAGTCCTAAATGAACTCGGATTGCCGAAATTCATCGTACATCACGGCATAGTGGCTAGTCTTGTTCGTTTCGTCTTTTTCTTTCCGAAAATGTATTATGTGCCCAAATTTGAGCTTGAACGCTAATCTGCAATTTGTTTTGTCCTTTTCAATCCAATTATTCTTCAATTCATTCAGTCATTTGTTTTACATCACTTAATCCTTTAATGTACCAGATTTGGTGACCTTAACTTTCCTAAAAGTGAGCCTATAGTACTAAAATCACAGTTTTCAGTGGCTTAGTAATGAATCAATCCTGATTATATGATGGTCTCTAATTGGGGAATGTACAACCTGAATGAACAAATTCGACCAAATTCTAAGTTAAAGGTCGGTTTATTCCACTAACGTATGAATTGGAAGTAGATACATCCCATTTGGCCAATCTTGCAGAATACTTTACATTATCTTTCTTAATTGAAAATATTGCATGAGCCGATAGTCTGAAAATTCTAAGACAGAGAAAGTTTTCCTGGCTTATTTTCTGTTATCTTTATTTCGTTTTAGTATTCAAATTTAGAAATGGGCATCGACGTGGAAATAGAATTCTTGTTCAGTCGCTGGATATTGGCTCTGACATGAAACCATTTCCGTGTTTAAGAAGGGAGATTGTTTTGTATTCAATAAAAATATTGGCATACTAATTAGTGATCATTGTTATCAGCTTCCTATATAACAATAATCTGACCGGCCAAGTACCAAGCAATGTTTCTGGAAAACCTGGATTGGACCTAAGGTAATATTCCGTTAGCTGATGTACATTTCCTCCTTGCCTAATTGAGACGATTAATTAATTCAAGTATGTTCTTCACAGGGTTACTCCCGGGAATCCGTTTTTGATACCGCCACCTTCATGACAACATCATGTAAACTAGTCATTAACAACCACGCAAGAGTCGAAGGAGCATTACCAAAATTCTCCAAATCATGGAAGTAAGACTATGCCTCATCCTTCTAACCACATTCATACTGCTTCTTATGAGAATCAAGACTTGTTATCATTGCCGACACGTATACTTTGATTGACAAATGAAAATGTGTGTCGAATTGTATATTAGCACGATGTTTATATCCAGTCATTTTTTGAATGATCGCATCTGTATCACAATCTTTCTCTGTATATTTTACGTGTCTACTTTTTGTAAACTACTCGTGTTGCAATCAGATCTTTGTAATTGTGTGTTGCTATGTATAGTTGGTTAAATAGTTTAGGTTCCCTTGTTTGTTGGACGAGTTTAGCTGGAATCAGAAGTTCCTTGTTCTCTGGATATGTTCAGTCTTTATTAGTTTTTAATTGCAGAAACATTCTTACAAGAAGTAAAGTCAGCATCTACATTGTAATTCATAACAAAATTTACTTGAAATAACATTTTATCTAGAGAAATAACGTGAAATCAATTCTAATTTTAAAAAAAATATCCCAACAAGCAGTGAATTGTTCTTACCTCTCTTGTCTTCCTTTCCTTGGGGAGAAAAGGGGAGGCAGTGTACTGTTCTTTCCTTGTGTGCAAATAGGCACATTGATCATCGGTCTTATATGCATACTGGCGGATCTTGTTCTCTCCAGTCCTTTCTTGATTCTTTTCACAGTCTTGTCTCGGGGTCCAACCCGTTCTTTACTTCCATCAACCTGAGGCACGTCCACCGTTGAGCCTCTGGAAGAGGACGAGGAGGAAGAAGAAGAAGAAAAAGACGGAGACAAGGTAGAAGCGCGTTGTTTTTTCAACTTTAATAACTCCTTCCACAAAACAGTGCATTTAGGAGGTCGAGGAGAGGGATCATCATCAAGAAACCAACTTATTCTGGCTTCTTCCTTGTTATTAGTCTCTTTCCCATCTGTTTCCTCTCTGGCATTCTCCGTTTTGAGGCTAATCTTGTTGAGTTTCTCAGAATGTTGCATTTCCCAAAAAGGAAGCAACTTACCTTCGCAGAATAGCTCGTCTGCGGTTATCATGTTTCGGCCTGATAAATTCGCAGAGAGAAACTCAAATTCTGCTGTAAACGCTTTCTCTCTTTCTTTTTTCTCTGCCTGAGGATTTGGACATGTAGAAATGAAGTTATTTTCGTCAAGAAGATCTGCAGAGAACGAAATCCGGGGACTAGAGTTCAGTTCAATGCATTTAGAGCTAGCCTGAACAGTTTCCTGGGAAACCATTTTAGAATGAAAAGAAGAGAAGAAAAGCCAGAAGAATATAAGTGAAGTGTCACAACATGTGCATGAGGTTTTATGCTTTATAAAGGGAGGGGAAAATGGAGGTGCCTATTCTTACATTATAGTTCTGATCAAAAGTTTTTCTTTGTAAATGTCTGGACGGTGAGAATATAAAAACTATGTGGTCTGGTGAAGCTGAAACAGTGAACAAAGGTTGTTTATAGAATATGGACACCTTGGGGGCTAAAGACAAAACCCTTTCATTTCAACCATGCCATTTTACTGTATTTGTGGATTCACGGAGCTTTCTTTATCCATACGTATTAACTTTTAGAATTTCATATTTAAAAATCGACCTAGTTAATAGAAATAGCTCGAGTCTTTTTTTTTTTTTAATATATATTTATACAGTGTGATATTTCTACCTTCAACAGGTCGAAACACTTCATACTAAAAGAGTGACAAGTTGTAGCTGGTTTGAGTACAACATTCAGTGCGTGTTTGGTATTGTTCAAAAAGAGTTTTTTTTTTTAAAAAATGAATAGTAATTTTTAAAAAATAGATGGTTTAGATTTGATTGAAAAGTTAAATATTGTGGGCACTTTTAATGAATAGTTGAGATTAAGTACTGTAAAAAAAAGTAATATTTTTTTTTTAAAATAAAATTAAACAAAGGGTCAATGAAGCAAAAGTAATAACGTAGATTTATTGGTTTATAGTTTTTATTCAGATGTTCAAAAGATTGAGAGTGAAATTTTAAGTAGTGGACGTGTTACTTTTCTAGACATAAATAAACTTTTGTTAATTGATCTCAATAGAACAAGTTAGAAGCTAGGAATGTGAATAAAACTTACACGGTCTTTTTTATTTTAAATGATCTTACTTATGTTACATAACATAGAGTTAACTTTAAATTTATCTGAAAAAATTGTGCACGACAATAAAGTAATGTAGCCTTGGTTTTTGCAAGTCAAATTTATTAAAGCCCACCCTATCCGTCTCTACTAAGTGATCAGTGTAATGCTGCAATTCTGGAGAAGCATATTGAACCAACAGTTATGATATAAAAGAAAGCTATTTGGTCCTCACTGAAATTGTGAGTGTGTGTGTGTGTATATTTAAAGTTCTTCAAAGGTACGGCTTATTTAGAATGACTTTTGATATGTTAAAAGCTACTTTTAATCTATTTGACGATTTAAAAAAAAAAAAGTGTTTCCACCAATTTGAAGAGCTTTTAGAAGAAGCTAACTTTCTCAAAAAGTACTTATGAAGTAGAAAATATTTTTAGAATTAGTTTTCAAATAAAAATGAATGTAACTTTTTCAGTTTTTTTTTTTTTTTTAATAGAAAGCAAATTCGTTTTAAATGGACCATTTCTATGTGCCTCTCTCAATCTCTCTTTAGTAAATTAATAGGGATACAGGTCAAATCAGACGTACATGTAATTTAAATTAAAATTATATATTCTGTCACATGCATTTGAGATATCAAATTTTCTTGAAAACCCACAATTTCTATTAAAGAACATGATTAGTGTCAAAATGAATTATTAGACATGGATTAGTCAAAGAGAGATCTGACCCTTATTATTTATTACTGAGATCATAATAACATGGGAGGAGTCCTAGCCTCCTAGGCATGTGAGCATGTGATAAGACTATACGTCTCAACCAAACAAAGAACATTTATCATGTATAGGATTTTTGAGTTTACACAAGTACCCTTTGGAGAGAGAGTAGCTTCTTGCTGGTATATCATGTTATTTTTGAAATTTGGGTATGGGGTTTTATGTGATTATGTAATACAAGCAAGTAATAGTTAATCATGCATATAGTTCTTGAAAAGCTTGGCATTAAGCTGTGGAGAGCTAATGTGTATTAGAGACAGCTAATCAACATAGGGTAAATGTTTTTGTATGTTGTGTGTGCACTGTCATAATAATTATTATTATTATTAATTAAGCACACCAGATTAAAAAGAATAAGCGATTCTCTCCATATGTTTGATTAAAAAAAGGGGGAAATGCTACATGTGCAGGTGGTCTGTACTCACTGTATCAATGAACAATAAAATCATCCTTCTTGTTTATTGCTACAAACATCATTTTCATTAAAAAAAACTCAGTATTCGAGTATGTAAACGTTTGAATTTTGTTGTTGTTCATCTATGAACGAAAACACGAATTTGACAGACACGTCGAAGAAGACAATATTCAAATAAATATGGTAAAAAAGTAAGTAAAAATTGAGCATTCAGTCTTGTTGCTCATTACAAATAGTGTGAAACTATCAAGTAATTGAAGAAAAATGAATTCAATGTGCACGTGTATTGAATACGAAATAAAAAAACACATGGTATCTATATTCAATATTTTTTTAATTGTTACTCAATTAAAATATTATACACCTTCCATGTATTCCATTAAAAAAATGAACTCGCATGAGGAGACGCATTAAAGAAAATATTTATATAGACTTGGTATCAGGAACAAATATACTTAGGCATAGCATGTTCTTTTAAGTGTTGACAAAAATACCCAATTTGAAGGCCCAACATGAAGGTCCAAAACATAAGAGTCAATTACAAACAACAAGGCGATGTGGAGGGAGTCTGAGTTATTGAGCGATTACAAGAACATCTAAGCGATTGGGCGATCAAACCAGTTAGGAGTGAAGGAACGGTTCTTACAACTCATCCAACAATCCATATGATTATCTATAAACGGCTTCTACATCATGAGCAGTTGAAGGAGATCATGGAAAGTTGCTTGATTTAAAGTAGTGGATGTCAATTACATAAGGAAGTGGGCGACGGTAATGCAACATGGTGGACGACTGTTACTACATGCAAGTTACAAAGTGGAGGCAGCGAGTTAGCGATTCAAATTGTAGTAGGTAGTTTATTTCGATATATATATATATATATATATATAGTAGAAGTTTAGAACGACCAACAAATCAAAGTCTCAAAATAGAAATGTAATCTTTTATCTTAGAACTTATCCTAGTTTAAAATTGTGTGATTGCGCCCTTAGAGGCGTCTTGTGTATTTAAGCTTTTTTAAGCGCAAACACCCCATTTTGGAACTTTGTCTTTAGAGATTTGTCCCTTACACTTTCGTCTGATCCCTTTTAATTGTTAGCTTGAGCGAAACCACACACGCGTGAAACAATTTGGCACGCCCGGTGGTACACTTTGTGTTGAGAAGTTTGACTCATCATGTCTTATAAAAATTTCGACAAAGATTCAAATGCACATCTATTTCTTCTTTCCATAGTTAAAGAACAAGATGGTCAACAAAGCACAGACTCAGGAGGATCTCATGGTCGTTATGAACCAACGACCAAGTTGAGCCCTCGTACCATGCATAGAATGTAGGGAGAACTCACTCAGGACATCGTTGAGCAAGCAAATTTACAAAGTATTCATAATGTTGAAAAAATTGCTCAAAATGAAAATAAGCATTATGATAATATGGCTAAGTAGTTGAGTACTTTAAACGAATTGATGAACAGACTGGTTAGTCAAGTATGTCAAACAAATCCTATGAGAGGGGGTAACAACTTCCAACCTAGGAGCCTAAATGGTAATGACTCACCAATTATGAATATGAACATTGGTTATTCAACTTTGAACAAGAGTCATAGCCTAGAAACACCACATATTGGTACATCTAATACATTAGTCTAGGACCTTCCAATACAGGAGGTGTTGGAATATCCACTTTGATGGGTACTGTTAATATGAGGGAAAATGTCCAAAATGTAGGACCAAATGCTACATGCACCAATGAAGGAGTAAACCAACCATTCCATGGTGTTAATGAAGCAAATAATGGTCCATATATAGCAAATGTCGGGGTTAATGTTGTCAGATCACCAGCAGTGCCTTACGCACCCCATGCTATGCTTAGGATCAAATAATGGAAATCTTACCGGATCAAATGGCCTTCAGGACTAAACCAGTGATAGATCAAGCATATCATTGGCCTAGAGGTTTAGGGTACTTGAATTCTCTTTGTTGTTTACTGGTTTAGGATAAGTATCTACCTCGGAGCACATAGAACGATTTACATTACAATGAGACGAGGTCTTAGATTATCATAAAATGAGGCTATTCCCAAATTCACTCACTGTGGTTGCATTCTCATGTTTATCAATTTGCCAGAAAATTCTGTTCAAAATTGGCAGTAATTAGAGCAGTTGTTTCATGCTTAGTTTTACAAAACTGAATCGGAGGTTACTTTGGCAGATTTAGCAAACTTGTGTCACTGCCAAATGAATGGGCTGAAACTTTTCTTCAAAAATTTAAAACAGTTAGGAGTAAATGCTTTACCCCATTTCATGAAAAAGAACTTGTCAAAATCAGATAGAGTTGTTTCATTTTTGAATTAAAAAATAAATTTCAAGATAGTGAGTTCTTGATCTCTTTAAACTTAGTGCAAATGTCATCAAAATATGAGCGTTTGTTGAGAGAGGAGGAACAAATGAAAAATACTAGTAAATGGACTTACTATAGAGACCCTAATTTTGAGGTACATGTTATTGATGCTGGTCAAGAAGCAGTTGAAATCTGTTCAGCTGAATTGGTCAAGGGTAACACTTATGAATGTCATGTGTTGACCAAATTAGAAACATCAAATAAAAATGAAATGGTTGAAGAAGAAAATCAAAATGTCAGAACGTTTTCGTTTGATGTAACAAAGACCGATATAATATTCAATTGACTATTAAAAGATAAACAGATTGAACTGAGTAATAAACATAGATTATCAAACCCTGAACACGCTAATGGTAAAAAAATTGTAAATAGCATGATGCACGGTCTTATACCACTAACAATTGTTTGGTCTTTCTTAATGTGATATAGGATGCCATTAAATTTAGGCGAATAACCTTTTATTCAAAGAAAGAGATGGCAGTAGATGAAAATCATTTTTCACAAATAGTTGGTATTGACAAGGTCATTCCTAAGTTCGAGAAGCAAGATGTACCAAAATTCAAGTTGGTGGTAGATGAATGAGAAGACAAACCACGTCTTAATGTGTTTGGAAGATTAAAAGGGCAAGTTATTGACCATGAAGAAAAGAATTCATGCAATAGATGTCAAAAGGAGATTGTCAAAGTAGCAGATGAAATGAAGGTTAGTAGAAAAATCGCTCCATCTAGCTGAGCCACGACAGTTTAGAGAGCAAGTGAGACTAGGTCCGGGAGGTCATATAGCCCATGGTTATATGCAAAGACGTTTGGAAGATCACCAAGTCCTCCACAGAAACTCAAAACATTCAAGCCACAACCATATCACCCAAATGTATGTCACTCGTGCAACCCTACAGTAGAAAGAGTAATTCCATTTGATGAGATGACAAGGATATAATATAGGGGATATCAAGGGATCCATGGATGAATGATGAGACAACGACAAGGAAATGAGCAAATCAAGCCTGCAAATCCCACATGGATGAATAGTCAAAACATTAAAGGAGCCAAACAAGTTAATGGTTCAAAAGAAGTAATGGGAGAAGCGTCATCAAACAAGTGTGTTTGGAGGTCGAAAATATGAACGAAGATAGAATGAAGATAATGAGAACGATGCTAGGGGTCCACTAATATTCAATTCGACACAATGCCTCCAAAAATGGCCAGCAATTATGTATTGGCCAATGAATCTCAAAATAAAGAAACAAATGAGGCAGCTATAGAGAAACGACGAAAGCAACATAGACGTTAGAGAGTGAAAATACTACTAATGTTGAAGTGATCCCACAAGTTGACGAAGCATGTAATTTAGATGACGGTGAGATGAATGACGTGGAAGAAGAAATGGGTTTAAAAGCATAGTGCAGAACAAGGGGGTATCACATGGCAGGCTTCTCAAATAGTTTTATCAAGAAGGAAATCTAGCAGTTGGATTATTGGGCGAACCATCCAGACGATCGTTCGATTATTTGGTTCTATATGGAACTCCCAGAAGGAAAAAGAGAGTTCCTCATACTGAAAAGTATGGTTCACCAAGAAAAATCTTTCCTCCACCAACAAGTTGGGGAAGAAGGAGCACTCCTTTTTATATAGGGTGAAAAGATGCATGTAGAGCAAATAACAGTTCCTCTTCAAGTAGTGGGATGCGATGCTTGTGCTTGGATAGTGGGATGATAAACGTTGCAGTAAGGTACATTGTACATTTATTTGTATCTACTTTGTGTTTAAATGATGTCAAAAGGGGCAAAATGCATGAATATGACAAAATTGATGATTGCACATTAATTCAGCCATATTGAGGGGTAATTGTTGACAAATAAAAATACTCAATTTGAAGGCCCAACATGAAGATCCAAAACATAAGAGACCATTACAGACGACAGGGCGATGTGGAGGAGTTTGAGCGATTGAGCGATTACAAGAGCATCTGAGCGATCAAATTTGTTAGGAGTGAAGGAAATGTTCTTACAACTCATCCAACAATCCATATGGTTATCTATAAACGGTTTCTGCATCATAAGCAGTTGAAGGAGATCATGGGAAGTTGCTTGATTTAAAGTAGTGGATGTCAATTACATAAGGAAGTGGGCGACGATTATGCAACATGGTGGATGACGGTTACTACTGCAAGTTACAAAGTGGAGGCAGCAAGTAAGTGATTCAAATAGTAGTAGGTAGTTTATTTCGATATTTATATGTAGTAGAAGTTTAGGAGTTTAGAAAGACCAACAAATCAAAACTCTCAAAATAGAGATGTAATTTTTTATCTTAGAACTTATCCTAGTTTAAAATTGTGTGCTTGTGCCCCTTGGAGACGTCTTGTGTAATCGAGCTTTTCTTAGTGCAAAAACCCCTTTTTGAGACTTCGTATTAAGAGGTTTGCCCCTTACACTTTCATCTGATCCCTTTCAATTGTTAGCTCGAGCGAAACCACACCTGCGCTAAACATTAAGTTTATCAAGAGTCATTAAGCTGTGCTACAAATTAAGATAATAGACTAGGATGAGTCTTACATGAATCATCAATGCCTTCACTTTTACTTGTAAGTCAATGTACAGTGTTGAAAGAAAGGTCACAAAATAAAGATACTAAAAGCAGAGTGCTGTAAAGAACATACAACTAAAAAGATAAAATTTAAATATTAAAAGTTGTAGGGTAAGGTGAAGTTGGGTCATGTAGACTGGTTCGCCTTTAGTTAATGCTAAGTTGTGTGATTATGCCGACGAAGTGGTCGGAGATGTGAAGAAGAAGACCAATCGAGATTTCCATTTTCAGATCTGGAACAATCCAGATTTCATTTCATGAAATGAACTTCAGATTTGAGTTCAGATGGTTGAGAAGAACCTTCCTATGTGGTCCATCAATTTTTCGGCTGCAAGTTTTTTTTTTATATAAGCTGTTAAGGATGAATTTTCTAGATTCAATGTTTTTGAAATCAGGAAAGTGTATGGTAATCTGTCAATGCACCTTTTGTTGATCTAGCTGTTGTTGACTTAGAACTTGGTTTGATCTCTGTATTTCTCAGTCTTTGCTGCTTTGAGGGGGAGACATATTACCAAGAGTCGGCTACTACTTTATTTCAAGTAGAGATTGAAAATACAATATGCTTTGCCCTCCTCTAGTTCTTACTGAACAAAATAAGTAAATAGTTTTTTAAGTATTTCTGACGTAGTATCAGTGCAAGAATTAGAAATGATGGTATTTTGGTTGGTCAACTTGGTTAGAGGCAAAGGCTTAGAAGTGAGGAGTCTTCAAATGATGTTGAAAAAAGTGAGCCATTATCTAAAAAAAAAAAGGAAATTAGTGAAATTGCAGCAAGCACCACAGAAACAATATGGCTTTTGAAGAATCTGACAATGAATTTGAGATGCTAAACATCCAGCAGAATGATGATATAAAGACCTTGCTTAAAAAGGTTGGAATTTAGTTGTTTGAAATTGATTGTCTTTTAGCTTCTGGGGTATTTTATTATGCAATGTTGTTGGGGCTAGAAAAATGAATTTTGTGAATTTGTTATTGGGTCTATAGTGGGTATTTGATGGTTTGGACCTATTTGGCTATTTGAAGAATTTGATAAAAGAATTTGCATTATGGTTAAGTTCGACAAAGTTTGGACGATGAAGGATATCACTTGATTGGACGATATTACAACAAATGTTGTGATAAATGGAAGCATAAATTATGCTTTTGAAAATGATATCGTGATTGCGTTTTGAAGATTATTTTGCTGTTAGCATGATGGGCAGTAAATTTTGTGGACTATTGATGATCGAGTCGTGCGAATTTATGGTGTGTTTTCATGCAGATTACCTCAACATTTAGTTCATTTTTACTCCTTGATGGGTTGATCGACTGATTGTAGCTGATTTGAAAATTAATCGACTGATTGTAACTGATTTTACATATTTGAAGATTGATGATTCCTCCTTAGGACTTAAGAGCGTCAACTATGGATAGGTTAAAGCACGAGTTAGTGGTATAAATTAGTAAGAGATTAAATTTTGTGCCTACAATGGATGGGTTAAAATACATGTTAAAAGAATCTTTTTGTTTACAAGTTAACTTCAATGTTAAATTTGGCTAGTGGTTTAACTTGTTGACATGACATTTTAACTTCTTTTCTTCTTTAAATTTTTTAATATCAATAAATAAAATAATTTTTTTGTTGATTTCATATTATATAATTTAATGAGATTTTCAAAATGAGTATCATATTAATATATAAATTTTGCTATTTTAAAAATAAGTATTTATCATATTCTTCGATTTAGTTAAAACTTAACATGCCTGAAAGTTCTGGGATACCCCAAAGTTTGACCTTAGGTGTGAAATAGTCACTATTAAAATGAACACGTCAATTTTAATAGTTTCTAGATGGTTATTCAAACAAGTTCAATTATCCTAAATTGAATTTTGTAATAATGAAAAGTAATAAACAACCAACACGACAATATGATGACGGAGAAACCCAACGTGGGAAAATTTTCGGGACCAAGCCAGTTACCTCCACTATAAGCAATTTCGATTACAGTTAGATTTATCCAGCTTCCCTCGCTAGACAACGCAAATCTACCCCTGCCAACTCAAGATACAGCTACCTCCAGTAGCTCCAGATCTTGATGCTTCTCCAAGTGGATACCTTAAGAACTCCCCGTTCTTGTTAACTCCTGCGCTTGTAGTCTAACCTTCTTCAACCTCCAGCTGCTCTGAACTTTCACATTTGAAGAAGTAATCCATATATCAAAGGATGCATGTGTTTTAGATTAGGAACTAAGAGATTCAAACAATCGTGAATTTGGTTCTTGAATCATCAAATCACGTGATCAAAGATTGGATATATGTATATGTTATGGCTCTGAAAAATAGATAACAACCCTTCTAATTTTCTTGCATAGGGCTTAGGTATATATAGTACAAAGTGTTTGAGATAGTTTAGATTTATAGGAACTTTAAAATTCGCGAAATCGAATCTGTCCAGATTCAACGACCTTTAGTATTTTTGTCATAACTTTCTCTCCTGATATCTGATTTAGTCAATTCAAAGTGCGTTGGAAAAATAACTCAAAAATTTAAAATTCTCATAGAAATAGTATTTTTCCAATTCAGATGTTTGCTATGTGAGAATCAAGTCTCAACCTCATATTGAAAATCTGGATCATTATCCTTGCGAGATTTGGATTCATCTTTAACTTCAAATTACATCACAAGTTTTCTTGAACACTTTTGTTCTTCTTGAATCCAAATACTTATCTAAATTAACTACCATACTTTGATTCTAATTGGGACTTTATAAATGAGTCATTTTATTCACAGGATTGCCAATTACATAAAAAACCTAACAATCTCTCCATTTGACATCCCATGACAAAACACTATAATAAAGTCAAAATAGTAAATAGTGTACACTACCCAAACTCTTCTGTCTCTTGCATTCCTTGTAATACTTGCTCCCTGCCATCAAAACTCAAATACCAAGTATAAAAGCACGTGATACAAGAATATAATAATTGAAGTACATAATCATAAATATATGCATGCTAGTTTGAGGTGTGATATAAATATTAATTAAAAACACCAATCAAAACATTTACACCACTAAACATCAAAACTCAAACAACTATGCAATATGGAATGGAATGCAAAATAAATTCTCTCCCTTACTGCAAACTCGAAATATTATGTAGTAGGATATGTATCTCTATCTCTCCCCAATGACCCCAAATACATAAAATGCACCATATTTTCTCCCATTTTTGTCACAAATGACATAGGGCGCAATTTTCAAATCAATTTTTAGCATAAACATGGAACAACTTAAAAATGATGTAGTTGACATGCATAAGAATAATTAGTGAATGCAAATTTTTTCCACGTACTTAACCCAAGTTAAAATAGAGTAAATTGTATAAGCAACTCATGTGTGTAATGTATCACTAAGTAAATAGGACTCCACCTTAAATTTGCGAGAAAGAACATGCTAAACATCATTGCCAATAAGCTTATTCTCCTACTTATGAAAGTCAAACCATTATAATGCGAAGTACGACCTTAAAATTGAAGCTTAGTTGCAAATTTATTTCACATCCCCCTTACTTCAAGCATATTTTTCCAATAAATCCAAGTTTTATCAAGCTCATTATTTTTCATCTTAAGTACAAGTTTCCCTCATTAGGCGACTAAAATGATCACTGTAGAGAGTTTTCGACCGGTTAACCCAAGTCAGTTGAATATAAGCATCAGGTGATGAAGCACCCCTTGGGCTTAATAACTCGAGTCAAATAGGTCCCGACGAAGAACATTAAGATATGAACATTTTTATTACAGGGAGATTTATAAGAGCTTAGGTCTACTAGAATTGGTCAATCCATGTTCAGAGTCATTTTACCAACAAGTGACTGTCATTCCAAATCTCACATACGCGGTTAAGTTTCACTTACAAGATCAAAGTGTGTGCAATACAAATGGTACATGAAGACACTTATACCAAGTACTTCACAATAACCTAAGCAAGCAATGGAAATTATGCTACAACTCATTAAATAAACTTAAACATAGTCACAATACATAAGTTTAAGTAAGTTTCATATCATGCTGTAAATATAACCAATTCTCCAATGTTTTTGTACTTTTCAAATATTCCAATTTTTTTTATTTTTTTATTTTCCAATATAGAAATCATGAGAATGCATCACACATAAAATATATCAAGTACGCATAATAAACAAAAACATGCATGTATCAGAGCAACCATAAAAATGTACATGCAAGAAATAAAACAACTACCTAAAAAAAGGTAAACAAATAGTATGTATGCAATAATAAATAGTCATACGTGATGAAAACACATGCATGCACCAAAAATACCCTATCAGTTAGGTATTAACACGCTCTTATCCTTAAGAGCATTGTGACCAATATTCAAATTTCTATAATCACCCTTCTCCATCCATTCCTATCTAGTAGCAGAAAAGTTACCAGCTATTTGTATCACCAATTTGGTCAACCTGTTAACTTGATTAGCAAGAAATTTAACTTGACCAACAGACTCCTGATAATGATTCCAATTAAATCTCATTTTATACTTTCTGTTTAGGATATGATGACATCTGAGACGTATGTGACCTAACTCGCCACAATGAAAACCAGTAGGGACAAACCTCTGACCATTGTTTTGTGAACGCTGACGTTTATTTCTAGGGTCGACGAGTCCTACGCTGAGGGTTAGGCACATATTTGAGTTGGTCGCATGCAGGGACAAATGTGGTCTTTGATGTGCTAGCTGTGTTTTTGTCAAAACCTAGACCATCCCTATTACCAGAAAGCCTGCTCATTCCTAAAATGTTTCTAACTTATCAGAACTACTAGAAAGAGCAAGGAATTGAGCTATGGAATGTTTAAGTTTGCTCAACAGGTTGCTAACTTGGATTTCCAATTTTCCTTTCTCAACACTTAGCTCACTAGCTAACCTAGAGGTTCTCAAGTTTACTTTCTACACATATAACCTTCTTTTCTAAGGTCACTCTCTCATTAGTCACAACCTGTAACTTGTTGTTGGACTCTTCTAGTTTGACCATTAAGCCCTTCTTTTCTAATTCAACTTTATTCAGTTTCTTAAAGGTGGCATTACTTAATTTCTTCAATTTAAGGAACTCATCATATAATTGATCAAACGCCTCATGAATATCCTGTTGACTCTCAGATTCTTCTCCTAATGACTCACCACTACATGGGTCACCACTCTTCTTAATGGTACTTTCAAATTTACTCTTAATCCTAGAAGTGAAGACCATGTACTTTCCACTTTCCTCATGGGTGGACTCATTACTTTGGTTACCTAATTTAGACTCACTGTCAGTTAGAGTGACATTCATAACCTTGCCTGACTTCTTCTTAATATTGAGACACTCGGCTCTAATATGCCCAAATCACTGACACTCATGACATCTAACACATTTAGGTACATTCCTAGAATCTCTAGCCTCTCTTTTCCCTCTCTTTCATTTCCTAAATTTTCAATAAGGGTAATTACTACCATCAAAATATGGCTGGACGGATAAAGAACTATTCATCTATAGACAAAAATAAGGCCAGGAATCGATTTTATGCACTGATACCAATTAAAAGTTCTAGGATCCCCCAAAGTTTGACCTTACATGCGGAATAGTCACTATTAACACGTCAATTTTAATAGTTTATAGATGGTTATTCAAACAAGATCAATTATCCTAAGTTGAATTATCACGATTGCAATAATGAAAAGTAATAAACAACCAACACGACAATATAATGACGGAGAAACACAACGCAGGAAAAACTCAGGGACCAAGTTAGTTACCTCCACTATGAGCAATTTCGGTTACAATTTGATTTATCCATCTTCTCTTATTAGACAACGCAAATCTACCCCTGCTAACTCAAGATACAGCTACCTCCAACAGCTTCCAGATCTTGATGCTTCTCCAAGTGGATACCTCAAGAACTCCCCGTTCTTGTTAACTTTCAGCGCGTGTAGTCCAACCTTCTTCAACCTCCAGCAGCTCTGAAGTTTCACAATTGAAGAAGTAATCCTTATGTCAATGGATGCGTGTGTTTTATATTAGGAACAAGAGATATTTTCCTAACTCGAATTGTTGGATCACAAGAAACTAAGAGATTCAAACAATGGTGAATTTGGTTCTTGGATCATCAAATCATGTGATCAAAGATTGGATATATGTATATGTTATGACTCTGAAAAATAGACAACAACCCTTCTGATTTTCGTGCATAGGGCTTAGGTATATATAGTATGAAGTGTTTGAGATAGTTTAGAATTATAGGAACCTTAAAATTCATGAAACTGAATATGTCCAGATTCAACGACCTTCAGTATTTTCATCATAACTCTCTCTCTCTCTCTCTCTCTCTCTCTCTCTCTCTCTCTCTCGATATTCGATTGAGTCTATTTAAAGTGAGCTGGAAAGATAACTCAAAAATATACAATTCTTGTAGAAATAATATTTTTCTAATTCAGATGTTTGCTATGTGAGAATCAAGTCTCAACCTCCGACTGAAAATCTGGATCATTATCCTTGTGGGATTTGGATTCATCGTTAACTTCTAATTGCATCACAAGTCTTCTTAAACACTTCTTTGTTTTTCTTGAATCCAAATACTCAACTAAATCAACTATCATATTTTGACTCTAATTGGGACGTTATAAATTAGTCATTTTATTCATTGAATTGTCAATTACATAAAAAACCTAACAATGTCAATTGTAGCAAAAATTAATAGATAACTCTAACATGCACATGTGTAACTTTAACACGTTGATGGGGCATTTAACATCTCACTTTTTGCTTATGTTGCTATCTATATTTAACTTGTCCATTGTAGAAGCTGATTAATAAGAAATTTAAATACTTTGTATTGTTTTTACTTTTTACTTTTGTTATACCTTCAAGTTGAAGGTATCTTCAAGTTGAAGGTATATGCACCAACTTGAGGGAGATGTTGAAGTATTAGTTGAATTTGTTAGATTCAAGTTTGTTAGACTTAGCTACGTAGTAACTTTTCAATATAGTATTGTGATTTTTTACATATACCTATTTTTGAATTCCTATCACTAATCAAAAAATTTAGAGGTAATGATTATATTTTATGTGATGAATCATAACTTAAAGTATACATGCTTGTGTAACATGATAAATCCATTATTTATTAACAAGATTTTTAATACCAGCAATAAAATTTCATCTTCATGTGCAAGCAAATTATCTATATTGGGAAGCTCATATAATGCAAGGAAATTTGTTATCCTTAAAAACTATTATTATTATTATTTAAATTGACATTGGTTTTTGTTATTTATTTTTTTTTTTTTTATTTCGTGTAGTACATTGGTCAATTAATATGTCTTGCATCAAACGAATATGATACCGGTTGATTTTACCCTTTATTTGAATATTCTTATTCTTATCGTTACGTTTTCTATCGGCATTTTCCCCTTCCTCTGCCCATTATACGAAGCCCAGAGCCGCGATCAAGAATCAATTTTTCCTATATTGGAAATCTGTAAGTTTGTTTCTAAGTGCAAGCGATCTTTTTAGATCAAGAACGGTGCCATTGGATCTTCTGTTTTTGCTATTTAGGTAAATCTCAATGTTTATTATTATTATTATTATTATGGAAAGGTTGATCAAATTATAATTAATGTATTTAGATAAATTTAATTTAATCGTTCTCCTCTCGTTTTATGACAAATAAGATGATTATGTATTTAAATTGTTTGGGAAATTTGTTTGTTTTCCCCTCTTTTTAATGAGAAACGTAGATCAGTTTGTAATTAAATTCTTTTATAATAGTTGATATTAGTATGATGAATTTCAAACGGTTTAGTCCATGATAAACAGTATTTTTTATCTCTGATTTTTCTCTTTTTCCTTTTTTTTGTTGGTCGGCGTCAATTGTGAGAAAGTTATTTCAGTCTTTTATCCTCACGTGCTTAGGCGCCTATTTAATTTAATTTAATTTTTGTTTATATTGAGTTGTTTTGAAACGACTTCAATTATTTTCCTTACATTGAGTTTAGGCAGTGTATATTTTGATGATCATTGTGTAAATTATTTCATTCCCCAATGTAGTGGATATGGTAAACTGCACCGTGTCCCTATGATCAAAACCTTATTAATATAATAGAACGGGAATTCCCTGATAATCATAATTTAGCATTTTACTTCGACGTTTTTCTTCATCAGGTTAAGGGTTTGAGAATCTAATGTGAAAAAATGGATATCTGGGAATAATTTGTTACAGGAGTTGTTTTTTATTTTCTTTTACTTTTGTTTCAAACTATATTCTCGGAATCTTTTATATCTTCTCTCGTGGTAATTAAATTAGTTTTCGGTTGCATTGCTCACAAACTTTTTCAAAGAATGATCCTATCCTGTTTATATGGTGCAGTAAACTCTAGGTTCTAGACTTCTAGTAGAATACAACTTTTTTCTGCTTTACACATTACAATTATCAATATTCTTACAGATATTTCCTGTTTTGATGAATCGAACAGGAACTATGTCTCTTGCACGGCCATATCGTTCGCAAGGTGACCCTTTTCACAGCGGTTGTAGGTTTTCTTATAGTACAAACCAAAACACGGGCACTAGAGCAACTTCTACTAACTACAACTACTGCAATGATACCCTCCAATATAACAAAAGTCTTGACCACTCAAGAAGTCATGATTATGCCCAGGATTTCTCTAGACATTTTCAGGAGAACTCCAAGTTTGATAATTTTGTTTGTCTTGATATTGCACCTTCTTCAAAGAGGAGAAAGATTTCTGATTTATCTTGGGGAAGCGCTGGGATACCCCATCAACAACAAAACACATATTATGATGGTCTTTTAAACCATACCAATCTGTTCCATTGCGTGTCTCCCGAATACCCTAATGCTCACGATAGTGCCCGTTCCACATTTAATATCAGTTCAGCTGTTACAACTGCTACCAGGTCTGATACTTATTCCTCCAAACGTGACCGATCTAAATATGAGAATAATGCAGACGACTTTGTTGTTTTTGTGTCGAGAGATGAGATTGAGAGGTGCTCTCCTTCAAGAAAAGATGGTATTGATTCGCTGCAAGAGACTCACTTGCGATATTCATACTGCGCGTTCCTTCAAAATCTTGGAATTCGTCTTGACCTGTAAGTGATCTTGCATTTTTTTTTTTTTACTTGATACAGATGATTGAATGTGATATAAAAAGGTTTACTACATAAATCTACACTTCCATTTTTAATTTAGCTGCTAGAGCTGCTAGACAGCGGTAATGAAAGTATTAGCATCATGTTTTTCTCCGGGATTAGTTATTTGAGAGAATAGTCCATCCTTGCAGGCCACAAACCACCATCGGAACTGCCATGGTTCTTTGCCATCGATTCTTCTTCCGCCACTCTCATGCCTCTCATGATAGATTTGTAAGTTACATTTTTTATTTTTATTTTTTATAATTAAATATAACAATTTCAGTTTTTATTGAAGTTCAGTTGGAAATTGTGCTTAGCAAATAAAAACTGAATCATGCTGATTAACTCCTAAATTTTTTTTTTTTTTTTTTTTTTTATCTATGCAATGTGAATGCTGGAGGAGAATTATGTTAGACAAAAACAATGCTCAAGTATGCTAGCGATTAAATTCTGGTTTCATTGCTTGAACCTGTTTCCTGGTTCTACAACTTCGCATTTAAAATAAGCCCTCCTTTTTGGGTTTCATTTTATTTTTCTGACGTTCTACTTTTCAAGAAATGACTGGTCCATAAGTGGGTAATACTCGTGGGTCCTACAAAAGGTAAGGTTAAAATAAATATTTGACTTTGAAAAGTAGAATTTTAGTAGAATATAATGAAAAGCCAAATGGAGGCTAAATCTTTCCACCAGACGTTCACTGGTTGAAATAAAGCATTTTGGTTTCGGAGCTTCTATGATATGTTCATTTTTAACAAAATAATTGGTATTATATGTTAAAAAGACCGCATTCTATGCATTTAACGTTCTTTAGATGTCATTACTTTGTAGAATTTTTTTGTTTTGTTTTTTAATATGCGTGCACAGAAGACGTGATGTTCGGAAAAGAGTTGTACAACTCTTTCCGGAAGATGATCGCATTGCTGGCTTCTGCCCATGATGTAAATTAATATCCTGTACTTATTGAAAATGTGTTGTTTCTGTGTCACTTCAAAAGCTAATGATTCAATTTGATATTGATGCAGTTGATTGCTACTGCTGCTCTTTTCCTTTCTGCAAAGTCTGAGGAAACAGCTCGCCCTCTCAATGATGTGCTGAAAGCTTCATGCGAACTTCTTCACAAGCAGAATTTCACTCTTCTCTCATTTTTGCTCCCTGTTGTTAGTCTCTCTCTCTCTCTCTCTCCAGCCCTCCTCCTTCGGTTTGTGTATTCGTGCGCACCATTCGTCTTGTAGACCTTGACGTCGTTTTTGAATGATTTACTTCTGAACAGGATTGGTTTGAGCAATATCGCGAGAGAATATTTGAGGCGGAGCAATTGATTTTGACTACTTTGAATTTTGAGCTCAATGTGCAGCATCCATACGAGTCTCTGACATCCACTCTTGAAAAATTAGGATTTTCACAATCAGTTTTTGTGGTTCTGGCACTGAATTTGGTCAGTGAAGGGTAAGTTCCAGCAGGTTCTTTCGCCAGTGTTATCTTCTAATGTATGTGCGCTGTAGATCATCATTACATAAGATAATATTATTTTAGCATGGAACAGTTATTGTGGGAATTATTTTTAAATTGAGAATTGGACAATCAAGCATTTGTATCACAATTGACCTACGAACTGGTGTCATCCTTGCATTCTTTATCGAGGACGATAAGTCAAAGATTGATTCTTCCTTTTGGCTTGGAATTGCTCGTTACCCATGTTAACATCTTTATTGTCTTTTAGAGCAATAATTCTGACTCGGGATATTGATGTTTTGGATTGGTATATAATTGCAGGGTCTATAGAAGGATTAACATGCACACCTGTATGATATTTTTAGCTGGCGGGTGATGTGCTGTTCATCAAATGTTTTCTTTTTCATCTGAAGTTGAACTAGCGATATCGTTTGGAAGCCTTTTCCATGATTACACATTGGCTATAGAAGATAGTCACAGATACTTCAGAACTAATTTTTCCATTGCCCCTTTCTGATTTTTGTTCATATGGAATGACATATGCTGGATATGTCTTTGCTTGTTCACTTGGTCCCACATGGTATTCCGATGAGTAGGGCAGAAAATTTGTGAAGGCATTTGCTAAGTTATTTTTTCCGAGCATTTTCAGCTACTCTGTCAACAACCCAGCAGCTGCATGTGGTGATTGAATTTGGTTTCATTTTCTAGGTTTTGAAAAATATTTTTTTTTAAAAATTTAAAGAACTACAGCATTTAATATCCCCTTCCAGAAAAGGAAAATCTTTATTTCCAAATCATCTTAGAATTGAAATAAAAAATTTTAATCAGGAACATATTTGAGTAATTCCTTCCCTGTTCCCCATGTGGGAATGACAGAAAGATCGGGGTGGGACTTGGGAGGTGGGAATGGGGAAAGCTGCATGTGGTGACTGAATTTGGTTTCATTTTCTCGGTTTTAAAAAATATTGTTTTTTTTAGAATTTTAAGAACTACAGCATTTAATAACCCCTTCCAAAAAAGGAAAATCTTTATTTCCAAATCATCTTAGAATTGTGTTGCTCCCATATGCTGGAGTCCAGGGTTCCCAAATCACATTATTAAAGAACTCCAAACATCAGATCTTGCCTTCAATTTCATATATATCACAAACATACATCAAATATTTTAGCTGGAAATATCAGTCAGCTATATGCTTCCAAGACTGATATCTGATCTCTCTGGCATTTACCAATAAACGAAGCTTTAAAGCCACCTTTCCACCATTGGAACACAGATGAACTTAGACAGAGAGGAGGGTTTTTTTTTTTTTTTTTTGGGGGGGGGGGGGGGGTAGGGGTTTGATGAACTTGATTTTGAAATGAGCAATTTGATCATCGAATCTTTTAAATTTTATATGCTAGGATGATATCAGGATGCTGCAGTTAGTGAACTTGGAGAATTGAAATAGTAAATTTTAATCAGGAACATATTTGTGTAATTCCTTCCCCATGTGGACGTGACGGAAAGATTGGGGAGGGGGTGGGAATGGGGAAGCACTTCTGGTAACATGCTTGTGCTTTCTGGTATTCTATATTTAAAGTTGGTATTGAAGGATTTTATTATTATTCAGTCTAATGATTAAACCTACTTGGTTGTACCTATTTTCAAACTTGGGTATTTCATGGGTTTTTGTTTAAATATATTGGCTGTCCGTTGTTTGCGTTCAAATTTAGTAGTTTATTACACCTGATTCTGAATTATTTAGTTTTTTTCCTAGTACGTATGGGCTAGTATTATTTGAAGGGGCCATTATACTTTCTTCCCTACAATGCATATGGTTTTTGTTTCTCTGTCATCCAAGTCAGTTTTATATTAGCTGTATTCATGTTTTAAAAAAATGTTCACGAGGCCCGCCTTGATGCCTGCCTCGGGCTGTTTTTTAAAGGCTTAGTAAGGCTTAAGCTTCAAGGCACACATCTCATTAATTAAGAGGTGTGCACCTCATAAATGCCTAGAGCGCCCACTTTTTTCTTTTAGTTGCTGATTTGCATGTTCTTTCAGTATTGCATGATGACTTTGCCTTGCTGGATAAGATTTTACTTCAAAAATAGTATTATCTCGCCGAAGAAGATAGATGAGACTAACATTTTGTTTATGTATTATGTTATTGCATGTTAATTTTCATATATTTTTATAGGTTTACTAAACTTTTTGGTGCATGATGAGGCTTATGCCTCAAAGCGCCCCTAGGCTTACGCCTCGCTTCATGAAGAAAAAACCCCTCATTACCTGTTTTCGTTTTTTTAAACATTGGCTGTATTTTCCACTTTTAACTAACTCATATACCCTGAGATCTGAACCTGTTACCAACGAGCTGCATCCTACTTGGGAGGATTTCCCCATCAACTAAAATAAAGTTTGCACATATAAAGATCTCATTTTACTACGGTGTGATCTGAATTCCCCAAATATATTTATATAAGTATTTTTTTGTAGGAGTTATTGAAAATCAACAATAATAGCTATTAGAAGTATATTTTTCCTTACGTGTTAATAATTTAGCCTCTGTTTGTTAAAATTTTGGTGTTTAAAAATATGTTTTTTTATATTTTCTAGGTAAGATGTGTGGTTGAAAAGTGGAGAGAGAAAATATGTGTGGTTAAAAGATGATTTGGGAAATTGTTTTATTTAAAAACTTTTTTTTTGGCTTTTTCCAAACAGAGGCTTAGAGATTTTTAGATTAGATGGTGTAAATTAACTCCCATACTATAGGGGCTCTTGGGATACATGTAAGATTGCCTTGAGTCCACTTATCATTTTATGGCAAAAAGGAGACGATCTTCTGTATTCATACTAGAATGTGCAGGGAGGAGCAAATTAGTTGAGTTCCATTAGCATAAACTATTCAACATTATTGTTTCGGATGGAGTTCTTATAGCCTTTTTTTTTCTTTAGCTACAATCCAAGAATTATTTTATTCCTGTAGGTCGTAGTCCCATTCTAGACTTCCTATTATCGGCTTTTCTTAAGATCAATCTTTGCTTAAAATTTGTAACCTAGTGGTTTTTTCGTGGAGCTTAAGTAACTCACTTAGAACGCTTTTTAAAGGATTACGTGGTACGATTAGGTCAAATAAGTCCTTGCTCTTATATATAATAAATAGAGAGATTCTTTAAATTTAAAGGGTAAATTTTTTTTATACTATTTCTTGGTTCTTCATTTTGCTTTTACCAATAAACAATTATTGATTTTTTTTTTTTTTTTTCATATTCTTTAGAATTCAACGGCCAATCAACTCAAATATGGTTAAATAATTTAAGAAGTAGAGCACTGAAATATGTAACTTATTAAATGTAATCATTATAAAATAAGAATAGAGAGTGAATTTAAATCTCCAAATTTAGAAACAAACCCACTCTCTATTTTAAAAAGATAAAATAGTTTTCTGGAGCTTTTTTTTTTAAGCATTATCTCTCTAAAATAGAGAGCATCTCGTATTTAAAGAGTCTTTGGAGAACGATTAATTTATTGAGTTCTCTGATTTGACAACGAATTTCTGTATTGGAGATTGACTTCCCTAGCCCCTAGGATATATCTGCCGAGTTTCCCCCCAGTAAAGGTATTAATTTATATACATATTTATATTCTAAATTTATTACAGATGGTATTCTAATTTGTAGTTTCACGACTTGATTAATTTAGCAAAGTCCATCTGTGCCGGGAAGATTTGGTGGCATTCTATGGGTGGAAAAAACTCTTCAATATGTCTAAGGGTGCATAGGTTTGCTTGTTGCAAGCCTTTCTGTATTCAAAATTGGAGATGTTGGCCTTGCTCACCAAGTTTACACATGCTTGCAACAAGTGTTGCTGTTTCTTGTATATATCTGTTTAAATCAACATGGAGTTGGCATACTGCTGCAATGGAACATGAACTTATCTCTCTAGATTTGTATAACATTTTTTCTGTAATTTGGGTACTCTTTCAACATTCTGCCGAAGAATCTTGGGTTTTTTCCAACTCAGTTGCTGCGTTGTTAGTTGGTAAGGGAAAATTGCCTTGGTTTGCATATTTCTTTTCAGCATGAGAACTTGTGAGTCTAATTGTGGAGTTGCTCGAGTTGTTTGTTTTATATATCCATTTAGGTTATTCAATTCGTCGATCATTTGCTTTTTCCAACCAATGATGCTTCTCTAAAAAGCCAAATTTCTTTTTGCAGGCTTAGAAGCTCGCTGTGGCTTCAGTTCAAACCTCACCAGATTGCTGCCGGTGCTGCATACCTTGCTGCAAAATTTCTGAATATGAATCTTACTTCAAGCAACAATGTCTGGCATGAGTTCCAAACACCACCATCTGTACTTAAAGGTATTCAATATTACTCACCTTCCAAATATCATATAAATTTTATCTTGTATTTGATGTATTCAGTGAATATCTGGAGTTTTTAGAAAGAGGCATGATGTGGTTTTTCAAACTTCCGAGTATAATTTTGTTTTCTAAATCTGTTTATTCACTTATTTGTATGCCCGGATCATTTCCTAGGTTAAACTCTCATGCAAAATTTCACGTAGGATATGTATAATTAGCCTTTGTTGTAGCCGCCGTTATTTTTGGAATTTAGGTGTTTTCTAGGTAGAATTTGTGGATAAAAAGTGGTTTCGAAAAATGTGTGGTTAAAAAGTAGTATTGAAAATTGTAATGATTATAATTATAGGTTATAATCAAGTTGCCGGACACGTGCTTAATTTGTATTTAAGCTGTGAGATTTTATTTTATTTTTTTTCCTTTTTTAAAAAGCCAGTGTAGCGTGAAATTGTTGTTAATGGTAAGTTGAAGGCCACAGGTGAAGAGACTAGTTCTATAGACTTTTATTGCGAGCCCCTCCAGCCGCCGATGCTGGCTCCGTCAGATTTTCCCTCCCTTTATATTAGGCTGGCTCACTTGAATTCTTGGATCCGTCATTACTCTTTTAAATATGTAATAAAAGAGGTTTTTTAAAGCTTTTATTGTATTAATTAATAGGCAAATAATTTTGATTTAATCCAAATCAGAATTCGAGTGATTTTTAGCTAGTGAATTGTTCATTTCACCTGAAAATGTGCACATGTTCTGCATACGTGCTCACGGAATTTCCTTCGATTTTCCCTGTACATACACTTTTAAATCAGACATGGCTACAATTGTAACATCATTTGATTGTTTAATGCAGATGTTGCGCATCAACTGATGGAACTTTTCTAGATCATCAAATCAGATTTGGATTCACGTTTCATGTTGACAGTATCTACTGTCTCTTTAATTGTGTACATTAGATCATTTTATTATATTTATTATTTATACTATACTTATTTTTACACCTTCACAGATCAACAGAGTGCATTTTAGGTTTTAAGAGTGAAAATGATTACAGATAGGTGTACTTTGTATAGGTGAAATACTCCCATTGCGTGTGATGAAATGGTGAATCACAAATGATAGCATCAAAATTTAAAAAATTGTTTTTAATTGTTATCTTCGGTAATTTTCTCAACTACGTGACTACGTCTCTCTATTATATAGTTGCAGGGATAAATCACCTTCGATTCTTAAGTGAGCAAAAATTATGTTCTGCTTCCGACGGGTGGACTCAGGGTTATGGTTCAGTAGGAGCGAACACTAGGGATGGAAAAATCCCCGTTTACTTCCTCATTTGTTTTTTTTTTTTTTTTTAAGTTTTAAAATAATTTTATGCAGACAATATAAGGAAACATGTAGGGATAACCCTAATATTTTCTAAATTCAATAATCTTTACACATTATTTGGACATTCATCTAATATATATATCTATCTATCTGTGTTTGTGTCGTTATTTTATATTTGATTAGATAAGAAAATATAACTCGATAAGATTAATAACTAATAATCAGTAACTTTTTCAAAATAAGCATTTAAAGTTTATAACTTGATAAGTAATAAATTTTTGGTGAAAGAAATTTGACATCATAGGACTTTTGTATAGATAATATAAGATTTTTTTTTGACTTTTTAAATTTTAATGAAACTTGTTAATTGGGGATGGAGATCGAAGACGGGGCGGGGATGGGGATAAGACGGCCATTCCCGTCCCCGCCCCATCCCCGGTTCAAGGATGCCTTTTCATCTTCATCCCCGCCTTTGTCGGGATTTCCCGTTCCGTTCGGAATGGGTATCCGTCAATTTCGAGTATTTTTCGTCTCGTTGTCATCCCTACCACTGCACTACCTTTAGTAGTTGGCTTGTTATGAGTCCGCCACTGGCTTCTGATGCCTCGTGGATGCGGAAAAAATGGGAAAATTACACAAATTATCCCAAAAAATTAAACACTTTGAATAATACTCTTTTGAGTTTTGACTAATTTAAAGCTTTAAACACCGTATAAAATACGGTGCAACACCAAATCCCCAAATCAGAACTCTCGCTCTTTAACAACTCACCCCTCCGATCTCTGGTTTAGTTGGGAGTTGAGGTTTCGACTGGATTGGGTCTTGGATGCTTCAAAATCCTTGGGTCTTGGCTCTGGGTTTTCTTCCTCGCGTCTTTTCCCTGTGAAATCGTTGTAGCTGACATCTAAAGAAGTGAGAAATGATAAGTTTCCTAGATGTGGAGCGATGGTGCCGCTAAATCCAAAACCCGAAACATTTAAGACAGTAACTCTTTGCCGCTTTCCGCCACAAGAAACACCCAACTAGTTGCAAATCGATGTATTCGTAGACCAGCTATTGGCCAAGATGTTGTCAGGGTCTGAAATTATTCTGGTGTTGAAGGCAAGAAGTGCTTCTTCATAAAGCAGTTTATTGATAACAACACTGCAAGAACAATGAAGAAGCAAAGTTTCTCCATTTGTTTGGTCAAATTTTTATCTTAATTTACAAGTTCTCTGTGCTAACTGAGTTTATATCAAGTAATCAACCCTCGTTTGAACATATAGAAATTGAGACCTCACATGTACCAGATTGAGATCCAAAGATATTTAAATTTTTAACCTTTTTTTTTTTTCAATTACTCCCTCACATTGTATTAAAGTCATCAACATATTTTAGTAATTAATTGGTGTGGTTCACCATGGTTTGGATCGGTCAAATGTCACAATCTTTTATGTACATTGAAGCACATTTCTTGTTTGTATATGCTAACAAAAAAAAGAAGTGGGTTTCGACCGTTTTATTTTTTTTGTTGACAAATCCGGAAAATATTTTTGAATCGATGATCAAAGGCAAACAGAAAGGCAGAACATTTTTTCAGTCACAGGAAAAAGATGAATTCCCCAAAGCCTTAATAATGTCCCATTATGCTTTACCACAGAGACGGTCCTTTCTCCAACCATTTTTCTTTAAAAAAAAAATAAAAATTTATTCTCAAGATTTGAAATATTCTTCTTTTGCGGTCTTTGAGAAATTTGAGAAATTATTCACTTTTTAGTTAAAAGGAAATCATGATAACTAGTGCCTAGTGGCACTCTATGTCACTCTTTGAGTAGAAGGAATTTTTTTTTTTTTAAATGATGTTTTATCAATTTTTCTTTTAAAAAAGTGGCAGTGTATCACATTTTTAGTTAAAAAAAAAAAATTAATATTTTGCCATTTTTTCTTTAAAAAAAATGGCATTTTATCACTTTTTTATTAAAAAAGTGATAAAATGATAAAAAGTGACATTGTGTAATGTGTCACTTTTTATTAAAAAAAAAATGATAAAATGATAAAAAGTGACATTGTATCTTGTGACTTTTTTTTAAAAAAATTAAAAAAATAACATTCAAGTAACAAAAAAGTAACAAAACGTCACTTTGTTTTCCTAAAATTAAAAGTGACACCGTATCACTTTTTAGTTAAAAGAGAAGGTGAGTTAAAACAAAAGGTCATAAAAAAAAAGGCATTGTGTAATGTATCTATTAATGTTTGTGGGACTTGTGTAATTTGTTAGCCAATGATGAATATTGAAAAAAAAATGAAATTGACTTTCAGAAGAAAAAAGTAACAAATTGTCACTTTTTAGTTAAAAGAAAAAGTGACATTATGTCACCTTTTTTTTAAAAGGCACAATTATTTCAATATTTTGAATAAAATTAATAAGTCATGAATTTATTCTAAGGTTTTAATTTATGTATGATTGAGAAAGTATCGCACATATCAATTTTTTAAAAATAGTGACATTATGTCACTTTTTTTAAAAAGTGACAAAAAACATTAAAAAAGTGGCACCTAAAATTTACAAAGTATTTTTCCTTCCTAAAATAGTGACATATCACTTTTTAGTTCAAAGAAAAAATGATAAAAGTGACACAATATCACTTTTTTGAGATTGTTGATTGTTTAATGAATATTGCAAAAATTGAAAAAGTGACGTCCGAGTAGAAAAAAGTAGTAAAATGTCACTTTTTAGTTCAAAGAAAAGTGATAAAAAGTGAGAAAATTATTAAAAATGTGACAAAAGTTTTAAAAAAGTGGCACTCTATGTCAACTTTTTTTTTTTTTTTTTAAATAAAAAGTGGAATTTTGTCAATTGTTCTTAAAAAAACAGTGGCATTATATTACATTTTAGTTAAAAAAAAAAAAAGTGACATTTTGTCAATTTTTGTCACTTTTTCTTAAAAAAAAAAGTGGCATTTTTCACCTTTTTTTTTTTTTTAAAGTGATAAAATGATATAAAGTGACATTATATATTGTGTCACTTTTTTTATTAAAAAAGTAATAAAAAGTGACATTATGTCTTTTGTTACTTTTTTATTTAAAATTCAAAAAATGACATTAAAGTATCAAAAAGTAATAAAACGTCACTTTTTTAATTAAAAAAGAAAGCGAGTTAAAACAAAAAAGTGATAAGGAAAAAATTGGCATTGAGTAATGTGTCTATTAATATTTGTAGACTTATGTAATTTATTAGTCAATGATAAATATTGAAAAAGAATGATATTGACCTTCAAGTGAAAAAAGTGACAAATTATCACTTTTTAGTTAAAAGAAAAAGTGATAAAAAGTGAAATTATGTAAAAGATATAATTATTCCAATATTTTAAATAAAATTAACAAGTCATGAATTTATTATAAGGTTTTAATTTATATTTGATTGAGAAAGTAACATACATATCACTTTTTAGAAAATAAGTGAGATCATGTTACTTTTTTAAAAAAAGTGACAAAAACATTAAAAAAGTGGCACCCAAGATTTATAAAGTATTTTTACTTCCTAAAATTTCAAAAGTGTATTTTTGTAAATGGTCTAAAAATAATGTGTTAATTCCCGAAAAAAATTACTTTGTGTCCATCTTGTACCGTGTGATGAATTTATAGAGGAATTATATGTTCTCCACAGTAGGGAACATAATCTATTCCCACAAGTAATTTGATTGGTTGGTGGGATGGTCCTTGTGGGAATGAATTATGTTCCCCACTGTGGGGAACATATCATTTCCATGAATTGATAATGTATTGGAGCTAGATCTATTAAAAGAATATTCTTATATGATTTCAATGCTAAGGATTTTGAATCGCATGTCAAAAATGTGATTTGAAATGTGAAATGCTATTATGCTAGTGTGGCTATTGAAAAATATTTTTGTTTTCTAATAGTTTTTTAAATCTAGTTTACTAATGGGTTGGAAGAAAAAGGATGAACGTTTTTTATATTTTATTATTTATTTTTCTTTTGTGGAGAAAGTCATTTGAAGAAATTGTCCTTAAAAAGGAATAAAAAATTGGCAATTGCATTGCACTTCTAAAACTAACGATTATTTTGGATAAAATACCATCTAAAATGATCGGTTGAGCCAAAAATGAAAAGGGTTGGATTATGTCATATTTAAAAGATTTTGAAAAAAAAAAGAAAAAAAGAAGGCAATTTTAGCAAAGATTGGGAACCATTTACGTCGAGTTTCCTAACTTATTGTACAATAGCAAGTTAAGTGTCTTTCTTTTTTCATTTTTTTAGGGAAATTGGCGCATTTAGTCCTTAAATGTGTCACCTTTTGTGCAATGGGTCCTCAATCTTTCAATTTTGGTGCAAAAGTCCCTAAACGTTTAAATGTTTGGCGCAATTAGTCCTTTTTGAGATTTTCCATCCAACAAGTCCGTCAATCAACGTTTTGGAACCTGTTTGTCAATATAAACAGGGGCATATATGTCTAAATCATAATTTCCAAAAAGTAAAGGACATGCCATCTTTTCATACCCCTTCACGTCTAATTATGCATAGCTTACAGGTAGTGTAAAAATTTGAAAATAAACTCTCAGCTCTCAACATAAAAGACGAAGGGAAGAAAGGAAGAACTACAAAGTGAAGTATAAACAAGAAACTCTTCAAGCTTGTTCATTTTTCAGATTGAACGAAAATATTGGAAGGTGAGTTAATTGTTATATAATCTTGGGTTATCTATGTTTCCCCATTTTTTTTTTTGGAGTTCGAATCCAAGGATATGAAGTTCTGATGTGTGGCTTCACATTTCGAATTCCTAGCTTGCTTTGCCTCGACATGTGATTCAGAAGATGAAGTCCAGCAAAAGGCGTGAAGGAGATGGTCCCATTTATGGTAGGTTTGTCATTTCCAAAACAGGGTTTTCTTTGTACGTGATTAAATTTGTGTAGTAAGTCATCAATGTGTGATTGAGTTTGTGGGTTTGCTGGTATCATGTGTGTTTTAAATTTTTGTACAGACAAAGAGTGTCATTTTTTTTCAATTTGGTTTCACCATGGTGGAAATTTTTTTCTAAAGCCGAACAACGCGGTATATGAACATGGCACAGTGAAATACATCGACTTTGTGGAGCCAAAGAATTTTACGCTTTTCGAATTGGACAAAATTACTGAAGGACTTGGTTACAAGCTACCAATGCACTATGTCTACAAAAAGCAGAGAATGAGTCTATTGAATGGTGCGGTTTCAATAGAATGCAGTGATCATATGGAAACTATTCTGCAGGATATTGAGAATGTAAAGTCTAAAATTGTGAAAATCTTTGCAGTTAGTCCAATTCCATTGTATAAGCTGCCTTGGGACCCTCTACATTGTGTTGAAGTTGGTGAATATTATGTGCCACAACAGGCAAATGAATCAAGTTCTTACATGATGAGTAACTATGGGTGGTCAAACTTACTCAATGGCACAGACAGTGGCATTTTTGACGAGTTAGAGGAAAATTTCATGGATGATTTTGTGTTAAGGCAAGACACTGGTATAAGGGCTGATGAAAATGGGGATATATGTAGAGGTGTTGATGTGTCTGCAGTGGAAGATAAAGAAACTTATAATGAAACATAAAATAATGATGTTTCCATCAGTGACCCAGATTCATTAAATGATTCAGATTATGATCTCGAGGAAGGGCCACAAATTGATAGTTCATCAGGAGGACCGGTGGAGGTGAATGTGAATATTGGTATTGGGGATCTCCGCAGTGAAAATAGGGATGGTTGTGAGACAGATTACGGTGATTCAGACGAATTGGAGAGTCTAGCAAGTGAAGACGAAGGCTGTACACGCAAAGGAAAGTCACCACTAGAGTTCAATCCGAGGACAGATATGCTTTCTCCCCAGTTTCGTGAAGGTACGTAAGGAATCTAATTTCAATTACTGCAAATTTGTTAGAAATTACATAGGTTGTCTAGTTATTCAAATGCAATTATCATACTTCGTAAAGGTATGTAAACGATCTAATTTCTTCCCGTGCTATATTTTTAGGTATGGTGTTTGAGTCCATCAAAATCATACGAGCTGCTTTGGTGGAATACCCTGTGAAAAATAATCGAGAATATCGATTCTTGAAAAATGACAAACGTATTAGAGCAAGATGCAAAGAAGAAAAATGTCCCTGGCTCTTCTATGCCGCAGTCTAGGATGACCGTGTTACCTTTCGACTGAATAAATACAAAGAAGTGCATAGTTGTGGAATAGCATACCAAAATAAAAGGGTTTCATCCACTTATTTAGCAAACAAATATGTTGGGGAATTCCGTTCACAACCGGATTTGAAAATCCCGGGCTTTCGTGAGAAGGTGTTAGCTGAGTGCAATGCTGACATCTCTACTTGGAGTTTCTACAGAACAAGGAAGAAATCAAGAGATATAATTCGGGGTAGTATACTGGAGCAATACAAGATCCTATTTGACTATTTCCAGCAGCTTAGGATGAGTAACCTGGGCAGCACAATTGAGTTAGAGGGGCACAACAAAGAATTTAGACGGTTATATATTTGTTTTGGAGCTTTGAAGGAAGGTTTTCGAACCGGTTGCCGAAGAGTGATTGGTCTCGATGGGTGCTTTCTGAAAGGAGAGCATAGGGGACAACTACTTTGTGCGGTTGGTATAGATGGGAACAATGCCATGTACCCCATTGCTTATGCAGTTGTAGATGTTGAAAATAGGAAAAATTGGACATGGTTTCTGGAGCTTCTAGCTGATGATTTGATGATCATCAACAGTTATCTTTGGACTTTCATCTCCGATAAGCAAAAAGGATTAATTGGGTCTGTGAACACATTATTTGAGGATGCGGAGCATCGAATGTGTGTGCGGCACTTGCACAATAACTTCAAACTTGTTCACCGTGGGTTAGTATTGAAAAACCTGCTTTGGAGTGCAGCTCGAGCAACAACAATACCGGCGTGGAATATGGAGATGACAAAGATTAAGGACTTGGATTGCAATGCATATGGATGGTTCGACGATAAGCCAGCTAGTCAATGGAGTAGATCGCATTTTAGAGAGACCAACAAGTGCGATGTTCTTCTAAATAATCTTTGTGAATCATTCAACAGTGCGATCCTCACAGCACGTGAAAAGCCTATAATACATATGCTTGAGCAGCTTCGACTGAATTTGATGAGTCAGTTGGTGAGCAAGCGAGCTGAGGTAGGTAAGTGGACTAAAAATGTTGGGCCTAGGATTGTGAAAATAATTGAGAAGGCCAAGAATTTTGCACGCCATGAGTTCCTACTTACTCAGGAAATGACAAATTTCAAGTACACAACTTCGTTGCAAGCTTGATGAACGCAGTGGACATACGTGCCAAGACATGTTCATGTAGGAGTTGGCAATTATCAGGTCTCCCTTGTGCACATGCAATTGCTGCTCTTCAATCAACTGGAAAGGACCCGTATGATTATGTGGACGATTACTACGGTAAAGGTATATACATGCGAGCATACACACCTACCATATGTCCAATTATAGGTCCCAAATTGTGGCCAAACCCTGGACAAAACCCACTTGCTCCAGCCCCATTCAAAAAACAACCCGGTAGGCCTAAAAAGGCTAGAAGAAGAGAACCTGAAGAACAGCCGGCTTCGAATGGAAAGAAGAGAAAGACTATGATGAAAATGAGATGTCGAAAGTGCAGGAATCATGGACATAATAAGCGAACTTGTATTGACGATAGTACACAGACTTGACTTAGGACAGGTGGTTGTTTTGTTGTTTTTGTGATCTGATTACACTTATGCCACTTTTTTTGTCACTGCCGATCACTTGACTTTTGTTGGGCTGCCATATGTATCCATTTTGTGAAAATTATGTTGGAAACTCTAGCCCTTAATGAATGCTACTGTTATGTCAACCATGTGCTTTTGTTTGCTAAATAAGTGGATGAAACCCTTTTATTTTGGAAATTAGGATTTAGACATGTATGCCCTTGTTTATATTGACAAACAGGTTCCAAAACGTTGATTGACGGACTTTTGGATGAAAAATCTCAACAAGAACTAATTGCGCCAAACATTTAAACATTTAGGGACTTTTGTACCAAAATTGAAAGGTTGAAGACCCATTGCACAAAAGGTGACACATTTAGGCTACGTTCTCTTTGGCGTTTTCCAGCCGTTTTCCGTTTTCCATTTTCGAAAACGCGAAAAACGCGTTCTCTTGAGCCGTTTTCGAAAAACGTTTTCGAAAACGTTTTCAAAATTTGTAAAGGAAATGGAAAACGTGAAAATCACGTTTTCCGCGTTTTCCAAAATTTTTGCCTTGTAAGTGGAAAACGCGGAAAACGCGCGTTTTCCACTTAAAAAAAATAAATAAATAAATAAATAAAATAATCAAAAAAATTTGAAATTTGTCAAAATTTATCATTTTTAATTACATTATTGGTCCCTGATTTTCAAAACTTGTCATTTTAATCCTCAAATTTTGGAATTTCTTTCGAAAATATCCTAATTTATTTGCAACTTAGGTCCCTCAACTTCAGATTTTGTTGTACATTAGTTCACAAATTTTACTTTTCTTTTAATTTAGTCCTTTCGTATTTGCTTTATAGGTCATTGTCTTCAAACATGTATAACTTTTGATGTACAACTCCAAATTGCACTCTGTTTTTTGCGTAGAACTCCAAATTCAACCATCTTTCTGATGATGTATCATGTGCTTAATTATTAAACCTTTATTTTTTACTTTTGTATTGTAGACACTTATTTTGTAAGGGCATAATTAATTAACGTAAATTGATTTTTGCAAATTTTATTGAAACTTAAATTTTAAACGTTATGAGTGCTTACTAGAAGGATGTATCTATATAAAGTATTAAATTGAACGATTACTTTAGAAGGGAAAATTACTACTCAAATGTGGAAAGATTACTTTAGAAGGGCAACATGATTTTTTGAACTTTTTTTGTATAACCAAATTGTGTGATAGGGGTTATTTCATTTATTTTTGTTGTGTAACTCAAAATATGATATCTTTATTTCATTTATATTCACAAATAATATGAAATAATTTTCTTCAAAATTTTAAACAGAACGCGTTTTCCAGCTTTTCATTTTCGAAAACAGTTTTCAGAAATAACAAACCAAACGCGTTTTCAGCAATTTCGAAAAAAGTCACAGAAAATGGAAAACAGAAAACATTTTCGAAAATGAAAACAGGAAACTGAAACACAAAGAGAACGCAGCCTTAGGGACTAAATGTGCCAATTTCCCTTTTTTTATTTAATATTTTTTGAAAATGGTCATATGACATTCTGACCAACATTTCATTGGTTCATTTTTTTAAAAGATAATAATTTATACCAATAAAAGATTTTTTTAGATCATTTGATTTTTAAAAAAAAATTGACCAACGAAATGTTGATACGTTGCTATTCATGTACAATATTTATAAACAGTTGTTTATTGCCCAATTTTTAAAGGCAACAATTTTGATTGGTCCAAGATTTTCGTTCACCATTTTATGACCTTTTAGAAAATTGACCAACAAAATGATGATATGTTATTATTTATATACAATATTTATAAATAATCGTTTATAAACGATCTACCAAACATAATATAAGTAATGAAGCATATCTGCCCCCAGGACATACCTCCTAGTGGCAAGGGGTTGGCCAATAAAGTGTTCAGGGTGGTCGGGTGCAGGGTTCGAATCCTGACGGCTAAATTTACGGCTGCAGAATGTGAATTTATGGCTGCATAATGGATTTGTGTCTTGTGACAAGCGGGAGTTACCATGCTCAGCGAGTCGTTATTGAGTGTCATTCACCCTGACTTTGGGAGGCATAACCAGTAATTTAGCTCTCGAATCAATGGTCCAGGACAGAGTCGATTTGGGCCCATGGTATAGCAACCCAGAATTTTTATGCAATAAATAATTATTTTAATATTTAGAAAATTGAGTCGCTATTGTTTTGAAATTAATGCCGCGACGAATTCGTCTAGCAAAGTCAAGAAATATCGAATTTGTTCGATTTTAAATTAAAATTCGAATTTCTAAAATTATGTTATTTTAATTGTTTATTCAAAGTATTATTTTCAAAATTATTTTGAATTCCAAATTTATTAAAATATTTCAATTTTTCCTTATTCAAATTTATTTTCAGTCCAAAATATATCAGTTTTAATACAATTCCTTATACAAAAACATCATCATTATATATATAAATTTTACATCTATTTCATATTCCATCTCATTATACAAACACCAAAGCAAAGCATCTTCATCATTATCATCATCTACCCCATCTTCATTTCAATACTCATGGCACAACTCACACTTCCATGTACTTAGATTCCACAATACAATATATATAAGCATACATCTTCATCACCTGCACCAAGCTCCATCTCCATCCCAGACGAGTGCAACCACAGTCCATCACTCTGCCATCACCTCCTCGATCAGAAACCATCAAGCCTGCAGAAACCATCCCTCACAACCGAACCACTTCACTGCAATCTCCACCAACCTCACGACTGCCATTAACCTTGCCACTCCAAATCAAGCCACAACCACAACACAAATGAACCAACCACCAATCATCAGAATCAAACACCACCACTGCAACCCCTGTTTCCAGGCCACAGTCCAACACCACCACATTCTGATCCTTATCATCACCAATCCACCATCACAGCACAATCCTTCAATCCAGTCACCACCAATCACCCAAGAACCAAATTTTGAAAACGCTGCTTTCAGTCCAACAGCAGCCACCACCATGACTCTTCCACGACCAGCCAAAATCAAGTCTGCAGAATCTTCACCAGGAATCATCATCACCGAATCAAGTAGCAACCATCCGCAGCCAACCAAACCCAAGCCTCCACCTACAACCCCTGCTCAACCAAGCATCTGAGCCACTCAAACCGCCACCTTCAAATCACCAAAGTAATTGACAGTCACCACCACGGCCAGTTTGTACTACCGGCTGACCCCAACCACACAAACCTGCAGAACCCTCACCGTTCACCATCTTCGTACCCTTCGCTGCCCAAACCCAAATCAAACCCAAAAACCCAAGAAAATCAATTACCCAGTTACTTACTTCGACCCCGACTGCGCTGACCGATTTTCTACCACCGGAAATCGTGATTTTAGCCACTGTTTTAGCCTCGGTCTCGCACTCAAAATCGCAACAAATCCCTCAAAAATCTGAACCAATACCTGTCCGCTGCACGCCTCTACCTTGCGCCGGCGTTTCGCCGATCATATCGCCGGCTGGAAGAGCCCTTCTCCAGTCGGATCGGATGAGAAGAGAGGTTAAGAGAGAGAGTGAATCGAGCGAGAGATCGTGAGAGAGTGAGTGAGTTATGAGAGAGAGAGAAAAGATCTGAATGATATATTATTTATTTCCAGAATTTGCAAATCAGTCCCTGATGTTTTAAATTGTTTTAATTCAGTCCCTACTGTTTTAAACTCATCCATTTCAGCCTCAAAGCTTTAAAATGATTTACTTCAGCCCTTTAACTTTAAACTCTTTTATTTCAGTACCTGCTGATTTACTTTTAAGCTCAACTATCAAAAGTATTCATTTTAATCCCTCAACTTTCAAAATATCTATTTTAGTCCCTGAACTTTCAAAAGTATTCATTTTAGTCCCTCAACTTTCAAAACATCAATTTTAGTCCTCAAATTATAATTTATCATTTTGAACTATATATTCGATAGACTAAAGTGACTTATTGGCTTAAGACGAAGCGTACGGAGAATTTAAAGAAATTGAAGTCATTCCCGCTCAACTTTGCACTCGTCGGATTTGAGGTAGACTCGCACTTATTAATTGATTTAAATTATGATTTCATATGAATGTCATGTGACTTGTGAAAGTCAATTTTTAAGAAAAACAAGTATGTTTTTATGAAAGGTAAATATACCTTATGTTGTTATGAAAAGTAAGTATGTTTTTATGAAAAGAAAATATACTTTATGTTTTTACGAAAAGTAAGTATACCCTATGCTTCACGAAAATGTTTTTTTTGGATCATTGCTATGAAATCAATCTACCAAGATTGTTTTGGGTCCCATATGATAAGTTATGATATGTTAAGGGGACCGGAGTTTTAGTAGCGCTACACATAAGAATTCTTGCCACCTAAGTTCGGTAACATTCTTGTGTCTCCTATGTTTATGAGGATTTGCCACGAAGTTCGGTAAAATTCCTGTCATTCCATATGTTTATGAGGATTTACCACCTAAGTTCGGTAAAATTCCTGTCGCGTATGTTTATGAGGATTTCGATCCTATCTTATGTTATGATGCAATTGATCCCTATGAATTTCAGAAAATTATGCTTGGTATACTTACTACATAAGAATTCTTGCCACCTAAGTTCGGTAAAATTCTTATGTTTATGAGAATTTGGTTTTTATCCTATGTTATGATGAAAACTTACTGTTATTATGATTTTACTACATAAGAATTCTTACCACCTAAGTTCGGTAAAATTCTTATGTTTATGAGGATTTCAATCCTATCTTATGTTATGCTTTCAAAAGAAATTATGCTTGGCATAATTAAAATGTTTTATAAGTATATGGTTTTCAAAGAACTGTTTTCAAAGAGATGTTTTCAAAGAGCATATGATTTGCAAAATATGTCCCGTGCTGTAATGCACAATATGAGTTTTATCAAGAACAGTTTTATAAAGAAGCTCTATCAATGCCCGTTTTATAAAGAGCCGGGATTTATGTGTTTAATCATCTTATAAATTAAATTAATTTGCGATGAGTCTACTGAGTATTTCCCCCATGAAATACTCACCCTACTTTTAACAGTTTTGCAGGTTTCGGAGACGGTGGCGAGCGATGAATGATGGTGGCAATAATCGTTAAACGGTTGAAAGTTTGACGTTAATGATTTCCGTATTTTCTAAACAATCGAATAATTTAGAGAAGTTCATTTATTTGAGAAATTATGATATTTACAATATTAATGGTTCTATTTACTATTTCAAATGGTTTCATAAATGTTTTCAATTTTAGCGGCCATTACAGTTTATTTAATGTTGCCAAAAATGAATTTCAACTATTTCTTCCGCAAAAATATTATTCGAAAAATTTAGACAGAAAATGACGTAGTGAATCGGGTATACGGAACTCGGGGCGCTACACATGGTGTGGGTTACACCTATATTAATGAAGCATATCTTATGTAAAATTATCAGCATTCGTCCTTAATCAATTGTCTCGAAGCTTGTCCGACACAAACATTTTTGGTGGTGGGGGGGGGACAAAAACAAAACGTGCGATTGAGAAGAGGGAAAAAAATCGTGAATCCCATAGAATGTAACCCAAAATTAATTGTTAAATGCAGTGATATATATAAAAATGAACTTGGTTTTTATTAATTATAGGAATAATCTAATTGTACAAATAATTTTGTACATATAAATTGACAAATGCATGTGTACATTTTTATAAATTACTTTATAATCATATATTTTACATTGAAAACAACAAATATTTTAATTATAAACAATTTTCAAGCTACCCAACAGAGGCTTATTGATAAAGTGAAGTACAATGAGGGCTGAGCGAGTTTTCTAGTAACTAAATTTGCTAGTTGAGCAATAAGTTGAGGACTAATAATATAAATTTTAATATAGATATACGTGCAACGGTGCAAGTGTACATGCCGGCATGAAACATTCGGCTCGCTTCTATCGTGTATGTATTTGTGTGTCAGTTACTGAAAAGAAGAAATGTGAATAAAATTATGTGTTATGTATTTGATTCTAAAAGATACGTACATATATACAATGAATTGCTTTGTCATCAAGACAAGATATTCCTATAATCAAGCTATTATATATGGCAACTATATATGTACAGAATATGTCCACTAAGAATAGAAGATATGCACAAGATATTTTTCTCAACACTCTCCCTCAAGTTGGAGAGTGGATATCTTGCACTCCCAACTTGCACATCATAGGAACAAAGGTTTCCTTTCCCAAAGGTTTGGTCAAGACATCTACTAGTTGGTGTGCTGAGTTCACGAACTTTGTAGCAACAAACCCATCCTGAATTTTGTCCCTAATATAATGGCAATCCATTTCAATATGCCTGGTCCGTTCATGAAATACAGGATTTGCCGCAATATGTAGCGCCGCTTTATTATCATAATACAACATTGCTGCCTCATGATGTATTATCCCCAAATCTCTAAGCAAATATTGCAACCAAGTCAACTCACAGCAAGTCCCAGTCATAGCACGATATTCCGCTCAGCTGATGAGAGTGACACAATCTTTTGGCACTTCGATCTCCAAGAAATTAATGAAGGTCCAAGAAACACACAGTAGCCTGTTGTAGACCTCCTAGTAAGTGGACAAACTGCCCAGTCTGAATCACAATAGGCCCTCAATCTGAAAATCATTCTTGGAAGAGAAGAAAAGGCCTTGACCTGGAGCACCTTTGATGTAACACACCACTCTAAGTGCTGCCTCCATATGTTCCTTTCTTGGCTGATGCATAAACCGACTCAGCACGTGAAACTGCATATGTAATATCGGGCCTTAACACCGTCAAATATATAAGCCTTCCAATTAGTCTTCTATAGCGGCCTTGATCCTTGAGCAAATCGCTCTTATCAGATAATTTTAATCCTCGTTCCATAGGTGTATTAACCGGAGCTCCACCCAATAGTCCTGCATCCTCAATTATTTCCAAGGCATACTTACGTTGTGAAATAAAAATCCCATTCTCAGAGGCAGAGACCTCAATACCAAGAAAGTACTTTAAATCACCAAGATCTTTAATACGGAACTGACTATGCAGGAAGTTTTTAGTTGCGACAATGCTTTGAGGATCATTTCCAGTAATTAAGATGTCATCAACATAGATCAGTAGAACAGTGAATGACTTTTTATTTCTTCTAGTAAAAAGAGAGTAATCGGCCCGGGATTGCACATAACCAGCAGAACGGATAGCATCCGAGAATTTGGCAAACCATTGGCGAGAGGCTTGTTTCAGCCCGTGTAATGATTTGTGAAGGCGACACACCAAATTCTCCTCCCCCTGTCGTCGAAGCCCGGGAGGTGGAGTCATGTATATTTCCTCATGCAAGTCACCATGAAGGAAAGCATTGTTGACATCCATTTGGTGAAGTGGTCAACCTCGGGCAGCAGCCAGAGCAAGTAAACAACGCACTTGATTATCTTAGTAGTTGGCGAGAAAGTATCTTGATAGTCAACACCTTCGAGCTGAGTAAAACCCTTAGCAACCAAATGAGCTTTGTAACGCTCAATGGAACCATCTGAGTGGTGCTTAAGTTTGTAAACCCAACGACACCCAATAGGTGCCTTTCCAGCCGGAAGTGGAGTAAGGGACCAGGTACCATTAACCTGGAGAGCTTGTAACTATGATTACATGGCCGCCTGCCACTCAGGGTGAGCAGAGGCTTCCAAGTAAGTTCTAGGTTCCACATTGGCACTGATTTGAGCAAAAAAATGTTTATATGCAGACCTGTAACGATGATAAGACATATAGTTGTCTAAAGGATATCGTGTACCTTTTGTTGGACCCGGAGTTAAGGAAGGCGATTGGTTAGAATAAACTTTTGAACAGACATAACCCTTCAACTTAGCAGGCGGCTCGATGTGGCGATTGGAGCGACAGAGTGAAGCTGCTGGTTCCATAGGTTCAGCTGGTTCAAAGGAGAGGGAAGGTGAAGATGGGGATGAGTCTTCTGAGGAAGGAGAGGGAAGCGATGAAGGGGAAGGTGACGCCGGAGTGAGAAGATCATGGGGTTCAATGGCATCGGATGGTGGCTGGATAGTGTGGTCTTTGGGTAATGGAAGAGGGCGGCGCTGGCGTCTTTGCCGGAGGAGACGGAGTAGGGACGGGTGCAGGAGAAGGAGGGGAGTCATGGTGTTTGGGGGATGGTGTGGGCTGATGTGAGTGATCTGATTCGAAAGATAAGTCAAGCGGTGAGGGAGATGGAATTGGGCTGGTGTTCAGGGCTTGTAAAGGGAAATTGGGACGGGGAGTTTGGGGCAGGGTAGAATTGGGCTGAGGAGAGGCAAAAGAAAAAAGATTTTCATGAAATTTGACATCTCGACTTGTAAAATTTTTCTTTGTCGATATATCAAATAATTTGTAGCCTTTCTGTCCAATAGGGTAACCAATGAAGATTGATGGCATGACACGGTAGTCAAATTTGTGTGATGTGTGGACATTGGTGGCATAAGCTAATCATCCGAAAACGCGAAGGTGGGAATAGGACGGTGGTTTTGAGTAAAGTAATTCATATGGGGTTTTGAAAGAGAGTACTGGTGAAGGTAACCGATTGATGATATACACGGCGGTGAGAACACACTCCCCCCAAAATTTAGTGGGAAGTTGGGCATGGAATTTCAAAGCACGTGCTACTTGCAGAATGTGACGATGTTTACGTTCCACAACTCCATTTTGTTGAGGCGTGTAAACGCAAGAATGCTGAAAGATAACACCATTGTCTTGAAAAAAAGAGTGAAGTGATTGAAATTCTCCATCATTGTCACTTCGAAGAGTTTTAATGCGGGATTCAAATTGAGTGTAGGCATAGCTAAAGAAGCGTTTTAAAAGTATTTGTGTTTCATTTTTTTGTCGGATAAAAAATATCCATGTGAAACGTGTATAATCATCGACAGTAGTGAGAAAGTAATGAGAGCCAGAGATAGAAGGGTGTCGATAAGGACCCCAAATATCACAGTAAATAATCTCAAAAGGTTTAGTAGAAGAAATAACGCTAGCATTGAATGGTAAACGATTTTACTTAGCTAAGGGACAAATAGGACAAACATTATTTGACTAAATGGAGAAATTTTAAGTAATTTTTAGCGATAAAACTTAAACGAGATGGTGAGACATATCCTAGACGACTGTGCCAGAGATCGGTGGAAGAGGTGGTGTGGTTGCAAGCTGGTAGATTGGCCGAAGATTTTTTTGTCGCTAGTGCCACCAAATGGTATAATCCGTCACGTTGTTCACCCAAACCAATCGTCTTCCTCGTAGCCAGATCCTGCAAAACACACCAATAAGGATAGAAGGTCATTGGACAATTCAAGCCCCTTGTCAAACGACTAACAGACATCAAATCGACTTTGAATGTAGGCACAGATAATACATCATGCAGAAAATAGGAGGAATTTAAAGGCAAAGATCATTTAGCATCAATATTCACTGTTTCTCCACTAGGCAACGATATGGGCGACAATGAATGATTTTTTACTTTATGTAATAATTTAAAAGATGAAGTAATGTGATCCGTTGCCCCGCTGTCAATAATCCAATTGCGGGAAGTGACTTTAGATAAACCTGGTTTTGTTACGACATTTGCTTTGGAATCCGAGGCATCATCTCGAACACTCATTGTTTCCAGCAATTGTTTGAGTTGGTCCTCGGATAAGGAAATTGACGGTCTTCCCTCAGATACATTGTTGGCAACAGCTCTATTGTTATTATTATACTGTCTTGGGCCCATGTTATTTTTTTCCTTTGAGTGGCCCGCTGGGTACCCATGTAATTCATAACAGGTTTGGACCCAATGGCCCAATTGGTCACAATATGTGCAATAAGGCCTTTTCCTTTCAGATCCAGAGCGACGTCTTCCTACATTGCCACGATCTGCTCAAGAATTTTGGGGACCAACCAATCGATCACTCCTCTCAGTGGTGAATTTCTTCACATCTGCAGGTGACACGGATCTATCGCTACTATCTCCATTAAATTTCACAGCCATTGCAGCGCTGCCGGACTCTGCCATTGCTGGGTTCATATAGATCGAACTAAGGCTGCGTTGCTTTTCTTCTTGGCAAACGGAAGAGAAGGTCTGTCGGATAGTGGGAAGAGGTTTCATGAGAAGGATTTGTCCGTGAATGGCCTGATATGTCTCGTTCAATCCCATGAGAAACTGCATCAATTTTTGCTAGTCTATTTGCGATGCTTGGGCTGCATCGAGAGTCGTCAATTCATCCCATAGGGCCTTTAGTATTGTGTAATATGTCGAAACTGATAGTTGCTCATGTCGAAGTGAAGTGATATCTCACTGAATTTCGAAGATGCGAGTTGGATTCCCTTGAGAAAAACGTTCCTGGAGGTCTTCCCAAACCTCATGGGCATTAGGATAATAAGTCACACTGTTTGCTATTTCTGACTCACAAGAGTTTACGATCCAAGAATGAACCATATCATTGCATCTCGACCACGTTGCATAACCTTCAGGGTCATCCTTTTCTGATGGGGCTTCAACAGATCCATTGACAAATCCGAGTTTATTTTTAGAATTCAGAGCCCGAACCATGGCCCTTTTCCAACCAGAATAGTTGTCCCCATTTAGAGGTTTGGAGACGAGAACCAATCCAGAATGATCAGAATGGTGAATGAAATAGGGATTGGAAAGATCTTTGGGAGATCAACAGAAATTTCCAATGAAGTTTTACCTTTTGGTGGATCTACACCGACCATGATGACTGAGGAGAGGTGCTACATGAGAGGTTAAAGTGTAGCAATGAGTCAGGATCTTAGTCACTGCTCTGATACCATGAAAAGAAGAAATGTGAATAAAATTCTGTGTTATGTATTTGATTCTAAAAGATGCATACATATATACAATGAATTGCTTTATCAACAAGACAAGATCCTATACTCAAGCTATTATGTATGGCAACTATACATGTACAGAATATGTCCACTAAGAATAGAAGACATGTTAGCCCCCAAGACAAATCTCTCAGTAGCAAAGGGGATGGGTGGTAAGTGCTCAGCGCGGCAGTATGTTTAGTTCGATTTCCCGTAATGTGGAATTTGTTTTGTTGCAAGTGGAAGTTATTGAAGATTGTTCATACTTACACTATCCTCTCCATTCTGATTCCTGGGGGATATAACCTGAATTTACTATCTCGAATCAATAATCTTGGACGTGATCGATTCTAATCCTCAAGGTGTGGGATACACTTTTTTTTAAAAGAATAGAAGGCATGCAGAAGATATATTTTTCTCAACAGTTACTCAATGTGAGGATAATGTACTGCACACGTTTCTTGAATTATTCAGAGAATTTTAGAGCTTGTTTGGTAATGGTTAAATTTTTACCACAATTTTGCAAATTCAATTTCAACCATTCATTCTTAGTCAAGTCCACCATTTTTTACTTTTCAAACAATTTTAAACAAAACATCCATAAAAAAAACTAAAAAAAACTACAAAAATCAAAATTTTTAAAAATTCCAAACATGTTCTTAATCTTGAGAAGTTCTGAAAGTACGTTAAAACATTGCGATTACTCCAACATTTGAGCTAAGTACTGAAAGTACGTTAAAACATTGCGATTACTCCAACATTTGAGCTAAAAACATGGATTCAAGAGCCGAAAGACGCTTTCAAGTAGTACAGAATCATCTGATTTCCACCGCCGGGGATCGACTGCCGCTTATCCACAGCCACCTCACCGCCGGGGAGTTCTTTTCCGGTATCATTTTTCTCCATGTGTGTGCTTTTTGGAGGTTATGCGTGAATAAAGGTTACATTTTTTGTACTTCTGCAATTTGTTATGAACTGTTTTGTCTGGCGATTCACACGAGTATTGTGACTTTAAATAAATAACCAGATAAAAGTAAAACGAGAAATATAGGGGAAGTCCAAAAGTTCATTTTGACTCTTATATCTCATTAAGCAAGAACAAGACGGGGAAAGGTATTAACTGGAAAAATAACCATTTTAGCTTCTTCTTCTTTTTTTACCAAAAGTTGAAATGAAATATATATGTATTTTTTGGGTGTGGGATGGGAAGAATGGATTGGACTTGTCGTATGTGTTGAAATATTTTGCATACAGTGTCGCCACAGAAATAAGATAATTATATGAAATCCCAGCAAAGGGGTGATTGTTCCTGAACATGTAATGACTCGTGGGAATTTCCTCGTGTTGAGCTTGGAGTAGTGAATTTTTGCTGTTGGGTTGTAAACGATCTTGGTTTTTCGTATTACCACTTCATCTAGATTTTTAGAGTGTTATTAGATATTGATGAAAAATGGATTGGCAAAAAATGATTTACTTAGTGTGCTACAAATTTATAAAAACTGAGGAGTTTGTTGTTGTTGTATTATTAGACGTTTACAGAGAGAGGTTTGAGGAATTCTAGCAAAAAGTTCCACATACTGTTAATCGAGGCTTGAATCCCTATTTCACAAGGTCAAGACTATGCAAGCAATGGCGGAGCCAAAATGCCTGGTGGGGAGAGAAGGGAACTGCGTGTGAATTAGTTGTTCCACAAATATTCAATGGCCAAGTTGCTTGATGTAATTTTTGTGTGTTTGCTTGTCTGTAATTATTTATTTGAGTATTAGGTTTAACGATTCATATTAAACACGCTATGTGGAAGTGAAAGAAATTGTTACAGGGAAGCTTGAATAATTTTTGGGAAGATTTCCTAATAATTTCGTTTTGACATTGTAGTGCGTATCTTTAGTCATTGTTTCTGTTTAGAACAAGGAATTGAGGTCGGAAATGACCGGCCAGCCGAGGCCACAACTCGCAGCATGCGGCCAGCTGCATGCAGCTAGCGGCCACAACCAGTTCAGGGTTTTACCATTTTTTGGTCCCTTTACAGCCGTAATCCAGTTATTTAATTTAAAATCGAATAGTCCTGACTTTAACAAAAAGACACAACCCTTTGGAAGTGTTTTGATCTATAAATAGATTGATGGATTCATTTGGAAGATCTTACATGTAATTATCTTCTTCTATTTTATACTTTCTGCTTTCAAGATTCTTCTTGTTTCTAAATTGAATTGAATTTAAAAGGCTCTCATATAAATTCACATATATCTATATTAGTGCATAAATGCTGATGTAAAATATCTCTTCATTCATTGTATCCCGAAGCTAGTTGGAACCCTTGTGCACTCATTCGGCAAGGGACAAATATTGTCATAAGGAGAGCGTCAAACACACGATTTGGACTCTTCTGCGGCTTATTTTTAGGGTTCATTTTGAGTTATTGCAAGGCGTTCCCCCAAACAACCATGTCATATCTTTTGATGCTTACTTGATCCGTGTATTAGATATGCCTTAGCTTCAAGTAACTCAAGACTGTTGAAAATTTGTTACACTCTTTATGTAAAATTTAATTTAACTATAGAGGCTAAAATATTAAGTTTAACCTCATTTGAAGTTTAATATCCAATTGATGGTCGTGGTTGTTCGTTTAACTTTGGAGGTGATCCTTGATTATGAGTGGAAGAAGAAATTTTATGTAGCAGACATTAGATAAGTTTGGGACACAACCTTGTTTAGTTCAGTTGAGTGTTGTATTTCATAATTTTTGCCCGTATCTTTAAATATGAATCTTTGGATTTGTGAGATATACATCGTTGCTGTTCTGATAAAAAAAAAAAAATGTTAAATTTCTACTGCTTGATGAGTAATGAGCAATCTAATCGAAGGGAGAAACAATTTACCTAATGTTGATGTGGGTGTCAAAAGGGTTATTCATATTTAATTTCTCACCCATGGAAGCATTGATTACTTCTCCAGGCTGTCTATGTCTACATACTGTAATTGCAAATTTATAGTGCCGTTTAATATTCAATGCACTGCAATTTTCTCGTGTGAAAAAACGTATATGCCTGTTGCTTATTTATGCTTTAATATTTAATGTATTAGCAGATGAAGGGTATAGTGTAGTGCTTCCGGAGGAATTGAAGACTGGGAAATGGAATGTTTATAGGTTGAAACTCTCTACTTATAATTTTACCATCTGCTTTTTTTTTGGCCTTGTAATCAAGATACATTTCTTCTTTTACAGATCTCGACACGAACCTTTTAAGCTCGTAAGCAGATTTGTTGATCATCCTAAGATTGCTACCTTGCATGACAATTTTGTGTAAGTAACCTTGAATATAAATGGTTAAATTCACCTTAATTAAAGTTGATACTCTTTCTATTGACATCACTCATCAATGATCAATCCATCCTTTTCTAACTTCCTGAGCATAGGCATGCAGTTGAAACATTCCGCGACTACAAATACTTAGGTACTCGAGTTCGGGAAGATGGGACCATAGGGGAGTAAGTTTCCTTTTCCACTAAATTCAGTATCTATTTCTTTTTTTTAATCTGTTTTATCCATATGGTGTCATGTTATAGGTATCAGTGGATGACCTATGGGGAAGCAGGTGCTGCACGATCAGCTCTTGGTTCAGGTCTTGTTAAACATGGGATACCAAAGGCAAGCTACTCAAGCAAAATATTTATTCATTGCATATTCTTTTTATGGATTAAATAGAGTTCTTGTATTGAAAGGCCTTCTTTTTAAATGTTAAAAGCCTCTGAATTTTTCGTTCACAAATGAATTGTTGCCGACATTCCCTTTATCTGATGGTTCCGTTTACCTTATTTAACAACAGGGATCCCGTGTTGGACTATATTTTATCAACAGACCTGAATGGCTGATTGTTGATCATGCCTGCTCTGCTTATTCATTCATTTCAGTTCCTTTATATGATACTCTTGGTCAGTTATCAGAGAATTTTCAAGTCATTTTTCTCCAATACAGTCAAAAACCAATGTACAAGTATTTTTTGATTCACCATGCAGGTCCGGACGCTGTTAAATATATTGTGAATCATTCAGCTGCACAAGCTATATGTTGTGTGCCACAAACGTTAAGCATTGTAAGCTTTAGTACTCTAATTATACTTTGTTTCTCTTGGTAATCTAGGAAGGTATCATGTTTTCCATAACCTCGGAAGTTATTATACAATCTTTATGTGATTTTAAATCCATTTTTTAATGATGTCAAGAATTTTAAAGTCTGTTATGGGAGCGATTTGATAATGAACAAGGTTTTCATTGGTAATTATTTCTAGATCTAGATAAGTAGAAAACAGCACACTGACATTATTGGACAATCTCTAGATTTATGTTCTGTCCATTCCCTCTCTCTCTCTTTTGTCAACGAGGGTTCAATTTTCTTATTTTTGGACTTGAATTGCAGCTGCTGAGCTTCCTGTCTGAGATTCCTACCGTACATCTCATTGTTGTGAGCACACTTATCCCTCCCGTCTTTACGGAAATGATGCACATTGTGATGCTAACTCAAGTGCTTCATTTGCTTCACTGCTTTTTTAGGTGGTTGGAGGGATTGATAGCCAAATGCCATCACTTCCATCTGCAATAGGAGTTGAGATTATATCATACTCAAAACTGCTTAGTCAAGTGAGTTATCTCTATCCGTTTTACTTCTCAAGTTATTTGTGATGAATTTACACCGCATAGTCTCCTAAGCAGTTCTCTTCTACTCGTGAAGAAATATTTATTTTGTCGTTTTTTGTAATGAGAGTTCAAAATTTTCTTGTAGGGCCTCAGCAGCCTTGAACCGTTCTGCCCACCAAGACCCGACGATGTTGCTACAATATGCTACACAAGTGGTACAACCGGAATGCCAAAGGTATTTTCTTTTAGAGACTGTCAGATTATTAATTTTCTAATCTAAGTAGATTAAGTGTGTAATAATTTCGTTAATAATGGACAGGGAGCTGTGCTGACCCACGGAAATTTGATTGCCAATGTTGCTGGTGCAAGCATGGGTCTCAAATTATATCCCTCTGATCTGTGAGTATAAAGTTCTTCGAAGGTTTTGTTATTAGTTCAATCAGATACATTCTACTTTGCAAACTCAACATTCCAGGTTAGAATAAAATTTCACTCTCTACTTGCCAGTTATATATCATATCTTCCTCTGGCACACATCTACGAACGGGCTAACCAAATATTGGTGGTATACTTTGGAGGAGCATCTGGATTTTATCAAGGAGTATGAAACTCAACTTTGCTTTCTTTTTTAAAGTATAACTTGGGTGATTTATGATTTTATCTATACCAAAATCTGTAAAAACATAATATCAGTAAAATTTCTTCGTTATTATGTTGACCACGTTGTTTCCATTTGTAGGACAACTTGAAATTATTGGAGGACATGGCAGTTCTAAAACCAACTATATTTTGCAGTGTTCCCCGGTTGTACAATAGGATACATGATGGGTAAACAAGTTCACTGTATTTAAATACCAAAATTTCTACTCATGCAAAAATTCAACTGAATGCTTTATTACAGAGTTATGAATGCTGTGAAGTCGTCTGGTGGTCTCAAGGAGAGACTATTTAATGCCGCCTACGAAGCTAAGAGGCAAGCAATACTTTATGGTAATGTCGTTTGGTCGCTATATTTACATGCATCTAGCATGCTAGGCTTCCTTTGTGGCCTGGATTTGCTACTGTGAGCTATCTCTTGCAAACAACTTGTTGTAAGACTAATTTTCAATAAATAAATGTATTCCCCCTTTATCGGTTCCAACTGTAAAATACGAATCCAGCCCACACAAGGATTGAAGACTAAATTTAAATTAATAATTGTGTCCTCTCTTTTTAAGTTTAAGCTTTTATACTGTCCCACTCTCACCCTTTGGCCATTTATACTAGATTGACATGATTGTTTCAGGCAAGAAACCATCACCCATGTGGGACAGGTTGGTATTCGATAAAATAAAGGGAATGCTAGGAGGTCATGTTCGTCACATGGTTTCGGGCGCCTCGCCCTTGTCTCCTGAAGTCATGGACTTTCTGCGAGTGTAAGTTTGATTTTTGTATATACTAGCAGGGAAAATTGCATAATTGGTCCCTATCGCTTAGAGTAGCAATAGGTTTTCCGCCATTCGAATAGTTGCACAATTAGTCTCCAATGATGAAATTGCCAAAACTGAAAATGCCTCACTTCTCAAATTTCTCGGTCCAACTCAAGTTGGAAACACAAACTAGCTTCGTAAAGTTCGATATTTGGGGGGAAAATACAACTTAAAAGACTTCAGACGGTTTGCATGCCGACTCCTTGTGCAACTATGATGAAAGGTTAGGACCAACTTGTTACTCGGGCTAATTATGGATCGATAGTACAATTTTCCCTACACTAGCATGGAATTATACTGCAGTCGTGTCATGTGCTGAAACTGTTTGCTGGCAAATTGACAAGTTTGGGCTTGCAGGTGCTTCGGATGTATAGTTGTAGAAGGATACGGAATGACCGAGACTTCTTGTGTTATAAGCATTATGGACGAGACTGATATGTTATCTGGTCATGTTGGTGCTCCTAACCCTTCTTGTGGTGCGTGATTGTGCATATAAAATTAATTTTCGTTCAACAATGTTGCACTCACTGAAGCCACTATAAATTTCAATTTTCTATGTCAGAAATAAAGCTTGTAGATGTTCCTGAAATGAACTATATGACTGAGGACTGGCCCCATCCTCGGGGCGAGATATGTGTACGGGGCCCCATAGTGTTCCAAGGCTACTACAAAGATGAAGTCCAGACGTAAATGCTTTTCTTTTTGTTATGTTGATCTCAATATTTGCACTTGCCTAAAGTACGTGTGGTATGCTTTATTGGACTAGATTGGACAGTATCTGTATATGATTTTTTTTCCTCCTTAATATTGTCTAATGCTGTCCAGGCCACCCTACTAAACACTAAATTGTTATCTCAAATGCGTATGATGATGCGAAAAACTTTCTCCAGGAAGGACGTGGTTGATGAGCAGGGATGGCTTCATACCGGAGATATAGGTTTGTGGCTCCCTGAAGGGAGATTAAAGATAATTGATAGGTAACAACTCAACATTTGGAGATAACTTTTGAGGAAATTGTCAAAGAATAAGAACATAACTGATGATTATTAACCTTGAAGAAATTGGCAGAGTGATCTTATGCCTATGGCCATATAAAGATAGAATATTGTTGATTAATATTTCAATGTATGCCAACCAACATTACATCAATATTTTTCTGTTCTTGTGAGAATTTTACGGCAATTTTGTTGTATTTAACCTCAGTTTGATGAAAATATTACAGCAATGGTTAATTACTGTTTAATTGACAGGAAAAATAACATTTTCAAGTTGTCCCAGGGGGAGTACATTGCTCCTGAGAAAATAGAAAATGTATATGTGAAATGCAAGTTTGTTGCACAGTGCTTTGTGTATGGTAAGAATAAAATGTCTCAAAATTCTCTCTCTCTCTCTAAAGACTTGGGATTCTATCTTAAGAAGGTTAACATTATTAAATGTCTGTTATTTATCTCATGTTTATTCAATGTGGGATTTATCTATTAACATGCTCTCACAAGATTGTGGCTTGTTCAATTGTATCAATCTTGAAATCCTTGTGCTCGTTTGAGTTTTATTGAGATTGAATTGTTCGTTTTAATGGGATCTAGAACCCACATTAAGACTTGGGGCTCTATCTTGAAATGTCAATCTTATATAGAGGAGTAGCCAGAACCTTTATATGTTGGTTATTTATCCGTGTTAATTTGATGTGATATTTATCCCTTGACAAGACTCTCCCACACTACTTCCTATTTGCTTTGCATGTTTGTATTGGTAGGTGACAGCCTGAAGCCTTCGCTTGTTGCTATCATTTCAGTAGATCACGACATGCTAAAAAAATGGGCAGCAGCTGAAGGCATCAAGGCGAGTTCGAAGCTTGATTATTTTATTTCTTATACACATTTATAGCTTCAAAGTTTACGACTCTATTGGTTTTTGCTGAAGCATCTGCAAAATCCTCAAGAAAAATGCAAGTTTCTGATTAAGAGCTCGTTTGGTCCATCAAGAATTTTTACCAAAAATTTTCAAACTCAATCTCAACCATCCATCCTTAGTCAAGCCCACAATTTTTTACTTTTCAAATCAATCTAAACCACACATCCATAAAAAAACACAAAAAAGCCACAAAAACCAAAAACTTTCCATGGATCAAATGGGCTCTAAGTCTCGTACTAAATGATGGCTCAAGGATTCTGTTATTGTAATTTGTGCAACACGAAATAAATATGGGAACTGAGGTTCTTAAATCTTCAGATTGGAATTATGTTTGACACTTAATTCATTCGTATCGTGAAGAAAAGTTACATCTTCTTTTTTGAATCTCAGGAACCTGTATGTACTGGAAAAAAATATGTATGGAACAGAAGGCCACATGGCAAACGCTTGATCTCCTAATAATATACTTAGGGAGTTTTATGACATTTCTCTTTCCATCACCAATTGTGGTTTTTTTTTTTTCCGCGTGCTGAGTGCAGTATGAAGACTTGAAACAATTATGTGTTGATCCGCGAGCAACGGATGCAGTCCTGGCTGACATGGATGTAGTTGCAAGGGAAGCTCAGGTATTAGCTATTCATCGAGGTCATGTTTAGTATGCAATATAAGACACTGCAACACACCATTTAAACTTTTATTCTTGTTCAATACCACCGTCAAGTCTTATCTGGTCCACCTTACCAAACATGTCATTTGTCACGAATATGACGTGAGACTTGTTTGCTAATATATTTTTACATGTCCAGTCGACCCTACCAAACCAAGCATTTGTATTTTCTTCTTGTCGTTTTCTCTGATGTGTATAAATCTGCAGCTGAGAGGTTTTGAATTTGCAAAAGCCGTGACTCTGGTGCTTGAACCATTTACTCTCGAGAACGGGTTGCTCACTCCGACATTCAAGGCAAGCGTACATTTTCAGTGCATTATCGTTTTTTATAGAATACAAAGCTGATCTGAAAACTTGTTATTTGTACTGTCATCTCTCCCAGATTAAAAGGCCACAAGCAAAAGCATATTTTGCTGAAGAAATCGCAGACATGTATGCTAAGCTTTCGGCATCAGAGTTCTCTCCCCAGAAACCCTTATGAGTCAGATAAACGTACATGTCACGCTTTCATTGTTATATCGGAAATTATTCACCATATTGCTTGATGTAAAGCAGATGTGGATTTCTCTGTCTTTTGTTGCGTCTTTCAAATTGTAGAAAAGAAACAGAAATAACCAGCAAATCAAATCCTGCTGTGGATGGATGAAAGCTTGTGAAACAGTTTTACATGCAATAATAATATAATTCAATAGTTTATATGCATTGTTTTTGTTGTTGCATTACAAAATCAATTAGGTTAGATTGTAATTTTAAGGAAAGTGAAGGACAAAAATGCAACTATTGAGAACTTTGAGAATTGAAGTTTGAATATGGGAAACAATCATTTTTAGTATTGATGACAACGGAGCAGATCGGTGCTAATCAAAATCTGCTACAAAGGATTTCGTATTGAATCAAATAGTAAAAATTTTGGATCGGGTTAGGTTTAGATTGGATCGAAACAAATATTAAGAAATTTTCGTTATTCTCCATACCTATTTAACTGATGCCATAAACGTCACACTGGTAACAATTGTGGACTCAATTGCTATTTTCGTTAAAGACAAACAGTCAGTATATGATTCATAAAATAATTAATATAATATTCAATTCATACAAGAAAACAATACATATATAAAGAATTATAAATTTTGTGTCAAACTCAATAAATATATTTTAGAATTAATAATAAAATATCAAGAAGAAATATGACATCATAATATATTAGACAAATCGAAATTTGGTTTCAAAAATATTTATGATAAGTGACGAAAAAATATGAAAAAACTGCACATCAGCAAATCAAATTAATTTAGTAGCATATTTTTGTAATGATAAAAAAAAATATAATATAATATTACTTAAGTTTAAACAATAATTCTGTTTTGATTTATGCCTTGTCAAAAAGAGTTTGATATTTTTATATTCTATAATTAAAAAGTGACTTTCTTCCATTGCATTGCATGGTCTAAATTCAGACAGAAATAGTAAACATGACTGCATTGATCAATCATATCCTCTCCTCTTTATGTTGTAATGGTGCCATTTGCCTAATTTTCCTCTTTAATTTAAAAACGAGTTTCTTAATTCCCTTAAGACATGTGGTTGGTTCTATGTTATCCAAAGAAAACAGATCCTCTTTATGCTCTCATGGGATTTATGGCCATGCCTCATTATCACTAAAATTTCTATATATTTTAAATCTTTACCATTTCACTTCACCAATTAAGATTTTACTATCCAAAAAGGAAGCCAAGAAAATACTCCCCACTATCTTCTGAGATGATAACGTGGAAGAATTTATTTTACATTTCAAGAATCAGATAAAATACACAGATAACTCTCTCATTTCTTCTTTTTAGTGAAAATTTAGTAGACGAAAAGATGACAAGCATCGAGGCATCCGGTTCCGGGCAGCCTTTCGGATCGAAAATGACTTTTTATGTTGTAGCATGTTGGATATTTGCTGCCTTTGGTGGCCTAATGTTTGGCTATGACATCGGAATTTCAGGTATATGCGTATTGCTTATCGATTAACTGCTCGTTTCTCATGCGGTAGACGCCATTTACGTGGCGCAAGAGATCAATAATCCGTGTATAATATGCGCGTTTTGCTTATTATCGATCTCGTGATTAGAATGATTTCTTTGTGGTGATTTTAGGTGGAGTGACTTCCATGGATGACTTCTTGAAAAAGTTCTTTCCAGCTATTTATGAGAGGAAATTGAAGGCCAAGGAAAACAACTATTGCAAATATGATGATCAATTGCTTCAGCTTTTCACTTCTTCTTTGTACCTTGCTGCCCTTGTGGCAAGCTTTGGAGCCTCCAAGGCCTGCAACGTGCTTGGTAGGAAACCTACGATCGGTTTGGCGTCGATACTTTTCATTCTTGGAGCTATAGTAAGTGGAACAGCCCCAAACAAAGCCCTGTTGATCATTGGAAGAATTCTTTTTGGAATTGGAGTTGGATTTGGCAATGAGGTAAGTAAGCGTCGTCGTCCTAGTTTTTTGTGAAAAGTTTAGCCTCTGTTTGGTAAACAACACATTTCCCAGAATCACTTTTTAAGTACGCACATTTTACAAAATCAATTTTCAAATGTCACATTCTTTGTTTATAAACAACCAAATAGAGGCTTACAAAAGTTTTGGTGGTTCTAATTGGAAGTGTATCCGTAAATGCAGTCAGTTCCTCTGTTTTTATCAGAGGTTGCACCAATGCAACACCGCGGAGCTGTCAATATTCTGTTTCAGCTCTTTGTAACAATAGGGATTCTTATAGCTAATCTTGTGAATTATGCTGTTTCATCGACTCATCCGAATGGATGGAGGATCGCGCTAGGTCTGGCCGGAGTTCCAGCCATCTTCCTCTTCATAGGTTCCTTTATCATTACTGAGACACCTTCTAGCCTCATTGAACGCGGAAAAGAGTTTGAAGGGAAAGAAGCTCTAAGGAAGATCCGGGGTGTGGAAGATGTGGAATCCGAACTCGAACAGATCAAACTGGCATGTGAGATAGCAAGGCAAGTGAAGCATCCTTACAAGAAACTCTTCAAGCGTGCCAGCTTGCCTCCGCTGATCATTGGTATCTCGGTGCAAGTTTTTCAGCAGTTCACGGGAATTAACGCCATCATGTTTTATGCACCGGTTCTGTTCCAGACGGTCGGATTTAAGAGCGATGGTTCGTTGCTGTCTGCCGTTATCACGGGAATTGTCAATGTTTTGAGCACCATTGTCTCAATTGTTGCTGTTGATAGGGTTGGGAGGAGGAAATTGCTTCTTCAAGCTTGTGTGCAAATGTTCATAAGCATGGTGATCTTTTTTTTTTTTTTTTTTTTTCCATCTTATCTACATATACATATGCTATCTTCTTTGCTTCAAATTTAAGTGCTTATAACCAAACTGTTGTTGTGATTTAATGCAGGTGGCAATTGGATCAATTCTGCTTATTCATTTGAAGCCAACTGGTTCACTTGATAAAGGACTTGCTGCTGTTGTGGTGGTTCTTGTGTGTTTGTTTGTCATGTCTTTTGCATGGTCATGGGGTCCAATGGGTTGGCTAATACCGAGCGAAACGTTCCCGTTGGAGACGAGAACTGCAGGATTCGCGTTCGCAGTTAGCGCCAACATGCTCTTCACCTTCATCATAGCTCAGGCATTCTTGTCTATGATGTGTAACATGCGCGCTTATATTTTCTTCTTCTTCGCCGTATGGATATTGATCATGGGACTGTTTGTCGTGTTCCTGTTACCGGAGACGAAGGGCGTCCCGATTGATTCCATGATTGAGAGGGTCTGGAAAAAGCATCCAGTTTGGAGGAAATTTATGGGTAAAGAAATTGTCAAGAACTATGAGATGACCTAAACCTGTACCAAGGATGAAGAGGTTAAGTTATATTCTCTCACCCCTTTTTTCAACTTAATTTTCTCCATTCCAATAAGCAGAGGTTTAATTTTTCTTTAAATTCTGCATTGAGTTAATTTCAGTTGTAACACTTCCTTTTGAGAATATAATATTGCAATAGACAGAAATTTTGCTCTTCTGGAGTTTATAATTCAAATTTACTCTATAAATGCATGTTTGGTATCCACTATTTAAAGGACTATGCACTATAGTGAACAAGAATTGATTGGAATAAAATTTAATATATTCTTATATTGAGTACATTACTATAAGTAAAATGCCAAAATGTTTCCACCAACGATCTGATAATCGGGATAACTCGTAAATTCAAACCAAACGAAACGATTCTATATAACATTTAAAAAACGACGAATAAAATCTGTAAAACCAGCCATAGCCATCCGAGCTTCTCGAAAGGCTTATTTAAAGCCGAAGATGGAGCTACATCGTTTTGAGAAGGTGCAAGTGCAGTAGGAACGGGAGAGGACGATGAAGAAGGTGAAGGAGCGGGCGAAGGAGTGCGAAGAACGTTGATATCGACTTTTTGTCCAGCCTGGCAGTGACCGGGGACGGCACATATGAAGTAGTGGTGGCCACGAGTATCGATGGTTATGGAGTCATTTCCAGTTGTGTGAGTAGAAATGGGAGAAGATGCATTGCATGACCGGTACTCAGCATGTGTAACTTGCATCACATTGTGAAATTGAGGGTTGTATTCAAAAACTGTAAACAGAACAAATCACAAAATGGTTAAAATTGGTCATAAATAAATGTCATGGAAATATGAGTACACGAGAATGGAATCGAGTCTAGTGTAGGCAAGTTTGGGGTCGGAATGTACGTGCACCATATCATAATTCATAATGTCAATTAAAAATATGTTTCACTAGAATTATTCTAAAAAGAACATGGATAAAATTGGGAATCGAAATTGTCCTACTCGAGTAACGAACACGATTTTAACTTTTCTTTTTTCTTCCTCAATAATCACAACTGAATCAAGAAACTGATTCAATACTTGTTTAAACTCAGTTTGACTGCAATTCCCGCACATTAATATGAATTTCATGAATTTAAAAAAGTAGTAGACGAAACACCTTTTTTATCCTTTGAAGAATGATGGGTGGGTTATTTATTTTGCAATGTGAGAGTAATGGCATCATTACAAGGCTTGCAATTTGATGAGTGGGTTGGACTTGGATATTTTAATGATTGGAACTTTGAATATTTTGTGATTTGACAAAATTCCACAAGAAGTCGCTTCATTTTCCACCCATTTGAGTTAAAATGAGTTTTTTTAAAATGAATTTTTTAAAAGAATGAATGATTGAAATTTGATTAAAAAATCAAATATTATGGCTTAACTTTTAATGAATATTTAAAATTGAATATCGTAGAAAAATGAGAAAATTTTAATGAAAACTAAACAAGCATTATATGCTTCACAATGACACTTCTCGAGATATATTACAAATACATCCAAACTATGACAACCATTATCCGTCTCTACCTAATGGTGGTTCGATGCTGTCGGGCCCACTTGGCACTTAGCTCGTGTGGCCGTCAAAAAAAGAGAAATTCGAATCAACATACTCTGTCCAGATACATACATACATACATATATATATATATATTAAAAAAATTGAGAAGAACAAAAGACATACCAATGACATCACCAATTTGGAAATTTTTTGTAGCTGACCACTGCATATAATCGACATTTCCAATGGTGGTCCAACCTGCAGAATCTCCCACCTTATGAACCTCTCCAATGGAAACCTGCACTGAAGAAGTTAAGATGACAAACAAAACTGCAAAAACTGTGTTTTCAAGAACAAAGGCCATGGCTTTTTGCAAATTCTGTCAAATTGCTGAGAAAGTTTTTGATTTGTGATGGAGAAACTGAAGAGACAAGTTTCTGTTTTCGAGTCTTGGGTTAGTTTTTAAAGCTTAGGGACTTTCGGTAGTTAATTTGGAGCTTTTCAGAGTGGACCCCCCTTCTTGTTATGATAATGGTTACCCCCCACTTTAGAGGCTTTAATGAAAGTGGCTCCCTCCGTTGAATAAACTCTTTTTAATTCTTCACTCGTAAAAAAAGACAAATTGCACTTCGTTGACGGTAGCTTCAACTCGGAGATCTTACGCACCGCCAACTATGGATTGTCCACTTGATAAGTGGTTCCGTTCCACTTAAAGTAGGAGTTTCAAATCTTGGATCTATTGATCTTCAAGGAGTTTCGAATATTTGACCTATTGAATATAGAACTTTTAAGTAGCTTTCTCGTACCACTAAGCTATCAAGTGGACGATACGTCATACGTGTGTTGACGATCTGAAAGACCTCCGGGTTGGAGTCACCGTTAACATAAAAACGTAAAAATAAAATGTTGAGGACCTGTGAGGTAGAATTATTCCATCTAAGCTGTTACCATGCTTTTGTATATTATTATTATAATTAGCTTCCAACCAATGTTTGAAATACTTGAAGGGAAAGAATATTGAGGAAAAAAAAAAAAGGTGCAGCCCACACCCTGAGGGCGGGAAAGAATATTGAGGACATGTAGTGAAGGTGGTTGGATCCTCAATACAAAGGGTTTGTGTAGAAGAGTATCGTAATGATTTTTTTTTTTTTTTTCTTTATCGAAATGTAAATACAAAAACTTTAAGCACACCCAGGAAGAACACCAAGTCTGTTCCAACAAAACTAACACGACTAGATGTTCCTATTCAAAAGACTCGGACGCAGTCGAGTAAAAACAAATAAATTAAATGTAGTTAATTTTAAAATTCATAATGAAAAGCATAAGCGTGTGGATCGTGTTTTGTCAACACTGATAGAACAAACAATGTATTCGACATTATACGAGTATATGGTATTTTGTTCAAATAATAGGTTGGGGAGCGAAGATATCATTAATTTTTAATTTAATTCAAAAAAATAGGTTACACTAGTCAATAATTAGCTCACGGTTGGTGCAATGAACTACCTTGAGAATAAACCTTAAAGTTTGCTAAAAGCATAGCTAAGGAAGTTTTAATATGAAGCCTCGTTTAGTTCAAAATTAGGTGGTAATTTTTTTATTAAATTTTTCCTACTTATTATTTGGTTGACTTTCTTAATTTATATTCATGCCTCTCTTTAGGGCTTCTATTGTTTCCTAGTTCTTTTTGTCATTTTAAATCGGTATGGTCACAATCCAAATCATTAACTCATGAAACCTACAAACATAGTAACGGGAAATATACACAAGTAGATGCAACACCAATAGAAAAATGACGACTAAAATTATTAGGACACACTTTGTATAGAAACCCAAATAAAATGCCAATCTCAGTAAAACGTGCTTGAAGAGGGACACGAAGATCAAATTTATCATAACATTTGCAAAGACCCGATTGAAGAATTAGCCTCTGTTTGGAAAATCGTTTAAAAACATGTTTTTAAACCATACAATTCTTTAAACAACTTTTTAATCACATAAATTTTCTCTCTTTACTTTTCAACCACATATTTTATCTCGAAAACATAAAAAAACATGTTTTTAAACAAAAAAATTTAACAGACAAAGTTTTAGTCTTTCTGATGTAGAACAAATGGCAGAATAGATTGATGAACAATTCGATCGAAAATGGCAAAATTATAAAATACAGTTTGGCGCTCGAGCTTAGATTTTTGCCCATAATACCTTTTCGAAAAGGAAAGACTAGGCGAACAAGATTTTAACCATCCGAGTTCGTTTAGGCTTTAAAAAAAAACATTTTAGTATCTTAGTGTTATTTCTGTCATTTAGTTTATTTTGCATTTTTCAATTTACTTGATATAGAATAGATTTTATACTTTACTAGTTGATTTATAATAGATATTATGTTTTTGTAATTGATTTAGATTATGTTTCATAACCCTATAAATAGAGGGTCAAATCTTTGTTTTTATTCATTCATTCAATTAATAAACTTTGAGATTATTCTTCATTCCTAGTGAATTTCACTTTTCATATTTCTTTTAACGTTTTCGCTTGAATTCATTAATTTCGATGTGTCAAGTGGTATCAAAATATCAAAACAGTCTTTTCATGTCTCTATATTCTTGATTATATCCATGGATGACGTACCAATTACTAGGGCGGATTTGGATACGCAAACTAGGCAAATTGATGATCTTTCTACTCAATTTGGAGAGATTCTTCAATTGTTGTTACGAGTTCTTGGAAATGATTGTGGAAAAAAGGGGCAAAGTGATCAACAGGAAAATAGAGAAAATAATGGTGATCGAGTTGCTGAGCCAATAGTTCGAAAGGAAAATAACAGGAAACTTGCAGTAGAAGAAAGTGATTATGAGTCGGAAGAGGAGTTTGAAGAGTCACCTTGAAATCATAATCATCAAAATTGAAGTACCTTTGATGATTATCAGATTAAAGCAGATATCCCTCATTTCTTTGTTAATATGAAGATTGAGGATTTTCTGGATTGGTTGGTGAAGGTTGAACGATTTTTCGAAATTATGGATGTGTCAGAGGACAAGATGATTAAGATGGTGGCATTTTGTTTGAAATATGAGGCAATGGTATGGTGAAATTAGTTGCAGAATGCTCGAATGAGACAGGGAAAGAGTTATATTCAAACTTGGAGAAAGATGAAGCAATCTCTGATGGATCGATTTCAACCTACAGATTATGAACAGATGCCATATCACATGTACCTGGGATGCATGCAGGGCATTCGCACAGTATCGTACTATACCGATGAATTTATGTGGTTGGAAAAACAAAACAATTTTCCGGAGTCTGAAAATCAAAGGGTAGCTAGATATGCCAGTGGTTTAAAGGTGGTTATACAAGATAAAATTGGTTTGCAGAATATTTGGACGTTGTAAGAAGCCTTTAACATAGCTATGAAGGCTGAGATGATGAAGTTTGATAAGAGGACGACTTCTTATAGGGGAGTTCCTCTACCCGTCGAACCATCATCGTCTATTAATTTGGATAAAGGGAAGGTCCCGAAGTAGACTCTAGTCAATCCTAAAAGGGATAATGTTGGCAATAGTGGTCGATTTGGAAAAAGAGACCAAACTCGAGGCGCATCCCAGAATGCAAATCCATATGCTAGGCCCACAGGAGATATTTGTTATAGATGTCACAAGCCGGGGCATCGTTCTAATACTTGTCCGAAAAGAAAACATGTAAATTTGGTGGAGCATGAGACGATAGACAAGGAAGAAGAAATTGATTCAAAAGATGAATGCTCAGGAGTTGAGTTTTATATTGAGGAAGATGTGGAAAGACTTACTTTAGTGTTGTAATGAGTCCTTTTATCTTCGAAAATGGAGGGGCAACAACGTCACAATGTCTTTCATTCATTAAGTTCGGTAAAAAGTAAAGTGTGCGAAGTGATTGTAGATAAGGGAGCTACGAGAATTTTGAATCAAAGAAGTTGGTGAGTTTATTGCAGTTACCAACTGAGAGTCATCCTAGTCCCTATTCACTTGGTTGGGTGAAAAGGGGGGTTCGTCTGTTCATGTTGTTGAAACTTGTAAAGTGTCTATTTCTATTGGAAAGTATTATAGTGAGAATGTGGTTTGTGACGTTATTAACATGGATGCATGTCATATTTGAATGGATCGTTCATTGCAATTTGACGTCGACTCAACATTCAAAGGGTGTGATAACGTAGTGATTTTTATTTGGGACAAGCGCAAATTGCCATGGCTCCTCTTAAACAAGAAGAAAAGACAATCAAACAACTACCAAAGAGTTTTCTTACTCTTATTATACACAGTGATAGGGAGATAGTGGATTTAGTAAAAGAAATTGATTTTTCTCTATATTCAGTGATGGTTAGGGGTTTTTGTCAACAAGTAAGATGGAAGATGGAGATCCTCTTGAAGTGCAGAAAATTCAGAGAGAGGTGCTTATTTAAGATGAATTGTCAAACGAGTTGCCTCCTATGAGAGACATTCTACACCAAATCAACTTAGTGACTGGTGCTAGTCTTCTAAATTTACCCCATTACTAGATGAGTCCAAAAAAGAACGAGATTTTGAGAGAGCAAATTGAATACTTATTGAAAAAGGTTTCATAAAGGAGAGTATGAGTTCATGTGCAGTACCTGTCATCTTAGTGCCTAAGAAGGATGGAACATGGTGTATGTGTATTGATAGTCGAGCCATCAATAATATAATAGTGAAGTACATATTTCATATTCCACGGTTGAAAGACATTTTAGATGTGCTGGAGGGATCTAAGGTATTTTCAAAGATAGATCTTTGAAGTAGCTACCATCAGATTCATATCAAACTTGAAGATGAATAAAAGACAGCTTTTAAAAGTAAAGAGGGATTTTATGAATGGTTGGTGATGCCACTCAAACTTACAAATGCTTGGAGTGCCTTCATGAGACTAATGAATCGAGTTCTTTGTCCCTTTATTGATTCTTTTGACGTAGTTTACTTCGAGAAAGTCTTTGAAGTGGAATGTGATGCAAGTGGTATGGGAGTTGGAGTTGTTCTTTCCCAAGAGAAGGAACATGTGGCTTTCTTTTCTGAAAAAATTTGTGATGCTAGACAAAAATGGAGTACCTACAATCAGGAGTTTTATGCAGTTGTAAGGGTTTTGAAGCAATGGGAGCATTATCTCTCACTAAAGGAGTTTGTTTTATTCGCTGACCATCAAGCCATGAAATTTATCAACAATCAGAAACATGTCAACAAGATGTATGCTCGATGAGTGACTTCCCTTCATATATTTCCTTTTGTGATTAAACATAAATCTAGAAGTTCGAATAAGGTTGCTGATGCCCTTAGTCGAAGAGTCTCTTTGCTGATCACACTATCCCAGGAGATTGTTGGATTCGAATACTTGAAGGAATTATATGCAGATGTGGACTTTAAAGAGATATGGAGCAAGTGTGTGAATTGTGAGTTAGTTGCAGATTTATTATATTAGTGATGGATATTTGTTCAAATACAACTAGCTTTGCATCCCAATTGCATCTTAGCGTGAAAAGTTGATTCGTGATTTGCATGGAGGATGGGGTGATAGACTGTGATGATTTTGTGTGATTGTGACTAATTATTAGGTAAATGTGACCAAAATATGACTAATTATGACTTTTTGCGACTTGTGACGAGTATGGAATGTGATCAATTATTAAATAAATGTGACTAAGATATTAACAAATTCTGACTTTGTGTGACTTGTGACCAGTGCGAGTTGTGACCAATTATTAGGTAATTGTGATCAAAATATTGATTAATTATGATTTTGTGCGACTTGTGACAAGAAATATTGACTAATTGTGATCAAGAAACGTCTAAGTTGTGACAAATAAACAAATAATATGTGATCAATTATGGATGATTATGACCAATTATATTAGAAATTGTGACCAACTGTGACTTTGTGTGACCAATGGACGAGGACGTGGTGTAACCTACAATTGTGTCAAATATGACCATGTGTGATCGAATTGTGACTTTGTGAGAACGAACTGTAACCTTGTGTAATCGAACTGTGACCTCATGCGATCGAACTGTGACCTCGTGTGATCAAGCTGTGATCTTGTGTGACCAACTGTGACTTTTGTGGGTGGGATGGGGTGGGGTGCTGGCGGAGTCAGGTCGGGTGCGATGGGGTGGTGTGGCATGAAATTTGCAACGAAATTTGTTGTTGTAACTGAACTGTGACTTTGTATGATCAATTGTGACTTTACTAATGGGGTGGGGGGTGGCAGGGTGAAATTTGTGACTGAAATGTGACTTTGCGTGATCAATTGTGACTTTGCGGGTGGGTGGTGTATTCATGGTTGGGATTGCGTTGAAATTTGAGATTAAATTTGTAATTGTGATTTGTGATTGAAATATGACTTTGTGTAACCAATTGTGACTTTGCGGGTGTGGTGATATGGAAAAAAAATAGAAGAAAAATCATTTTTTGGTGAGGTGGTGTGTAGAAAAGTAGAAGAAAAAAAAAATTTTTTTAGGGTGGGAGGTAGGGTGGACACCCGTGCGCAGGGTGGGGTCGGGGCAGGTGAGTGTGGAAAAGTAGAAGGAAAAAAATTATTTTTTCGGGTGGGGTAGGTTGGGTGAGGTGGGACGGGGTGGGTGGGATGGGGTGAGGTGGGAAAAAATTGAAGAAAAATCATTTTTGGGTGGGGGTAGGGTTGAGGGCTGGGTGGGGAAAAGTAGAAGGAAAAAAAAAACATTTTTTGAGTTGAGTGGGGTAGGGTGGTTAGGTGCACGCGGTAAGGTCTGGGGCTTGGGCGGGGTGCGGTGCGGTGTGGAAAAGTAGAAGGAAAAAAATCATGGGTTGGGTGGGGTGGGGTGGGGTGGGGGGTAGGATTGTTGAGTGAGCGGGGTAGGGTCGGGGTGGGGTGTGGAAAAGTATAAGGAAAAAATCATTATTTTGAAGTGGGGTGGGTCAGGATAGGTGGGGTGTGGTGGGGTGGGATGGGACGAGACGAGGTGGGATGATGTGAGATGGGAAAAAAATAGAAGAAAAATCATTTTTGGGAGGGTTAGGGTCCAGGGACTGGTGGGTGGGTGGGTGGGTGGGTGTGGAAAAGTAGAAGAAGTTAGAAAAAACATTTTTTGGGTGGGGTGGGGTAGGGTAGGGTTGTTGGGTGAGCAGGGTAGGGTCGGGGTGGGGTGGGTGTGAATTAATAGAAGGAAAAAAAATCTTTTTTTTTTGGTGGGGTGGGGTGAGGTCAGGTTAAGTGGGTCGGGGTGGTGGTCGGGTCAGGTGATGTCGGGGTGTGAAAGTTGTGATGGACGGATACAAGTTATTGTTTGATGACTTTTTTTATTTAAATATTATTTTAGTTTTAATTTAATATATAATGGAGAATTATATCTATATTATACAATATTATATTTATTAATTGTTATTTAATAACTGATTTTAAAAAAAAAAAAAAATCATGTTTTTTAGTTTTAAAAAGTAATAGTTTTAGATTTGTAATTATGTACTTTTCCCTAAAATTTAGTCTAGATCAATTATCAATTAAATTGAAAAAAATGCGAAGTAAACTAAATAACAGAAATAATACTAAAATATTAAAAGGCTATTTTCGCCTCGTCGTTTCCTTTCCAAAAAGGTATTACAAGCCAAATTTTGAGATCAAGCGACAAACCTATATTTTATGACTTTGCACTTTTTGGTCCAATTGTTCCTCAATCAATTCAATTATTTGTTTTACACAAGTCCCTTCCACCGCCAAAGAATTCGACCTCGAGTTATAATTTGGATAGAAATGCTCATCATCTCCATAAAACTCGTATAACTCTGGCACATTGAATGTACTAAAAATACCTATAAAAGCTAGCAAGTCAAGAATGTAGGTATTGTTGTTAATTTGCTTAAGTACCTTGAAATGCCCGTATTTTCACGGTTTCAGTCCTCTCTTTTCTGAGAAACACTATCATTGAATCTCCTTCCTGGAACTGTTTATCCTGTCGATTAGAATCTGCCACTGCTTTATATTTTGCGTTAGTCTTCTCTAACTTTTGTTTTACTTCATCACGGACTGCTAACACTTCTTCAGCTAGATTTGCAGCAGCAATACTCTTACAATTTCCTCTAGGTAGCTTCGCCAAATCCACAACATAGTAAGGAAATTTTGTATACACAATAGTAAAGGGGAACTTTCCTGTAAATGTATGAACTGCGCCGTTGTAGGCAAACTCCATCTGAGACAATGCAAGATCCCATTGTTTGGGATTATCTCCACAAATACTTTGAACCATGTTTCCAAGAGTACGGTTTGTAACTTTGGTCTTTCCATCTTTTTGAGGATGAATAATACTACTTCGATTCAACTTTGTCCCAAACAACTTCCACAAGGTGATACAAAAGTGTCTAAAAAACTTAGGTGGCGTTCTGTTTGTATTTTATTTTGTATTTTTATTTTCGAAAATATTTTATGTTTTTATTTTTGTTTTCAAATTTGCTGAAAACGCATTTGGTTTGTCATTTCTGAAAATTGTTTTAAAAAATGAAAGTGTGAAAAATACGTTCTATTTGAAATTTTGCAGAATACTACTTAAACTATTTTTAATTAATTTGCTTGCAGAATACTACTGGTTCAAACTCAAATTTCCTTTCACAATATACTGAAAACATGGTTACCTGCAACACACTAGTGTGAGTACTAAGAGTTTATATTAACACAACTTGGTCTGGTTCGGGATTTGAGCAAGCTCTAATTTTATTAAAATCTAGAAAATGTAAGTTTTTTCAAAACCACCAGAGTCCATTTATCAAGGTATTTTTTGAAATATAACAAGTAACAACAAGAATTTTCACTTAATTTTTTTTGTAATGTTGATATTAAATTCAATAAAACTTTATTTTCGACTTAGTTCCAAGTTATGATATTTCTCAACAAAAAAAAAAACTTTATTTTAAGCTTAGTTCCAAGTTAGGATAATTCTTACAAAAAAAAAAAAAAAAAAATCCCAAAACGCATTTTTCGCGTTTTGAACATTTTCTGTTGAAATAAACTTAAAACACCCAAAATGAGGCTTTGGACGTTTTGCGTTTTGTGTATAATTTATTTTTATTTTTTTCCAAAATGCGTTTTCAAAAATGGTAAAGAGAACGCATTTTTAGTGTTTTCGAAAATAAAAACAGAAAACGACCTCAAAATAGCAAAGAGAACAGGGCTTTAGTAGCTCTATCTGATGTGATAGATTTGGGAACTCCATGGAACCAAACAACTTCTCTAAAAAATAGTTTGACAATATTCAATGCATATGAGATCTTTCTACAAGTTATAAAGTAAGCCATCTTAGAGAACCTCTCAACTACTACAGACACAAAATTTACACTCCGTTAAGGGACATGAAGTGACATGTACAACCCATTATTCTGTAATTGACCCTTCGACACGTGAAAAGTATATTTTTCAGACTGTAATTTCAACATCTCGCTTTAATTGTGGCCAATAATACCTGGAATCCAAACTAGCAATTATTTTGTCATGCCCCAAGTGTCCTCCTAAAAACCCTACCCACCCTAACCCCCTCTCTTCTACCTCCCACTCACCCCCACAAAGTCACAGCTGGTCACACAAAGTCACAGTTAGATCACTATTGTCCAGTGTCTTTCAAATTTTTTGTCACAGTTGCCTAATAATTAGTCACGTTTCGTATTCGTCACAAGTAATACGAAGTCACATTTAGTCGAGATTTTGGTTACAATTATAAATCAAAATATATCACCCTCAATGATGAGGTTCGAAGCGCGGAAGAAACGCCAGAAAGTTCCTAACTCAGGTTGTTGTTGGACGGATGAATCATGACCCGATATTCACGACGCAATGGCTCGACGATGCGGAATAAAGAACCACGACTTTCGAAACGCCACAAGGATTTGCCCAATCTCTTTGATAAGTCTCTGATTTTCAACGCCACAAATACTTTCGCGAATATTTGATAAGTTCTGGATGAACGCCACAAGATAATCAATCTTGATAAGTTTGGGTTTGTAATGTGAATCCACACATTAAACAATTGAAAAACATTCAATCTCTTTTTATTCAATCATCAAAGTCTGAATTACAATGAATGGAAAAAGCGTATAAATAAGCAAAATAAAACCCTAGTCGCTAATCTACTCAAAATAGAATTCTAATTAAACTAAAATAACTAAAACTGATAAGGAAATAAAATAATGGGAAATCTGGAAAAATCTGATCCGTTAAGCAGTTACGGCCATAAAGATGACACTTACGGCCGTAAGTGTGTTTCTGTTTAAGGTTACGGCCGTGATTCCTTATTTACGGCCGTAAATCGAAAATATTGAAATTCTGCATTTTAACCCGAGGGGAGGTTACGGACGTGACATATGTTGGTTACGGCCGTGAAAGCTCTTCTGCATAATTTTCGATTCTTTTCGATGCTTTTGGATCAATCGCAGCTCCTCTCTTAACCCCGATTCCATCCCTAGGTTTAGGATCACGCCTATAATCACTACGATTTGCTTGAGATCGCCCCTTTTTCAATTTCCCTTCCCTTTCATCTAATTTATCCAACCTAACCAAAAGCTTCATTCAAAAATCTCCACATACGATCTTTGGCGTTTTCATGGGAATTGGACATTGTGAAATTTTTTGTGGAAGGACACAGAAAAGGAATAATGAAAACAAAGGATCAAAAAATTCAAGAAAGTGGTTCTTGAATTGACTCTTTTTTTTTTTTTTTAATTTTAGGATGAATTTTCGGAATAAATAAAATAATAAAAAAAATATTTTTTTTTATAAATCCGAAAATTCGACAACGAACAGGACAAAACAAACGGAACTTAATTCGGATAAGAATTAAGCAAAACAAACACTTTTGAATTTTGTTGGATTTTTATATGGATCAAACAAAGAAAACATTTACTAGCACGAAGAACAAGAAAATAAAGAAAAGAAAGACTCAACAACAAGATATGGATGATTTTTATGGGACTCGATGATAAACATAAAAATCAAACTGGATAGAAAAAAACCTGAATTCAGAGTCCAGCTCTGATACCAGATGATGAGGTTCGAAGTGCGGAAGAAACGCCGGAAAGTTCCGAACTCAGGTTGTTGTTGGACGGATGAATCATGACCCGATATTCACGACGCGATGGCTCGACGATGCGGAATAAAGAACCACGACTTTCGAAACGCCACAAGGATTTGCCCAATCTCCTTGATAAGTCTCTGATTTTCAACGCCACAAATACTCTCGCGAATATTTGATAAGTTCTGGATGAACGCCACAAGATAATCAATCTTGATAAGTTTGGGTTTGTAATGTGAATCAACACATTAAACAATTGAAAAACATTCAATCTCTTTTTATTCAATCATCAAAGTCTGAATTACAATGAATGGAAAAAGCGTATAAATAAGCAAAATAAAACCCTAGTCGCTAATCTACTCAAATTAGAATTCTAATTAAACTAAAATAACTAAAACTGATAAGGAAATAAAATAATGCGAAATCTGGAAAAATCTGATCCGTTAAGCAGTTACGGCCGTAAAGATGACACTTACGACCGTAAGTGTGTTTCTGTTTAATGTTACGGCCGTGATCCCTTATTTACGGCCGTAAATCGAAAATATTGAAATTCTGCATTTTAACCCGAGGGGAGGTTACGGTCGTGAAAGCTCTTCTGCATAATTTTCGATTCTTTTCGACACGGTTTGATCTTCAAAGCTCGTCGAACATGCTGAATTCTTATTTTGGCTTGAATATTTAAATTTTCCCGTCAAGCCTGCTATGACTCCGATTGTCGAGGGTCCTGGATCACATCACTCAACCTACCCCACCCACCCTACCCCTTTATTTTTCCCCTGCCCTATCCCCAAAACAACTCTGACTCCGGTGGCTGTAGAAGCATCTGTCTATATCCCCTCGCTCCCGTCACTACTGTCGCCATTGCCGGCACTGGCATCATGAAATATCAGATCCCTGCCACCATCACGTCGACATATCGCAATGGAGAAACTACCACCGAAGCCCCAACCCATCACCATCATCGTTACCCCACGCCACAATCATCACCACCACCACATCTAATTCAATATCATAACCTCCTTCACCAAAAGGTCCAAAACCACAACCACCGACGTTGACTCCTCATCTAGATCTGGATTTCCCAAAGGATGTTAACTCCTCATCTAAGATGTTATTTCATACAACCAGTAAACTAAAACCCCATTCCCGTCAACAGTCTGAAAAAGATGGTACGGCGATCTCACAGCTAGAGATCGGAGCTCGATGACGCCAGTTGTGACCTGCAGCGATGAGATCGTCTCTGTCGATGCAGCACCGACGATCTCCCAGCCCGACTACCTTTGCTTCCAGTGAGGCTCGCAACTAGTCACTGTTGAAGGTGGCAATCTCGCCACCGTCATCGGAGAAGTAGTCGAACAAAGAGAGTCGATAGAGAGATGAAGCAGTTGGAGATGGTGCCGGTTTGTTGGTTGGTGATTTTTGGAGAAATAGAATAGATTTGTGTTTAAATTAGTTAATTGTATATTAATTAATTACCGCCTGAAAATTAAAAAATATTTGTTCATTGCATTTTTCAAATACAAGTACCCATGTAATTAGTGATGACAATGGGTCGGGTATGGATCGGGTTTGCCAAATCCGTACCTTACCCACTAAATATTTACAACATCCATACCCTACCCACGAACCCATTTAGTCGGAGGCAGGTTTGCTTATATACCCATTTAAAACTCATTACTAATTATTTATTTTTTATTATTTTTTAGGCTATAAATAGGTTATAGGTGCTCCGGATTAACTTGAATCAATTAAATATTGGGCTTCACTTGAATTTGAGTTGAAAAAAGCTTGTTATATGTTGAAATTATACAAGCGAATTTGAACAATTTTTTTTAGACGTTAACAAAGTCAATAGTTTAAACATATTAAGGTTTAGATGATAAAAATGTCAATAGATATTTGAGTTCTATTTTTTATTTATTTATTTATTTTAAACAATCACTTTTATTTTAAATTCTATAATTTTTAAAGGAAATTAATGGGTATGCGGGTCGGGTATGAGTATTGTAGTAAAACCCACACCCAACCTATACTCATGTCGGGTTTTAAAATTTACCTCCATACCCTACCCACGAACCCATTTAGTCGGGTAATCCCCGCCCATTTATGTCGGGTCTCCATCGGATATCGGGTTCGTGGGTATTATTGCCATCCCTACATGTAATTTTCCCTAGATGTTATACTTTACTGGTTGATTTAGAATGAGTTATGATTTCCTAGTTGATTTATATTATGTTTTATGTTTTATGACCCTATAAATAGAGGGTTAAATCATTATTTTTATTCATTCATTCAATTAATAAATTTTGATATTATTCTTCATTTCGAGTGGAATCTAGTTTTTATATTTATTTTGAGGTTTTCGCTTGAATTCTTTAATTTCGCTGTCGCTGTGTCACTTTCATTACTTATTGCGTTGAACTCATTAAAGTAACTGGAAGTAATTAAATTAGACCCTATTTTTTTTCTTAACAAATCCTAGTTTCACTTGGCTTAGGGTTTATTTATAAAGGATATCCTAAAAATACAAGAAATCTCCCTGTATATTTTAGAACTGTGAATTAGGATCATCAAATCCAATTGTATCGGTCTCATCACCAATTCTTGTTTCAGTTTCCTCATCCATGAACCTTTTCCGAAGCCAATGCTGCTTCCAGACTTTCTCTGTCATCTCCTCAGTAGACTTTCTTTGTCTCAAGCACCAAAAACAGCACAAAAATGGACATAATAAGTACCGGCCAGAAAAAGGAAAAAAATACATGAATTAGCACAGCATTGACAGAAAAGCTTGTGGAATCACAAAGGTGAACAGAAGATTCACGCAAACATACAAATTGGATGAAATATTTCAGTTGGAATTATTCATTGTTAGAGGTGACAACAAAGATTGTGTTATATTTGGGATAATTGCACTCCATACTACTTTTATTAGGGTTGCACTAAAAAATCGTGAAACCGCAAATCAAACATAACTCGTTGGTTTGAAATCGCATGAACTCGTGATTTCTTCTTTCTCAAACCAAACCAAACCGTTTCAAAATGGTTTGGTTTAGGTTTTGATTTTCAAAAACCGCAAAAAATCGAACCAAACCTCTTTTAATTTTTAAATAAAAATTAATTTTATTAATTTGAATTTACCGTTTCCCCGCTAAAAAGTCAAATTTAACTATGAAAATAAAACTCTCATGTATATCTTTTCTCGTTTTCATTGCATTGCATTGCATTGTAATGATCCCAGGAAAAAAATGTATAGAAGTTTCCTACCTTACAGTTTGAGTCATGCATGCACTGAAGGTAAAAAAATTGTACTAAGCAAGAAATTTGACCAAGATAATGCAATAATAAATCGTAATTACAACGAACTGTTGAAAATGAAGAAGAACTCAAATCCTTGACTAGAGCTATCACATCTTTCAATGATGTGTAGTATATATAGACAATTGACAGTCCGAAAATCATACTCCCACATTTCAATGAATTTATTCACTCATCATTATACTTTTATTATCAATCTAGTGCAATGGTAATGAGGAAAAGAAAGAATCAATGAATATTAACATATTTTAGCTTATATTAACTTCTAATTTAACTTCATATATTAAAAAATACGAATTAATTTAATATCTAAAATATATTATATTATGTCGATAGGTAAATCGTTGATTAAAATCGAACCAAACTGCAAAAAATAGTTTGGTTTGGTTTGATTTGTAAAATGAAATGGTTTGTTTAGTTTGGAAAAATGTCAAACCGCTAAAAATGGTTTAGATTGAAAATATGTCAAAAACAGCCCAAATCGGACCGCGTTCACCCCCTAACTTTAATATTCCTAAATGAAAATTTAATTACATTAAAATTTTATTTTTGTTGTAAAACAATAGAGAATATAGAGAGAATCAGAGAGAATTTCTTATTCTTAATATTTCATAATGAATATAGGCCCCTATTTATAGGGGTGGACAATGGTATAATCGTAATATATAAATTTTACAGGGGCATAAGAGTAATTTTCATTCACTGATTTTTTCTTATTTTTACCTAATTTTGCCTAATTATTCCTAACACTCCCCCTTGAATGAAATATTACTCGCTTGCTCAATGGTCTGCCTCGTTAAAACCTTGCTAAGAAAACCCAGTGGGATAAAATTTGAGCGAAGGAAAAAGAGTACAGAAGCTCCCCCTGATGTTGACCATAGTGAATCATTGAGTCTGACGTTCGAGTAGAACAAATCATGTACTGAATCTTGAATTTCTGAAGTGCTGCCTCATTAAAACCTTGTCAGTAAAACCCAGTGGGATAAAATCTGAATCAAGGAAAAAGAGTACAGCCGCTGCCTCGTTAAAACCTTGTCAGGAAAACCTAGTAGGACAAAACCTGGACGAAGGAAAAAGAGTACAGCATGATTCTCCCCCTGAAGTGTGCAATTGAGGATTCATGAATTTCTCGAACATTGATATCATCTTTCGTCTGGAATATATATGAAAATCTTCTTGTGTGTAGCCGATATCATAACATTCTTCATAAGATGTGTATGATTTTCTTCATTTGTTGATATCATTCCAGTATAACAATGTGTTGTTAATTATAGCTTGTTGATAGCTATGATGATGCCTCAAAAACCTTTGCTAGGAAAACCCTGTGGGACAAAACCTCAGCAAAGGGAAAAAGAGTACATTATTCTCATTAATTCTTATCAATACGCCTCAACTGTTGCCTCATTAAAAACCTCGCTAGGAAAACCCTGTGGAAAAAACCTCAGCTAAGGGAAAAAGAGTGCAACGCGTATTTATTCCTTTTCATGGAATATCACAAGTATATTGATGCAATCTCATATATTTTCATCAAAACATATTATTCATGATGAGCTTTATATAAATCATTCATAGCTCATTTATGATGTCATAACATGCTATATTAAGCAATGTTGTACTAATTTATCGATTGCATCTTTCACTTCTGGTGAATAATCAAATTTAGAATTCACTTTTGGTGAATAATAAAATCTAGAATTGATTCACTTTTATCAAAATTTAGAATTCACATCTGATGAATAATTAAATATTCATTTTCATATTCACTTCTGGTGAATAATCAATTTCCGGTGGATAATATAATTTTGCATATTGAAAATCAATTGCATGCCCAAATATTCAATAATAATAGTACACTCCAATTTCAATTTCAACATATTATATTATGGGGTCATTTGTATCATCCTATAGTGATATTAATCTGGGCATATTGAATCTTTCAATGATTTATATATGTATGTTCTTGTACTTTATAAACTGTAATTTCTAATTTGTAGGAGCATAATCAATCATTGAAATAGATATCAATTTTGACATATAATCTACAATCATTTTACTTGAAATCCCAACGTACCGCGATCAACTGGTATATCAAAGAATACCCTCAAAATACCGAGATGAGAATTACACTTTTTGATCTCACTCATTGGTATATCAAAGAGCTCAAGCTAGTGATTTAGATTATAGTCACATCCACCATATGTCATGCCAGTTCAATGAAAAATCTTGCGCGCAACGAGTCGTCATCTACGACTGTGAAATATTTTTCATTTGTACATATAATTACTGGCTTTACACATTTAAGCATTTGGACTTCTGGTCCTTGAATAATAATCCCTACATTGGGGTTATATACTTGGCCAAAGTATTATAATTTCATCAACCTCATTTTCATAAGAGGGTTGTATGTAGTCGACTTATTTATCGATTCCATTTCAACTCAATATAACATAGAGAGATCTCTGTATATGTTCTATCATCAGGTACCTGAATATCTCATCATTTAATTATGTCCCTTTTACTCACCATGAATATTTAGCCTCAAAGGGATAATCTCAATCATTCAAGAGATATTTATTTTGGAATGGATAGTCATTATGCTTCAGGCATAATTACGCTTTAAGCGTGTTTTCCCCATAATATTCACAAATCTTATATTATATCAATCGGCTAAAATGCCGCAACACATGTCATACAATCATATATCAAGTGCGTATTGTTGGAGTGTATATAGATATCGCACTTCTTAGAAATCATAAAGTTTCACAAGCAAATCATTATTTCATCGTATTGACATGTTTATATGTAGAATATTGCTGCATAATCAAATTGTTCTCATAGCAAATAACTTGAGGCTTTTAATCTGCTAAACCATTAGCAATATAATATTCTATTATCTCAACTAATTCGTAAAATCATTAATGACTTTAAGATATATTCATGCTAGCATTTATCACTTTGCTCGTAATATCATTACTTGAGCAAATAATCAGTCATTCATTTAGTGAGATAATTAATTTGCTTTTGAGAACAAGCAGCAATGATAACAATCTTCTGGTTCTTTAATGAATGCCATTATTCATTCTCAATAAATCTCATTATTGAATTGGAATCTAACCAATCATTATAGAACTTCTGGTTCAACAAGATATTTCACTTGTACATATGTATGAACTTCTGGTTCAATACAGTATTCATTTCATCAGTACGTATTTCTGTACAGTTCAAATCAGCATACCTTTATTACTTTTATACCGGAAAAATCAGGTACAATATCCAAGGAAATATCTCATGATCTCAATCTTGTCGCCAAATCTTCCCTTATATCGAAAAAGGTAATGACGCATTATCTCACCTTTTCAATAATTTATTCCATTATCTCTTAATGGAATCGATATCACTGACACGCGGAGCCATCGCTCTTTCACGCGTTGAATAATGTATTTAAATAGATGATTTGGGAAGAGGCTAGATCCATCAAAAATGGATATCATACTTTCAAATATTCGCAAATATTATTCCAATCTTCCAGTAAATGATTTGAGAAAAATTTATCGAATTAGGCTCGAAAGATTGAGGTTGCTGATGGATCATGGCATCCCAGAAGATGTTCGCTGGTTGATCGAAGCGAAAGTTCGATTAGCTGGTGAATTACCAGATTCATTTCCTAAGCACAAGCCTGGCTTAAGTAAAAGTACTTTTGCAAAGAAGCGAAGAGCAAAAAGATTAAATAGTTGCTACAAATGTGCTCGATGGACATGTGATACCCGTTGTAAGTCAATAGGGTATTCATCTATAAATCGAGATGATAAGATAGACTTTATTAAGGGTGGGCTGAGTAAGGAGTCATTGGATGATATCCGATTGACTCTTGAGACGCACCCTAGTGGGTATGTGCAGCGTGAGCTACTATCTTTATGTGCTAAATTTATCAGCGATAAAGAGCGTTATAGTCTCAAGAATATAATAGCAAAAGATCCTGTTTGCCAGGCTGTTATAAACAATGATGTTTTGGCTATGCAGCATTAATACAAGGTAAATCATTTGATATATATGCACATATAAAATATTTTTTTCTGTTTTCTTTCACGAGTTTTGATAAAGGCTGGTTAAAAATATTAAATCACCGAAAGGTGAGTAGGGTGATTTTGTCAAAAGTAAATCTTTACTTTTTCGAAATACGAGTAGTAAATAGTGAAGTTTTTCAAGTTTAAAAGCCAATGATTTTCACAATTTATGCATCCCAAAATACCATTTTCTCGTAAGTTTTTCCTTCCTTATTTTCTCAAAGATGGAAGGATCAAAATTTCGACAGATCAAAACTATCTGTGTATTTTGTGGATCAAAAGTAGGGAAAGGTTTTGGGTATCTAGAAGCAGCAGTGGATCTTGGAAAGAAATTGGGAAAGAAAGGTATCACTCTCGTGTATGGAGGAGGTAGCAGCGGATTGATGGGTTGTGTTTCACAATCCGCTCTAGTAGAGAAAGCCAAAGTGATAGGTGTTATACCTACTCCTTTAGCTGATATCGCAGGCAAAACACGAGGGCATGAAGTACAAACCTTATCTATCCATGAACGCATAACTTGCATGCTATATGGTTCTGATGCCTTCATAGCTCTGCCTGGAGGTTTTGGTATTTTAGAAGATATCTTTAATATTACCTCATGGGCTCAACTAGATCTCCATACTAAGCCTATTGGGCTTTTAAATGTAAACAATTTCTTTGATGGTTTGCTAACATTTCTTGATTATGCTGTGGAACAGGGATTCATCTCTCCATTTTCTAGGAGAATCCTTATTTCTGCTCCTACTATCGAGGAACTGCTGGATAAGTTGCAATCATATATTCCAATACAAGATCCAGCAGGAGTTAAGATAGATTGGTCGCAAGGAAGGGGAATCAAGCGAAAATGGAGTCCGGTTAATGTAAATTTATCTTTGTGAACCCTAGAATAGGTGGTGGTAGAGTACGGAGTATTCTCACTCTTGAGACACACCATAAATTTCTAGGATTTTGTTTATGTTTAATCTTGTGTACCTCAAAGATTTAAGGTGGTAGAGTATGGAGTATTTCTTACTCTTGAAACACACATTTTTCTTTATTTCCTCAAAAGGTCAGAGGTGGTAGGATACGGCTACTCCCGAAACACATCTCTCATTTTGAGGATCATAAATGTTTCCCCTTTTTCGTTTTGCATGTATGTCTGGTTTATGCTTCTTCAGGAGCAATAATAATATCATTTCAGTATGTTTAGATGATAATTTTTACTTCTTCTGGAGTAAATATGTACTTCTTCTGGAATACATAAGTGCTCGTGCAAGAACTTTTCCAGACACTTATCATCTAATATTCATCTCATAATACTGATGAGATTATTTTCACATTAGCCATATCCGTGCTATCATGTGATATTATCTTATCATACATCAACATTCTCTTGTTGAATAATTTTCATCCACCCATTCAAATTCAGATATTGGTAACTTCTGGTACCATTGGATGAAATATTTTTATCAACATTTACCAACTTTTTGGTAATGATAGCTTCTGGTATCATTTGATGAAGTATCAAATAACAATAATATCACCATGTATATAGGTTAAACAATAATAATATTACCACGTATATATGTTGACAACATCCTCTAATATGTTAGAATTAACCAACAATTGAGGTGTTACTGAAATAATATAAAATATGAATATATGTAAAGTATTCTATATATTCAATTGCTAAACCGGCCATATAGGCGGAATCGACATAATGAGATAATTAAACTGATACATAATGAAATAATTACCTTTCATGAGTGAGCGAGTCGTATCTTCAAATCCAGTCAAGGTATTCTTAATAGTCCAATCCGTTACGATAATGAGTCATCTCCAGTTAAGGTATAAATCCAGTCCATAAAACTCAATCCATCACGGTATGGCAACTATTATGTAACTTTCAAATCTTTTAATTTATCGTATTGATTACATAGTAGTGTTAAATAATTTAGAATATATATTTTATTAACACTTATTATCATATCATTAATAATGATTAATCAATTTCGTTAAATCACGATTAATATATTTTATCGTATCATTAAGGGCAAAATCGTCCATATTTTAATATATTGATCATATGGATAAATCGAAACCGTCAATAGGTTTGAAATTTAATTTAGAACAAACTTACTTTTGGTCCGAAGTTCAAAATCTCGCCGGAATTTCCGTAAAAATAGTTTTTACGACGCCGCCACGTTCGACTACCGGAAAATGTCCAAAACTGCACCAAACAGAAAAGTAAGACCATAGAAAAATCAAGAACATCGAAATGAACAAACTTCCTGTTGACGTCATCGTCGGAATCGCTGTCACGCGCCTCGTCGACGTCTGCGCGTGGGCCTCACGCGCCGCCGCGCCGGTGACTCCGCCGTCGACACGCGCCGGTGCCGGAGGATCGTCCCGTTGCCGTCATCATGGATCTGTTGTCCGATCGTCATTTGGATTTATGGTTTGGCGTGAATTTGCGTTGAAAGTTTCGATTTTTTCAACTTTTCTTCTCCGGTTGATATCTTCTGTTTCAGCCGTCGGATTATCTCCAAATTTCAGGCGAGGCTTCTCCTTGACAAATTCGTTCTGATGGCGGTGGCTGATCGTCGATCGGATATCTGGATTGACCGGAATCATTCTTTTTAGTTCGAGAGAAAATGAAACATTGATTAGTAATAATCAGGTTTCTGATACAAAGGTTCATCATTTAGAGGCAACTGTAGAGCATACTCCCGTTATTACTCAATTGGCTAGAGACTCGTGCTGATAACGTGTTGTAAAACAATAGAGAATATAGAGAGAATCAGAGAGAATTTCTTATTTTTAATATTTCATAATGAATATAGGCCTCTATTTATAGGGGTGGACAATGACATAATCGTAATATTGGACAATGGCATAATCGTAATATATAAATTTTTCAGGGGCATAAGAGTAATTTTTATTCACTGATTTTTTCTTATTTTTACCTAATTTTGCCTAATTATTCCTAACAATTTTATTTTTATTTCCTTTTATTTTTCTCTTCAACCATACAATATTCACCACACCAATATCGCGTCACCATCATTATGCCACCTTCTTTTTCCTATGGCAAGGCTCCAATGACCTACTCTAAAATGGGTGTGTTGTTGAAAAATGTCATCATTGAGCTCATCAATTTAATAACGTGTTTGATAAAATATTTCACTGAATATTGTGAAAAGTATCATAAAAGTTGAAATTATCAATGCGTGACACTAAAATTTATGCTCTAAGTATTATAAAAATTGAAAATTATCAAGGTGTGGTACAAAAATATTTGAAACATGTCATAAGTATTGCACTTATATTTTAGAAGTATCGTAAGTATTGTATTATGATACTTATTTTGAAGATCGTGTATTTCAGTACCAAAAAAAATCAGTGATACTTTAAAGGACGTTAAGTTTCTAATACCAAAAATGAGGTATTTGTGCAAATACCCTTATATATATGTTCGAAATTAATCGATAAGGACATTAGGCCTAAACTATGGATGTAATTGGCCTAAAAGTGGAATAGAATGGAAGAAATCAACAAAACATATTTGGTGGACAATTAAGGCCGTGAGATCGCATGGGCTTATAGGCTTATGGGAAGAGGAAATTACACCTAACTCTCTTTTATAGGAATCAAATTCAAAAACAAGATCAAATCTATAAAATTTCAAATTTTAGGTTTTAATGAATTTTTAAAATATAAGAAATAATTTATAATAATCCATCCTAATCCCAATACCTATTCAAAACCCTATTTCCCTCATTTTACAAACAGACTCGAAGTACTCTCTCTCTCTCTCTCTCTCTCTCTCTCTCTCTCTCTCTCTCTCTCTCTCTCTCTCTCTCTCTACACCTCTGGTGGTACAAACTCTCTCTATTCACACCTCCGGCGATGGCGTCAAACTCCTTCGAAAATGGTACTCCACCCCACCCCACCCCACCCCAACTCATCCCATTCCACCCACCTTAGCTCAAAGCCACAGCCGCCCACTTCAATTCTTCCCCAAGTAGCCAACCTCTTTTCTTTTTTTTTAAATAATCCCAGCCTCTACTTTTGTTTGACAGTCGACTGCCTCTCCCACTCTTTTCTCCTTAATTTGCACAATCCAGTTGAGTCTTTAAAAAAAAAAAAAAAATACTTGCAGCCTCCTTTTTTTTCTTGTAGCAGCCGCACTCTTTTCTTGTTTCTAGTGGGCTCTTTTCTTTTTTTTCTTCCACAGCCGCACTCGCTTTTCTCTCTCCCTTGGATTTTGCCAACTCAATTCCCTGTTGGGAAAAATACGTAAATAAGGTAATTGAGGGCTAAGGCTAATTTTGTTAAGGGTTCTGTTGTAGGGATAAGAAGAGTGGTTGCTAAAGTGGTTTGCTGACTCGCTGCCTGCTTCTGGTGATTGTGGTGGTTATGCGACACCATGTGTTTGTGAAGTGGCGGTGGTGGTCGTGGTGATGGTGATGGTGATGGTGATGGTGATGATGATGGTGAAGTGTCGGCGTCGGCGTTGGTGGTGATGCATCGACAATGGTGGTTGGCAACGGTAGCTTCAGAGGTGGTGATCGTCGTTTCTGTGACCTTGATGTAAAATGTGATCTAAAATAAGTTCAATTTGTGACCAAATATTTTGACCGTTTGTGACCCTAAAATAACCTGTAACCTAAAAAATGGTGATTGGACCTTAAAAATGAAGTTTTGACTTAAACGATTTATATTTTGTGACCTAAGATTTTACAATATTGTGACCTTAATATTTATAATTAATAAAATATTTATAATTATTTAATTTAATTATTTAATATTAATTATGACTTGATTTTTGAAATTATATAAGTTTCATCTTAATTTTGAAATTTACATTCATGATTACCTTATTTATGTATTTTTCCCTTATGGGAATGCGGTCACATGGCCTTCAATATTGAAACCCGAGAAGTTCTTGCTTGTGCCAAACGATCGTTTGGGCTTCATTTTTAGTGGTTAGGATGATTTTTGCAATCTCAATCTTCATGATTTTTCAACTTTTTCATGAATGTTTAGCTTGATTTTGTAGTGTATGGTTGGAGATCTATAAATACAAGATAGATTTTTATTTCTATGTAGAGAATTCAATCATTAACTTGTTGTGATTGAATTAAAATCAATTTCTTTTTTTACAAATTCAGCTCCTCTACTTGTGCTTGTGTTTTCCTTCTAAAATGCTTGATTAAACCTTTTATTGCTGTGAATGACGTAAGAAATCTCATTAATGAGAGGGGACAATTATCACTTTAAGATAACGATTATGTGTTTGAACCTTCATTGATCATTTTTAGTGTTATTGCAATTGATTGGTGTTGTTACATTTTTTAATTTTGGCCAATAGAAGGGTGTTCTTGTAAGAGAGAGCTTTGGGTTAATCCTTTAGTGCAAAATAAGGATTTAACCACACAACATTTAAGTTGGGCTGTTGTATCCTGGAGGGGACAAGTCAGAGATTTCTGTTGCACCGGTGATTGATGTTTTTCCAACACCGCAGAGGGCTTGAATCTCCTTAAAGAGAGCGAGATATCCGCGCCTCAGCCTAATTGGTTACGGTTATTATATCCATTATTAGTATTGTAATATTATTGTATTTTTATTGCAATATCACTAACAATTTTAAGGAGATTTCAAGCAATGGATCAAACCGTGGAAAAGACCAATGAAAGTGTAGGAGATCTCAACAAGCCTTTTCGCTTCAAAGGCGTGAACTTTAAGCGCTGGAAAGGCAAAGTCCTCTTTTACCTCAACCTGCTCAAAGTTGCTTATGTCCTCACGGAGAAGGATCCAAGAAAAATCAAAACTGATAGCATGGACGATGATGAATATCTTGAGCATGATGAAAAAGTGGAGAAATACAAAAAAGATGAGTATAACTGTCGGAATTATCTTTTAAATTGTCTTGCTGATCATTTTTATGATTACTATGATACTACTTTCTCGTCTGCCAAGAAAATTTGGAAAGCTTTGCAGAGCAAATATGATACTGAAGAGGCGGGAGCGAAAAAATATGCAGCAAGTCGATTTTTCCGCTATCAAATGGAAGATGGAAAATCTGTGGTGGAACAAGCACAAGATTTTCAAATGATAGTTGCCGAGCTCTTATCTGAAGGTATTAAAATTGGAGACAATCTTATTGTTGCTGGCATGATTGACAAACTTCCACCATCTTGGAGGGAATTTCAAAAGAACATGCGCCACAAGCAGAAGGAGATGTCTCTTGAAACTCTTATCACACGCATTCGCGTGGAAGAAGAAGCACGTGGACAAGATGCACTTATTGAACAGCATAATGGACATTCCACGAAGGTAAATTTAATTTCTGAAAATTTACCTACTGGTCAGAATTCTAAAAAAGATGTTTTGAAGCCCAATAAGAAAAATATGAAAATGCCTTATAAACAAAACAAGGGAACTTCAAGCAAGTGGAATAAGAACCAATCACATCCTTCACAAAATAAACAAAGCAAAACTTGCTTTGTGTGTGGAAAATTTGGGCACCTTGCTAAAAATTGCAGATACCGGAAGCGTGAGCCTGTTCCACAGGTTAATGTTACCGAAGAACCATTTGTTGCTATGATTACTGAAATTTATATGGTGCAAAGTGCTGAAGGATGGTGGGCTGATTCTGGAGCAAGCAGACATGTTTGCTATGATAAAGAATGGTTCAAAACTTATACTCCTTTTAAGGAGCCTATGACTGTAATGCTTGGAGATTCTCATACTATACAGGTTCTTGGAACTGGAGATGTTGAACTCAAATTCACCTCTGGAAGAGTCCTGACATTAAAAGATGTACTACATACACCTTCCATGAGAAAGAATTTGATGTCGGGTTATCTTCTGAATAAGGCTGGCTTCAAACAAACCATTGAATCTGATCAGTATGTGATTACCAAAAAAGGTATTTTTGTTGGCAAAGGATATGCTTGTGATGGGATGTTCAAATTAAACATTGTAAGTGCTAATAAAGATGCTTCTACTTCTGTTTATATGCTCTCTTCACTGAATTTTTGGCATGCTCGTTTATGTCATATAAATAAAAAATATGTGGGAATCATGAGTAGTTCAGGATTAATTCCCAATGTGAAAAAAGATTTAGAAAAATGTGAGACTTGCAGTCAAGTGAAAATTACAAAACGACCTCATAAAAGTGTTGAAAGAAATACCGAATTGTTAGAATTAATTCATACTGATTTATGTGAATTTGAAGGAATTTTAACTCGTGGAGGAAATAGATATTTTATCACTTTTATTGATGATTGTTCAAAATATACTTATGTTTATTTATTAAAAAATAAAAGTGATGCTTTTGACTATTTTAAAAAATTCCTCCTAGAAGTTGAAAATCAATTCGGTAGAAAAATTAAACGTATTCGAAGTGATAGAGGTCGAGAATATGAATCATTTGGATTTAATTCATATGTTGAATCATTGGGAATAATCCATGAAACTACTCCACCATATTCACCTACTTCTAATGGTGTAGCAGAGAGGAAAAATAGAACGTTGATTGATCTTACAAATGCTATGCTATTAGATTCTGGTGCACCCTCAAGTTTTTGGGGTGAAGCGGTTTTAACTGCTTGTCATGTGTTAAATAGAGTGCCACATAAAAAGATTAAAATTACACCTTTTGAGGTGTGGAAGGGGCATAAGCCAAATTTGGGATATCTTAGAGTATGGGGATGCTTAGCCTTTGTGAGGTTAACAGATCCTAAAATACCTAAATTGGGAATTAAAGCTAACACTTGTGCCTTTATTGGTTATGCAGAAAATAGTACAGCATATAGATTTTTTGATATTGAAAATAAAATCATTTTCGAGTCTGGTGATGCTATTTTTCATGAAGAAAAATCTCCTTTTAAATCGAAAAATAGTGGGGGCCAACAAATTGAAAAACATATTTCAGAATCTAACTCTTCTACTCAAAGTTTGCAAAATGAAGAAAATTCTGATTTTTGGTCCTGACTACGTGGTTTATAACATCGAAGAAACACCACTTTCTTTGCAAGAAGCCTTTTCATCACCAGATGCTGTTTTCTGGAAAGAAGCTGTACATGATGAAATGGAATCACTAATTTCAAATAAAACTTGGAAATTGGTTGATTTACCACCAGGTTGTAAAACTATTGGGTGTAAATGGGTCCTTAGGAAGAAATTAAAACCGGATGGTAGTATAGACAAGTACAAAGCAAGGCTTGTCGCAAAAGGTTTCAAACAACAAATTGATTTAGACTTTTTTGATACATTTTCTCCGGTTACGAGGATAACATCCATAAGATTGCTAATTGCAATATCTGCTATTCATAATTTGATTATTCATCAAATGGATGTTAAAACTGCTTTTTTAAATGGTGATCTTGATGAAGAAATATATATGGACCAACCCGAAGGTTTTTCACAACCAGGTGAAGAAGGCAAAGTGTGTAAGTTGACTAAATCCCTTTATGGCTTAAAGCAGGCTCCTAAACAGTGGCATGATAAATTTGATTCTTGCATGATTAAAAATGGGTATAAAGTAAATGAGAGTGATAAATGCATATTTTATAAATCTTGGGAAAATTCGCATGTTATTATTAGCCTATATATTGATGATATGTTGATTTTTGGCTCTAATATTCATGTTATAAATGAGGCCAAAAATATGCTCAAAAAACATTTTGACATGAAAGATCTTGGTGAGGCTAAATTTATTTTGGGAATGCGAATTACTAAAACAAGTGATGGTATTTTTCTTGATCAATCACAATATGTTGAGAAAATCTTGAAAAAATACAATTATTTTGATTGCAAGTATGTTGCTACTCCTTTTGATTCAAGTATACACTTATTCCCGGTTGAGAGGGAAGATGAAGTGATAAATCAAAAGGAATATGCTAGCATAATTGGAAGCTTGCGATATGCAACTGATTGCACGAGACCAGACATTGCATTTGCAGTGGGGGTACTTAGCAGGTATACGAGTAAGCCAGGTAAAGAACATTGGCATGCTATAAATCGAGTAATGAGATATTTATTTGGTACCAAAAATTATGGCTTACTTTATCAAAAATATCCTGCTGTTGTTGAAGGATTTTGTGATGCAGATTGGAATACTCTATCAGGAGATTCCTTATCTACCAGTGGATATATTTTCAAATTGGGAAGTGCTGCTATTTGTTGGAAATCTAAAAAACAAACCATTATTGCTAACTCTACTATGGAGGCTGAACTAATTGCTTTAGCATCAGCTAGTGAGGAAGCAAATTGGTTAAGAGATTTATTACAGGAAATTCCAATGTGGGAAAAACCAATACCTCCTATTTTGGTTTATTGTGACAGCACTGCTGCCATTGGTAGAGTAAATAACCGTTATTATAACGGTAAATCCAGACCTATAAGAAGAAAACACAGTACTGTGAGATCCTATTTGAGTAATGGGATAATTAATGTGAATTACATTAAATCATGTGATAATCTTGCAGATCCATTAACCAAGGCCTTGGCAAGAGAAAGGGTCTGGAATGCATCGAGGGGGATGGGGCTAATGCCTATATTATCATGAGCCATGTATAAGGATACCCAACCTGGTGACCAGAGATCCTGTATCCAGGTTCAATGGGAAGAACGAATTATATGATGGCTGGTAGAATGCACAAATTCATTTTGTCCATCCCTATGGTGTATGTGCATTATTCTGTAACGATGGAGGGTTGAGTTTTATTGAAAAACTCTTAATAAAATTTGTATCTCTTATGAGTGGGGTGCTACAGTTACAGATGCACTCTTGACAAATTTTACCTATATGAGTGCGAGAGTGGGGCCGCTCTCTATGAGAATATTGGGCATATTCTTGAAATACACTCATGAATACCGGGATCAGCACATGGCCGTAAGTGCTGGCTATTAAAGCTCAAATTAACATCTTAATTATTATGTGTGAGCAGCAATTCTTTATTTCCCTTAACCAGTTATAGTTCAAGTCTGAGACTACTACTAACTGTGGAATAAAGATTACTGTTTCACTAGTGAAGGTTCAATGCAGAGTCACACCTATCATGATGCATAATAATTTGTCTATTGGCCAAAGTGTATATATTAATAAATGAGTGGGGGATTGTTGTTACATTTATTAATTTATGGCAAATGTTGAAATTTGATTGAGCAACATTTAACTACCACATGCCTAAGATGTTGTCTTTTGATTGATTCAAACTTTTCCTTCATTAATTTACTCACACATATACAAGAAATTGTAAGAAAATGATTGGTGGAATTTATTTATTTTGAGAAAGTGATACACGTACACACCAACTTGGTTTCATATTATTGGTTCTTTTCATTGCAATATCACTAACAATTGGTAAACTTGATCTTCTACTTGAAATTTCAAGTGATTTCCTTCCATTTATATAAATATCTTTGTTTATTTTCTTAATCATTAAGTGGACTTGATCATTCTGTTATTGATTTACATTTTTCAGAATCCGTCGCTCATTGAAATATTTCAACAAATTGCATAGCCAAATTTAAATGGTCTGTGACTTTGATTCCGGGGATTATATTGGCGACTGTGAGTTGTGAGAGAAACATTTGGACACCAGCCTCCAGCAAGCAGGAGGCGCCGCCCGGCTTTGCCAACTGAGTAGATGGAGATAAAGGTGGAGACTACACTGACGGCTGCGGTAATAACAGCTCTGAATATCCATTAGTTTTAGAAACTCAATGAAAACTTTACACAAAAAAATTTGCGCTAGATGCAAAAAGTCGGTACACTATGAATGCAAAAATTTGATGGGCTACTCATGGTTCAAGTACCCATTTACTTCAAGTTGTAGCTTTCAAGATATTAGGACAACCTAGTTCTTTATCGTGTTCTGAACGGATTTAGAGTACATATTCTTTTACTCATTCGATAAAGAGAAACAAATTAATACTAAAATTTTGTTCACGAACTATCTACGTCTTCTATCAAGAAGAAGCTCACAATACTATGTCCAGGAAACTAAAATGTGGAATATAGTTGGAGATCAGTTTGATTCTTTCGATATTGTAACATTTGATATTGCAAATATTTCTTTAGATGAATCAGATATGGATTCATTGATCATGTTGATAGTGTTATACATGTTGACAACGATGATAATTCTATAGATATTAATAGCGATGATGTATTTGAATAAATTTAATTGTATTATTATTATTATTATTATTATTATTATTTGATTACAGTATTTTTATTATTATAAATTAAAATTATATTAAATAGTTTTTGAAATTAAATATTGCATTTAAATAAATAATTAATTGATTTTAATATAGTATTTTTATAGCGTTCCGCTTCTTACATTTTTCAAAAATCACGTTTCTCATTTCCCTTTTCATGCTACCTCCCTTTTCATGCTACCTGTAGACTATACTATGATTATATACATCATTAACCAGGTATAAATAAGGAGATTTTAAAGTGCTAAAGAGGTAGATTTTCTCTGATATATACATACCATACTTACAATTACAACAAATCCCAATCCAAGTCCAAAATCACTGTTTATAGAGTGCTAACGTAAACGTGCCCGTAATCTTAAAATTAAATAGATAAAACATAAAATGAAAGAAACTTAGCAGTGCTGTAATTGACAAGGTTTGCAAAAAGAGTGCCGATTTTGACATTTAACTGGAATAATATGTTATATTATTGTGGGTGCAATCTCTGATAAGAATTAAGAACAAGGGAACTGCCCGAAAATTCATGCAATACGTACATTTAAGTTTGTGATATTGAATTATATATTATTATACGATAAATTAAAGTTCTGGACAAGTCTCTTCGTATATAAATCGATTTCTTGAACTTGATCTTATTTGCCTAAACTTGATAACATATCAATCGTTTAAGCGTGTAATTTAAACTCTCAAAAAATTTCATTCCTTGTTTAATTGTTATTACATTCCGACTGCAACATAAGCAAAACAAATAAGAGGGACGACAAGATGAGTGTCGAGGAAAGGTGGGGTGAGACAAAAAGTGTAGTAGTGAAGTAAGATTAATATTATTTTTGGGTATTTTTGATCCAATCAAACTTCAGGATGATGATGAAATATCGTGTCGAATTAATAATGCTTCGCAGGTCTTTTGATCCATGATTGAAGAGATAATATTGCTCAAACTCCACAAGTGTTGTAACCCATTTACAAGACAGGCTAAGGGATTTACTGTCCACTGCGAAGTTTTAATTGGGCCTCGACCCTGCTGCTCGATGGGTAGGCTTCGGAGGAGACCCGACTTAGTTAGAGCTCCCTACTTAACCTATGCTAAACCTATAAATCCCTTACCTCACTCTTGGCTAAAACCCAAAACACTCGACTCCTCCCTTTTCTTTGTGATAAGCGGCTCCTCCCTTGAGAATTTGCCCCGATCTTGGTGACCACCACCTGGACCCCTGTTCCCTGCCTTTGTCGACCATAAGCAGCCTCTTTCGTGGTTGCCCCCGTTCCGTCGTCTCCTCCGTGGTTGGACATACAGCCTCCGTTCAATCGTGTCTCCCTTCATGGTCTGTGACCTTGAGTCTTGTGTGGCTCCTCTTGGCAGTGTGCTTCACTTATCTGTCGGCTTTTGTGCTGTTCCTATTCGGTCCATATTGTGGAGCCTCTGTTCAGTTTTGGTTGGGTGTGAAAGCAGTGGGTTTTAGGTGTGGTTTGGGTGTTATCTAAGAGTGTTCTCTAGCCGGGATTGAGTGGTGTTACCTTTGTAGAGTATTGAGCAAATTTTTGATCCCTCGAGTTTCAACATTTTAGTTGGCTATATTGTGCAATAAGGGAGTTTTCATCACTTCATTTAATTTCTTTTGTATTGATTCAATTGTACATTGTCAATCTTGTTTATTCGTTGTTTAACCTTGATTACTTTGTGTTTTGTGAGGTTATATTCATCACAAATTGCTATCGAAGCCTTAGTGGTGTGATTAGCTGAATTGGAATAAAATATTAGGTATTGATTTTGGAGGTTCTCAAGCTTGGTACTAATTTACACTTCAAAATTCCCCAAATGCAAAGCATAAAACAATAAATAATTTGGCATATCTCCTATATTATGGAAGCAGAAAAGTCCACTTTGATAAATTGGCTGATCACTTTTTAAATTCCAGTAATAGCAAGTAATCGTGTGGAGTGACCATTAGGCTTGCGGTTGCATGTTGCTAGTTATAGGAATTATTTTTCATTACCTGTGTTTTTATAGTTGTTTGTCTTGTGGTATCTTTTATGATTATTTTATGTTATTATTAGAACTGTCACATAGACTTTACCCGTATCGAAAAATCCCTTGACCTGAGTCCTTAAGTCTCACGGAATCTTGAGAATTTAGAACAGTGTATATTGCAACTTGTAGGATTGTCTATGTTATTTTTCATGTGGTGTTTATTTTGCGTTGTGTGTTTCTTATTTGTTAAGATGTCAGCACATTGTTTTGACTTGAATGTCTTTGAGGGTAAATGTGATTTTTCTATATGGCAACAGAAAATTAAAGGTATTTTGGTACAACAAAAGATTTCAAATTGATTGACAATTCTTTCCCAAATACTATGACTGATGATCAAAAAAGGATTTTTGATGAACTTGCGTACACTTCTATCATTTTGCATTTTATCTAACTATGTTTTGCATGAAGTTGGTAAACATGATTTCCCTGAAAAACTTTAGAAAAAATTGGAAGAACTTTACATGACTCAATCTACTCCTAATAAGTTTTTATTGCTTGAAAGTTTTTCAATTTCAAAATTGATCCATCTAAGGATTTAAATGACAACCTTGATGTCTTTAATAAACTTGTGCAAGACATTATTAATTGTGGTGATAAGATACCTGAAGAGTATAAAGCCATAATTTTACTGAATGCTATTCTTGATATGTATAAGGAGATCAAGAATGCTATGAAATATGGGAGGGATGCCCTTACATCTAAAATTGACATCGATTCCTTGAAGAGTAGGGAGGAGGTGAAGATAAAAGAAAAGAGATGAGTAGTAGTGAGATCCACATGATGAGAGGTGAACGTGGTAAAAACAAAGATGACTCAAATGATGAGGGTGATAGATGGAAGGGTGTTAGGTCACAAGGTAAGGCGAAGGAAAAGAAGTGCTATGGTTGTGTTAGATTTGGACATTTCAGGATAAACTGCCCTGGAGAGAAAAATAAAATGAGAGATGTGGATAAAAATGGGTTCCATGTAGTTAGTTGCTCAAATGGTGATCCGAGCAGAGTTTATTAATGCTCTTATCTCGCTTGTTGTTATTACTAAATTGTGTGCATCTGGTTTTTTTACCCTTTTGCATGTGTGGTCACTTGATTCAGTTGCATTTCATTTGCATTGATTTGAACATTTGCATGAATTTGAGTGATATGTTATTTGTGTATAACAAGGTTACATGCGTGGTGGTTTGGGTTGATGTGAGGTTTTGACACTGTGTGTGTTCTCACATAGGTATCAGATGTGTTCCCTTTTGGGTGGGATGGGTATTCAGTAGTTGTGTTAGAAGTGAGGGCTAGTTGGTAATGTTGAGACTAGATGCCGGAGAGAGTATTTGGTGACATACTGGGGGATGTGTGTTTTGACATGTAGATCACGGGAGGTGAGATTGTCAAATGTTTTTGTTATACTCTATCTATGAGGATCTTGATTAGGTGGAGGACGCTCCTATCATCTCTAGGTGAGATGGAGACTCGGGGTATACCTTCTATTTCGGTAATTTTCTAACCTTGACTTGGGAAGACCACAAGCTGATATTTTGTTGGAGATGATGGTCCAAGCCTCCAAGAAACCTACAAAAAAAGACAATGAGGAATGTCCTCGTTGACCATTTGGTATAAGAAGTAGTTCTCTGGAGAAAGAAAGAAAAATATAGAGAATATTCAAGAACTTATGAAAAATATAAATATTGTGTGTCTGGTCTTTATTATGAGCGAAGGAGACATATTTATAAGACTTAAAATAAGTCTTCTCATCCTAGTAGGAGAGGGATTCTTAATTAAAATAAGTTATCTTATAAAGGAATAATCCTTAAGTGGATTGGATTCTCTTTTAGGCAAGGAGAGCTTAATTAGGTCATTACCTTGATTTTATAGGGTGTAAAGTTCAAGACATAGCTCATTAACATGTTTCAAGGTTAGGGATGGCCCATTACAAGACCACGACGCCTTTATGAATAGATGGACTCATATGTCGAGCTTATTCCATGATTATTGAAAATGTCAAGAGACGGGTCGGGCTATAAGGTCGGACTTGTCCAAAAGGAATATATCGATCATTTGCATGACCTTGATATCAATCATTTATTAAAACCCTGCTTTTTACATAGCTTGGAATTTATGCTGATCTTTGTAAATGAGATTGGCCCAAAGTATGACCATGGGCCACAGAAAAGGTCGGCCCAAAATATGACCTTGGGCCTCAAGCATAAATGTAAAAAGTAATATTCTGATAATGGAATGACCAGAAAATATACCGATCACCTTCTTTGAGAAAGAAGTGAGGTTGTAATAGAGGTACATCCATTTTCTCAGGATCTTTAGTAGTTTACCAGTTAGGTATGTGATTGGTAAGTAATCTAGTGATCATTGATGGCGATGAGAGGAGAGCTACATCGATTTTTTGGAAAGGGTTATTGTGATTAGTGATTATATCTTTTCTTGGGGGTCATTTGCATCTGTTGCTTGTGTTGACCATTTTGATTAACTTGTTGTCAATGTTAATTTATGTGAACTAGGTGAAAGATTTGAGATTTACCCCTTGATGTGCTCTCATCGTATGTGTGGAGTCATCTATAATTTCGTGTTATTATATCCTTTTGATTGACTCATGTGTGAATGTAATGTTGTTACATTTGTCTTTAGAAAGCATGCGCTGTTTGTCTAAAGTTGTGTTACCTGCTAATATGATATAAATGCATAGTTTATCTCTCTAAGATTTAGTTTGTACTTGGGTTTGACATTGGCCCTCGATGAGTACTATTAACAGGTATAAGATATGTTTCTAACTTGAAACATTGGTAAAGGTACTTAGAGTTCAAATTTGCTTGGAACTGTTTTGTGTAAACAATAAACTAGGTGTTTTGGTGTTGCGGGTTTGCTTGAAACCAAGGTAGAGGTTTGTTTGGTATTTTGGTCCCGATAGAACTTCGATCGTGATGATGAAACATTGTGTCAGATTAATAATGCTTCGCGGGACTTTTGGCCCATGATTAAAGAGATAATATTTCCCAAACTCCACAAGTGTTGTAACCCATTTACAAGACGGGCTAAGAGATTTATTGCCCACTTCAAGATTTTAATTAGGTCTCGGCCCTGTTGCTCGATGGGTAGGCTTCGGAGACAACCCATCTTAGTTAGAGCTCCCTACTTAACCTAATTAAGTGCTAAACCTATAAATCTCTTACCTCACTCTCGGCTAAAACCCAAAACACTCGACTTTTATTTGTGATAAGCGGCTCATCCCTTCCCTCTCTTGTGAGAATCTGTCCCGGTCTTGGTGACCACCACCTGGACCCTTGTTTGCTACCTCTGTCGACTGTGAGTAGCCTCTTTCGTGGCTGCCCTTGTTCCGTCATCTCCTCCGTGGCTGGACCTACAGCCTCTATTCAATCGTGTCTCCCTTCGTGGTTTGTGATCTTGTGTCTTGTGTAGCTCCTTTTGGCAGTGTGCTTCACTTCTCTGTCGGCTTTTGTGTTGTTCATGTTCTGTCCATATTGTGCAGCCTCTGTTTGGTTTTGGTTGGGTGTGAAGGCAGTGGGTTTTGGGTGTGGTTTGTGTGTTGTCTAGAAGTGTTATCTACCCGAGATTGAGTGGTGTTATCTATGTGGAGTGTTGGTCATATTTTTTAGCCCTCGATTTTCACCATTTTAGTCATCTATATTGTGCAATATGGGAGTTTTCATCACTTCATTTAATTTCTTTTGTATTGATTCAATTATACATTGTCATTCTTGCTTATTCGTTTTTAACCTTGATTACTTTATGTTTTGCGAAGTTATATTCATTACAATTATCTTACTTATACGTTCGTCTTATTTTGTTAAGTGTTACAAAAGTTGCACGAGTCTCTCTTATCTTTAAATTAGATAAAATAAATGGCTGAATAATAGATAAAAAGTGAAATTCACTTTCGTTTTGAAAAAATGATGATTTAAATAAGGGTAATTATATTATCACTACAAATTTTTATTACTACACCACATTTTAATTATACCACAATTAAAATAGGGTAATTATAGTAACACCACTAATTTTGTTAACCATACCACTTTATATTGACACCACTAATTAAAACATAAATTTTATAAGTACACATCATTCTTTTTATAAATATAACATTTGTTAAATAAAATGAAAATAAAACATGGTACACAACATACACCACCAATCCTTTTTATTTTAACAATTAAAACAATAAAATAATTCTGAAAACATGAAAATTAGCTAGAAAAACTAAGAAATACGATCAAAACATAAGATCTAATGATCTTCTTTTATGATTTTCTTCTTGCAGATCTAACAAAAACACACAAGCACAGATTTATGTACACTCATGATAATATTTAGAGTTGCTGCAAAATTTAATTTAGGATTTTTTTAATTAGATTTGTGGTGTCTTTATTGATGCAAACCACGTAGCAATTGTAGTTACGCAACCCACAAAATATTGAAATCGACCCAAGAACGCCAAGAACCACGATTTATGGATCCAATTAAAATTAATTGAACCAAGCAACCAATATAATCACACAGATATATTGACCTCTTGATCACAAGCAATATTAATTTTCACCGAGATTTGAACAAACAAGAATAACTCGCAAGTTTGAATTTTATTCAATGAAGAATAAAGGTTGTTGAAAGCAATGTAGCCTCACAATAATAATATCAAAGTTGTCTTTAGAATAATGAAAATTATATCCACATAAATAGGGTCAAAATCTAGCTTAAGAGTTTTAATTATACTAGGAAAAAAATACCTAAAAATAAGGAAATAAATAAAAAATTAAGATTTACGCGTTTTAGTCGTTACGGCCGTAAATATCTTATTACTTAACCATTACGGCCGTGAGACATATTTTTACGGCCGTAAGTCTTAGGCCCTGTTCTCTTTGCTGTTTTGAGGTCATTTTCTGTTTTTATTTTTGAAAACGCTAAAAACGCGTTCTCTTTATCATTTTCGAAAACGCATTTTGGAAAAACAAAAAAAAATTTGTACACAAAATGCAAAACACCCGAAACCTCGTTTTGGGCATTTTGTGTGTATTTCGACAAAAAATGTCGAAAACGCGGAAAAAGCGTTTTGAGAATTTTTTTTTTTTTTTTTAAATTATCTTAACATGGACCTAAACTTAATATAAAGTTTTTTTTATTATTATTTATTATTTTTTTTAGAATTATCCTATCTTGGAACTAAGCCTAAATAAAGATTTTTTTTATTTTTTATTTTTTTAGAATTATCCTAACTTGGAACTAAGCTTAAATAAAGTTTTATTGAATTCAATATCAACATTACAAAAAAAAAAAATTAAGTGAGAATTCTTGTTGTTATATTTCAAAAAATGTACTGATAAATGACTCTGGTGGTTTTGAAAGAACTTGCATTTTCTGGATTTTAATAAAACTAGAGATTTCTCAAATTCCGAACCTGACCAAGCTGTGTTAATATAGACACTTAATGTTCACATTAGTGTGTTGCATGTAACCATGTTTTCAATGTATTGTGAAAGGAAATTTGAGTTTGAGTCAGTAGTATTTTGCAAGCAAATTAGTTAAAAATAGTTTAAGTAGTATTTTGCAAAATTTCAAACAGAACGTGTTTTCCAACTTTTCATTTTCAAAAACAGTTTTCAGAAATGACAAACAAAACGCGTTTTCAGGAAATTTGAAAACAAAAATGAAAACACAAAACACAAAATATTTTCGAAAATGAAAATACAAAATAAAATACAAACATAACACCACCTTAATTTCTGAAAATCTTGTTTTCAGCCCGAGGCTTCATTACGACCGTGACAATGTGGATTACGGCCATAAGTCCAACTTCCTTCAAAATCTCAGTTTTCATCAGTCGGCTCGTTACGGCCGTAAGAATTATAGGTTACGGTCGTAATTCTTGAAATTTCACAATTTTCTTCGACGGCTTGAATGAGGCCGATTCACTCGTCATTTTGGCTCAAACCTTGTGCACTCTCACAATACTTGATCTTTGAAGCTCTTCGAACATGCTAGAAGCCTTGTTTGGCTTGATCTATAGTTCTTTCCGTAAAGCCTGCTATGATTAGTATTATCGGGGTTCTGGATCACATCATACCCTCCTTCTTTAGGATGATTCGTCACGAATTATAGCTTTGTTCATGAAGGCAACTGCTCCCCCTGGATCAAACGGAATGTTTCTGCTTTCATGCCATGAGTTCAATAAATTATGCTCCTTTGATTGGAAAACATGGAAGAGATAGAGCTTGAACTCCCTTTTCCATACGTAGTGTTGACCTATGGTTAACTTAACCTTATTGTTTTGATCATAACAAACAAGAATATATTGTGTTATTAACAAGTTTGCTTCAAGTGTTTCATGTAATGATAAATATTCAAAGCACTCTATGTTCAAATCGTCTCTCAAAGATATAAATCAAAAATATGTGATCAAGCACATGAGACGCAAAGAAGATCATGAAAGAATTGAAGATATTCAAAGATCAAAATTGAAGTTGAAAAGCATGACATGAAGTTCAAGAATTCAAGCATACAATATTAGAGTTGATTTAACTTATGTAAAGGTATAACACTCTCAATCTTTAGCGAAGAAATTCATCGAGCTCGAAAATGATTTTTATGCATCAAGAAACTTACTTGAAAATTCATCACTTGCATAAAATATTTTTAAAAGCTATTTGATCTTAAATCATAACATGAAATAGTTTTTTGAAAAATAAACTTTTTGACATAAAAACAAAAATTCAAAATTTTCATATTTCGGTCGACCGAAATATACTTGATCGACCGAAACTTTGGTCGACCGAAAAATCTGATCAACCGAAAGTTTAAACGGCTATAATGCAACGGATTTTTTTTTTAACTTTCGGTCGACCTAAAGTGTGAATCGATCGACCGAAACTGGCTGAAGCTCAAATTCTTGATCTATAAATAGCCATCTCATTTACATTCAATTTGAAGAAGATAGAAAAGATTTTAGAAAAGCTTTCTTGTGAAAAATTCATTGTTCTTACTTGATTTATATTTATCTATCTTTATTAGAAAACTTTGATTGATCTAAACTTTGTTTTATCAAATTCATCAAAGTTTTTGGAAGAAAGTTTTGTGAAGATTCTTGATTTTATATTGTTCAAACTTCTTCAACATCTTCACACTATATTGGAATTGAAGCGTAAGTCTCTCTTTGTTCTAAACTTGTTTTAATCTTTCAAAAGAGAGAAATTCCAATTAAGGAACTTTGATTATTTGTGCTACATTTTTCATTATCATTTGATTCATCAAAGTTCCATTACCTAAACACTTTGAGCTTAACTCATTGTTAATTATTCAAGTGTGGCATCTCTTGGTACTTAATTTGATTCAACATTTTAACAAGAGATTATTTGAAAAACTTTGTTTGATTGCATTGAACTTTTCATTATCATTTGCATCAAAGTTTTTCTCTAATACTCGAGCTTAATTCATTGCTATCTATTGAAGTGTTAGCTTAACTCTCTCGGTACTTAATTTGAGTATATCATTTGTCAAGAGAGTTATTTCAATTGTAAATTCAATTCATTATATCTTGTGATTTCGAGAGCCTTGTGAAAACTCGATTGTAAAGGATAGGCGCTCCTTGTTGTAAGTCGCCTAAGGATTTGGTACTCCTTATTGTAAGTTACCAATATAGTGGATTTGTCCTTGCTCGTGACGGAGAGTGATGAGAATCCAGGGAGTCAATCGAGTCAAAGTCAAACAGGTCAACCCTCTTTCCGAATACCGGTGGGGCCCATGACAAGATCCAAGGCTAAAGAGGTCCAAGAGTCGATGGCGGGACTCATTTTCAAGCTCCGAAATCAAGTTTCCATGGAAGAGAGCAAGATCGAGGTCAATTGCCTCATTTTGGAAGAACAGGAACTTTCGGTCGACCGAAAGTTTCCTTCGGTCGACCGAAACTCTGCAGGATTTTGAGGCTCAGCTGCAGGTAGTTTCGGCTGACCAACGTACGACCGAAACTACCATTTCGGTCGACCAGGTTAAGTTCGGTCGACCGAAAGGTAATTTCGGTCGACCGAAAGTCCTCCGACTGTTAAAAAAAACGGGGTTTTTTGTGCAATTTACCAAACTTTTGTTTTTCATTTCTTGTATATACTTTGTAAAGCCAAAACCCTAGATAGTTTTTGGATGAACATTGAAGCCTCCTTTGAGAGCATTTGAGAGAGGTAAATCCTTTCTTGCTTTGTAACTTTTATTGGAATTTATTTCAACTTATATATTGAGAGTTTGTTCTTGTGTATTTGTTGATATTTATTCCACAAGTCTTGGTATTTGTCTTAATCTCTCCATTGGGCTAGGGTTTGTAAATCCTTGAATTTTGATTGGGTTAAACTTGGGTCAAGATTTCTCATTTATTACCTATTTTAGCTTTCTTGGGTTGATACAATATTGTTGTGGGAATTTTTGGTTTAATCACCAAAGGGGTTCGCATCATTTGGTATCAGAGTTTGGCTCTAAAATTGGTATTCCTATCTTTACATTTATTGTGTTGTTCTTGATAGTCAAAAAAAAAAAAAAAAACGAAAATTACAAAAAAAAATTGGGGAAAATTAGTGCCCATGAAAATTTCATGATTCCTACATATTGGGCATTGTTGTTATCATCAAATTGAAGGTTATTGGGGATACATTTGAACAAACACTTGCAAATTCCAAACTATTCAAAGTTTGCATCCTAAGTGTTTGATAAAATGTTTCAAAGAGTGTCTTCCTATTAAAACCTACCATTCAACTACCAAACACATTCCTAATTGAATTCCTTGTGTCTTACATCAAGTTATTGTGACTATACCGTTGAAAATCTTATTGGTCTAGTTCAATTTCTTACTTCCTTGTATAATAGCAAGCAACTAAATTCTACTTGCTATTGTGTCAATCCTTCATTTGCTTCCTTTGTTGTTTGTGGAATTTGTGCTACACAAGAATTAAATTCTCAATTTAGTTGAATTACGTTCCTTGAAAAGTTTGAGTAAGAAAGTGAAGAGTGGTAAAAGGCAAGAGTGGTGAGCTCATTAGAGGGAAAAAGCCTAATTAAGTGAAACACGAGCGAACATAATTTGTGAGGACATTTGCACACTTACACTCCATGGCTCATGCACATACTTCGAGTGGACAAGATTCTAATGCACAAACTCAAGAGCTGAGGGATATGATACAAGCTCTCACAGTTACTATGGCGGATATGGGGGGAAGGTTGGAAGGTAGATTAGCAAGGTTGGAGACTAGGAGGGAAGTTCCACCTCCAAGGGATGATAATGCTAGGAGGGGTGATAGGAGAAGGCCTAGAGAAGAGTATGAATATGATGATGTTGATGATGATGAATTGGAGAGTGAAGGGGGTAGTGACCAAAATTGGAACATGGGTAGGAATAGAGGAGGTAGGAATGTGAGGGGAGTAGGACGAGGTCATGGGAGGAACCCTAGGGGTAGGGATGGAATGGATGGTAATCTTGGTAGTATTAAGATGAAAATTCCTTCTTTCCATGGGAAGAGTGATCCGGATGCCTATTTAGAATGGGAGAGGAAGATAGAATTGATTTTTGAATGTCATAGGTACTCCGAGGATAAAAAGGTTAAGTTAGCGGTAGTGGAGTTTACCGACTATGCCTTGGCTTGGTGGGATAATTTATTACTCACTAGGAGAAGGAATTTCGAGGGTAGTGTGGATACTTGGGATGAATTGAAGAGCCTTATGAGAAAAAGATTTGTACCAAGTCACTACTATAGGGGACTCTATCAAAGACTACAAACCCTTACTCAAGGAACAAGGGGCGTTGAAGACTATTATAAGGAGTTGGAAAAAGCTTTGATGAGGGCCGACATAGAGGAGGATAGAGAAGCCACTATGGCTCGATTTATGAGTGGGTTGAATAGGGAGATCGCCAATGTGGTTGAATTACACCATTATGTTGAGATGGAGGAGTTGGTACACATGGCTATTAAAGTGGAGGCTCAATTGAAGAAGAAGGAGCACTTTAAAAGAAAGGGGCAAGAAAAATTCTTGGGAGGTCCTAGTTCCAATTGGAAGTCTAAGTGGGGGAGTGAAAAGGTTGATAAGGTACCACTTAAGGACAATATTGAAACCTCCAAGGGAAAGGAAGTTAGCTTCGTCAAGGATAAATCAAAGGTTGTTCCTACCACTTCTAGGAGTCGGGATATAGAATGCTTCAAATGTAGAGGACGGGGTCATTATGCTCGAGAGTGCCCTAACAATAGGGTGATGATTATCAAAAATGGGGAGTGGTACTCGGAAGATGAAGAGGACGAAGAGGGGGTGCCATGTAGGGGAGATAGTGATGACGAGGAAGAAGAGGTGGAGGGAATTGTTAGTCCACCCAAGTCTTTAGTCACCATTAGGTCTCTCAACACCCAAGCCAAGGTTGATGATGCGGCTAAGCAAAGGGAGAATATCTTCCATACTAGGTGTCTTGTGAAGGACAAAGCGTGTAGTCTCATCATTGATGGGGGAAGTTGCACCAATGTAGTTAGCACTAGTATGGTCGAGAGGTTGGGATTACCTTTAATGCCACATCCTAATCCTTATAAGTTGCAATGGTTGAGTGATTATGGTGAGTTGAAAGTAAGTAAGCAAGTACTACTTATTTTCAACATAGGGACCTATGAGGATCAAGTACTATGTGATGTGGTGCCCATGCAAGCTACACATATATTATTGGGGAGACCATGGCAATATGATAGGAGGGTATTGCATGATGGAAGAAAAAATAGGTATAGTTTCCAAATGAATGGAAAACCCGTGACACTCCTACCTTTGAGTCCGGAAGAAGTTTACAAGGACCAATTGAAACTCAAGAAGGAGGAGGAGGAGGAGGAAAAAGAAAGAAGAAAAAAAAAAAGATGGAGTTGAGTGAGGGACAAAAGGAAAGTGAAAAAAAAAAAGGAGGAAAAAAAAATAATGAGAAAAAAAATGAGGGGATGCAAGAAGAAAAAAAAGAGAGCAAAAGAGATTGAGAAAAGAATGAATTTTTATGCGAGTAAAGGTGATGTGGAGAGAGCTATAAAAGAAAATCATTCTATTCTTTTGATGGTGTATAAGGAGTCCCTCCTTACACTTGACGACCCTCACACTTCCCTCCCCATTTTAGCTTCTTCTTTATTGCAAGAGTTCGAGGATGTCTTCCCGGAGGAGATGCCTAGTGGGCTTCCACCCATTAGAGGCATCGAGCACCAAATTGATTTCATCCCCGGAGCAGTCATTCCAAATAGACCGGCATACCGAAGCAACCCGGAGGAGACCAAGGAACTCCAAAAACAAGTTGAGGAGTTGATGGGTAAAGGATATGTTCGTGAGAGCATGAGTCCTTGTGCCGTTCCCGTGCTACTAGTGCCCAAAAAGGATGGAACCTTTAGAATGTGCGTCGATTGCCGAGCCATTAACAACATAACGGTAAAGTATCGACACCCCATTCCTAGGTTAGATGATATGCTAGATGAGTTGCATGGTTCGTGCATTTTTAGTAAAATCGATTTAAGAAGTGGATACCATCAAATTAGGATGAGGGAAGGAGATGAATGGAAAACCGCTTTTAAAACTAAATATGGTTTATATGAGTGGTTGGTTATGCCCTTCGGTCTCACTAATGCACCGAGCACTTTTATGAGATTAATGAACCATATTTTGCGTGCATTCATTGGAAAATTTGTGGTAGTTTACTTCGATGATATTTTGATTTATAGCAAAAATTTGAATGAGCATATTGAACACTTGAGGAGTGTACTTGTGGTTTTGAAAGGAGAACAATTGTATGCTAACCTCAACAAGTGTAATTTTTGCATGGAGAGTGTGATCTTCCTTGGATTTGTAGTTAGTACTAAGGGAATAGAGGTCGATGAGGAAAAGATCAAAGCCATTAAGGAATGGCCCACTCCCACAAGTGTCACCGAGGTAAGAAGCTTCCATGGGTTAGCTAGTTTTTACCGACGTTTTGTCAAAGATTTTAGCACACTAGCTTCACCACTTACCGAGGTTATTAAAAAACATGTAGGGTTTAAATGGGGGGAGGCGCAAGAAAATGCCTTTAATGAAATAAAGAACAAATTGTGCACCGCCCCGGTTTTATCCTTGCCTAATTTTGATAAAACTTTTGAGATTGAATGTGATGCTTCAGGCACAGGTATTGGAGCAGTTTTGATGCAGGAGAAAAGGCCGATTGCCTACTTTAGCGAGAAGCTCAGTGGAGCCGCCCTGAACTACCCCACCTATGACAAGGAGCTCTATGCGTTGGTGAGATCGTTAGAGACATGGCACCACTATTTGTGGCCTAGAGAGTTCGTCATCCACACCGACCATGAGTCATTGAAGCACTTGAAGGGGCAAGGGAAGTTGAGCAAGAGGCATGCCAAGTGGGTGGAGTACGTGGAAACTTTTTCCTATGTCATCAAATACAAGCAAGGTAAGGAGAATGTGGTAGCCGACGCCCTTTCTCGAAGGTATGCTCTTATTACTACCTTGAGTGCTAAATTGTTGGGTTTTGAGAGCATTAAGGACTTGTATGCGCGTGATGCGGATTTTTCTAGTATATTTATATCATGTGAGAGGGTTGGATTTGGTAAGTATTATAGGCATGAGGGGTTTTTGTTTCGGGAAGGTAAACTTTGTGTGCCAAATTGCTCATTGAGGGAGTTGATGGTAAGGGAGGCCCATGGCGGGGGATTAATGGGTCACTTTGGGGTAAGGAGAACCTTGGAAATTTTACAAGAACATTTCTTTTGGCCTAAAATGAGTCGAGATGTTGGGAGAATTTGCTCTAGGTGCATAACTTGTAAGAAGGCCAAGTCCAAGGTAGAACCACATGGATTATAATACACCCCTACCTGTCCCTAGTGAACCTTGGATGGAAATTTCTATGGACTTCATTTTGGGATTGCCTAGGTCGAAAAGAGGAAGTGACTCCATTTTTGTGGTTGTAGATAGGTTTAGTAAAATGGCCCATTTCCTTGCGTGTCATAAAACCGATGATGCCATTCATATCGCCGACCTATTCTTTAGGGAAATAGTACGACTCCATGGGGTTCCTAGGAGCATTGTGTCGGATAGGGACGTTAAATTCCTTAACCACTTTTGGAAGGTCTTGTGGGGGAAATTGGGAACTAAACTCTTGTTTTCAACAACTTGTCATCCCCAAACCGATGGCCAAACTGAGGTGGTTAATAGAACTTTAACACGACTTCTTCGCACCGTCCTTAAGGGCAACCTAAAGAATTGGGAAGAGTGTTTACCTTTTGTTGAATTTGCATACAATCGAAGTGTTCATTCTACTACTTCTTTTTCTCCATTCGAGATTGTTTATGGTTTTAACCCTCTAACACCTTTGGATTTGATTCCGTTACCTATTGATGAAAGAGGTAGTTTAGATGGGAAGAGAAAGGCGGAGTTGGTAAAATCTCTCCACGAGAAAGTCAAACTACAAATCGAGAAGAAGAATGAACAATATGCCTCCAGTGCCAACAAAGGTAGGAAACGAATGACATTTGAGGCCGGTGATTGGGTGTGGTTGCATTTGAGTAAGGAGTGGTTCCCGACTCAAAGAAAATCAAAATTACAATCACGTGGTGATGGCCCCTTCCAAATCCTAGAGAAAATCAACGACAATGCCTATAAGCTCGATCTTCCTGGTGAGTACAATGTATCGGCTTCTTTTAACGTCTCTGACTTATCCCCTTTTGATGCAGGTGAAGATTCGAGGTCGAATCCTTTTCAAGAGGGAGGGGATGATGAGAATCCAGGGAGTCAATCGAGTCAAAGTCAAACAGGTCAACCCTCTTTCCGAATACCGGTGGGGCCCATGACAAGATCCAAGGCTAAAGAGGTCCAAGAGTCGATGGCGGGACTCATTTTCAAGCTCCGAAATCAAGTTTCCATGGAAGAGAGCAAGATCGAGGTCAATTGCCTCATTTTGGAAGAACAGGAACTTTCGGTCGACCGAAAGTTTCCTTCGGTCGACCGAAAGTTTCCTTCGGTCGATCGAAACTCTGCAGGATTTTGAGGCTCAGCTGCAGGTAGTTTCGGCTGACCAACGTACGACCGAAACTACCATTTCGGTCGACCAGGTGGTCGACCGAAATAAGTTCGGTCGACCGAAAGGTAATTTCGGTCGACCGAAAGTCCTCCGACTGTTAAAAAAAAACGGGGTTTTTTGTACAATTTACCAAACTTTTGTTTTTCATTTCTTGTATATACTTTGTAAAGCCAAAACCCTAGATAGTTTTTGGATGAACATTGAAGCCTCCTTTGAGAGAATTTGAGAGAGGTAAATCCTTTCTTGCTTTGTAACTTTTATTGGAATTTATTTCAACTTATATATTGAGAGTTTGTTCTTGTGTATTTGTTGATATTTATTCCACAAGTCTTGGTATTTGTCTTAATCTCTCCATTGGGCTAGGGTTTGTAAATCCTTGAATTTTGGTTGGGTTAAACTTGGGTCAAGATTTCTCATTTATTACCTATTTTAGCTTTCTTGGGTTGATACAATATTGTTGTGGGAATTTTTGGTTTAATCACCAAAGGGGTTCGCATCAGAGAGCTCGGTAACGGGGGACGTAGATCACGTTGGTTGATTGAACCTCCATAAATCGCGTTTGCACTCTCTTATCCCTTTTACTTACTTACATTGCACTTACTCTATTCTATCAATTTATATTGTGCAACACTATATCTAAGTGTTATACTTGCCTTATCAATTAAGTTTACACATATATAGCACACTACATTGATAGTTTAGTTACTTGTAACACTAAGTGTTCATACTTGTACCCATTGATTTTTAAGTTTGAGATTATTTATCGAAGAAATTTTATAAACCAATTCACCCCCCTCTTGGTTAGTTTACTCTTGGGCTAACAATTGGTATCAGAGCTTAGGTGCTCATTTTTTAGATTTTACAATCTTGAGTTAATGGCTAACCATAATCTTGAGGGGCATTCTACAAATCGTCCTCCTTTCTTTGATGGTACACATTATAACTATTGGAAGACTAGAATGATGATTTTTGTTCAATCAATAGATTATAATATTTGGGAAGTCATCGAAGAAGGTCCTCATAGGCTTACTAAAGTTATTAAGGTTGATGGAAAACTGGATCAAACTATTTCAAAACCTAGAGAGGAATATGATGATAATGATAGGAGAAAATTGACTTTAAATGCTAGAGCCAAAAATATACTTTATTGTGCTTTGGATAAGAATGAATTTAATCGTATTTGCACATGTGATTCCGCATTTGATATTTGGCATACATTAGAAATCACACACATGGGTACAAGCAAAGTGAAAGAAACTAAGACAAATCTTTTATTTAAAGATTTTGAAAATTTCTTTATGAAGCAAGATGAGCCCATTACTTGCATGATTACTCGTTTTACCGATATTGTCAATGGTCTTAAAGGCTTTAATCATAAATTTACTAACGGTGAACTTGTGAGTAAAATTCTTAGGTCTCTCTCCCAAGATTGGAATCCTTTGAGGATGTTGATCGAAAACACAATTGACGTCAACACACATCCATTGGAAGAGCTTTATGGAACATTGATGACTTTTGAGCTCAACAATGTCGAAACAAAGGAGAGGACAAGAAAAGGAAAAGAAGAGGCCAAGCGCGAAATTGCTCTTAAATCATCACATGGTAAATGCATATCAAACTCAAACATAAGTGATGAGGAACTTGATGATCTTGCTATCCTTATCAAGAAGTGGAGAGGCGTTCGCAAGAATCATCGAATCCAAAAGAGAGAAGAAAAAGATGAAAGTGATGATGAGCAAGATGAAGATGAAGTGGCCAACATGTGCTTCATGACTATTGAGGATGAGGTAAATTTCTTTGATACCTCTTGAACCTTGAATGATCAATGATTTAGAAATATATTAATCAACATATTTTGATTTAAACCTCTTACTCTTCATAAAAATTTCTTACATTGAAAAGAGGTATGAGTATGAATATGAAACATAGTGCTAATATGTGTTTTATGCATAATGTTATGTTACATACATGTTTTAATCGAAATCACATGAAAATTTCAATATTTGCAGATTTCGGTCTACCGAAACTATTTCGGCCGACCGAAAGTGTCTTTTCGGTCGAACAAGTGTTCAACCGAAAGATTTTTCGGTCGACCAACTGTACGACCGAAACCAGAGTTTCGGTCGACCATTAGTCAGCCGAACGTAACTGCAGCTACCTGTTTTTTACTCCTGCAGAGTTTCGGTCGACCAACATATTTTCGGTCGACCAAAAGTGGCTGAAATTAGGGATTTTTTTTAATTTCAAAATTTTCATATACAATCCCTAAATAACTTGAAATCATCTTCTTTTCTTCATAAAACTCTTGTACTACATTACTTTGATCACTCATTTTTGGCTTTGATTAAAAGAGTGATATGATTGTTGACCAAAATTGTTTTGATACTTTTAAACTTTTTAACTCATCCACACATGATCCACCTATTCAATGAGTTGAAAATACTTTGATACTTTGATAATATGCATTATTATACCCTTTAAGTCATTTCACGCTACAAATATTTTTCTAAGGGGGAATGCTTTATTAAGGGGGAATATGATTACAATCAAGATATTCTATTTATGCCCCATTATTATGCTTATCACACCTATGCTCATGATTAAGGGATAGATGCCACCTTTTTGCTTATTCCAAAAGGGGGAAAATATGGTGATGATTTGTTTTAACTTGACCTTGGATAATCTATATGCATGAAAAGGATTAAATTATATGCTAGATTATGCCTCATTGATTTGTATAAGATAGGGGGAATATATGCTATAATTGAACTTATCAATTATTCTCATTTCCCTATGCTTTGATTATATGCTTTAATTGCTTATATTATTATTACAAATCATCTTGTTTGTCATAATCAAAAAGGGGGAAATTGTTGACCTATGGTTAACTTAACCTTATTGTTTTGATCATAACAAACAAGAATATATTGTGTTATTAACAAGTGTGCTTCAAGTTTTTCATGTAATGATAAATATTCAAAGCACTCTATGTTCAAATCGTCTCTCAAAGATATAAATCAAAACTATGTTATCAAGCACATGAGACGCAAAGAAGATCATGAAAGAATTGAAGATATTCAAAGATCAAAATTGAAGTTGAAAAGCATGACATGAAGATCAAGAATTCAAGCATACAAGATTAGAGTTGATTTAACTTATGTAAAGGTATAACACTCTCAATCTTTAGCGATGAAATTCAACGAGCTCGAAAATGATTTTTATGCATCAAGAAACTTACTTGAAAATTCATCACTTGCATAAAATATTTTTAAAAGCTATTTGATCTTAAATCATAACATGAAATAGTTTTTTGAAAAATAAACTTTTTGACATAAAAACAAAAATTCAAAATTTTCATATTTCGGTCGACCGAAATATACTTGATCGACCGAGACTCTGGTCGACCGAAAAATCTGATCAACCGAAAGTTTAAACAGCTATAATGCAACGGCTTTTTTTTTTAACTTTCGGTCGACCGAAAGTGTGAATCGGTCGACCGAAACTGGCTGAAGCTCAAATTCTTGATCTATAAATAGCCATCTCATTTACATTCAATTTGAAGAAGATAGAAAATATTTTAGAAAAGCTTTCTTGTGAAAAATTCATTGTTCTTACTTGATTTATATTTATCTATCTTTATTAGAAAACTTTGATTGATCTAAACTTTGTTTTATCAAATTCATCAAAGTTTTTGGAAGAAAGTTTTGTGAAGATTCTTGATTTTATATTGTTCAAACTTCTTCAACATCTTCACACTATATTGGAATTGAAGCGTAAGTCTCTCTTTGTTCTAAACTTGTTTTAATCTTTTAAAAGAGAGAAATTCCAATTAAGGAACTTTGATTATTTGTGCTACATTTTTCATTATCATTTGATTCATCAAAGTTTCATTGACTAAACACTTTGAACTTAACTCATTGTTAATTATTCAAGTGTGGCATCTCTTGGTACTTAATTTGATTCAACATTTTAACAAGAGATTATTTGAAAAACTTTGTTTGATTGCATTGAACTTTTCATTATCATTTGCATCAAAGTTTTTCTCTAATACTCGAGCTTAATTCATTGCTATCTATTGAAGTGTTAGCCTAACTCTCTCGGTACTTAATTTGAGTATATCATTTGTCAAGAGAGTTATTTCAATTGTAAATTCAATTCATTATATCTTGTGGTTTCGAGAGCCTTGTGAAAACTCGATTGTTGGTTTCGAGAGCCTTGTGAAAACTCGATTGTAAAGGATAGGCGCTCCTTGTTGTAAGTCGCCTAAGGATTTGGTACTCCTTGTTGTAAGTTACCAATATAGTGGATTTGGCCTTGCTCGTGACGGAGAGCTCGGTAACGGGGGACGTAGATCACGTTGGTTGATTGAACCTCCATAAATCGCGTTTGCGCACTCTCTTATCCCTTTTACTTACTTACATTGCACTTACTCTATTCTATCAATTTATATTGTGCAACACTATATCTAAGTGCTATACTTGCCTTATCAATTAAGTTTACACATATATAGCACACTACATTGATAGTTTAGTTACTTGTAACACTAAGTGCTCATACTTGTACCCATTGGTTTTTAAGTTTGAGATTATTTATCGAAGAAATTTTATAAACCAATTCACCCCCCTCTTGGTTAGTTTACTCTTGGGCTAACAGTGTGGTTGAAGCTTCCAATCGTAATTAACCTGGAAAAAAGATTTAAACAAAATGGGGAGGGGAATGTTAGTTTCATGAGGTACAAGGTATGAATCCTTGTATCCATGATTAATCACCATCTTCAATTCCTCTTTAAGAACCACGAGGCCCTCCTCTTCACCTCGTTCTTCCTTTGCATCTTCAACCATCCTTTCAAAATTTTTACTTTCAAATCCAACCACATCTTCTACTTCCAAATTTTTATCACTAATTTCATGCACTCCCTCAACTGTATTCAAATGTGGATCTACCAATTCAAAGCTCAAATTTTGAAGTTCTACCCCAGCTTCCAATTTTTCCCCATCAAATTTTGGAGTTTGGTCACCTAACTCCACCTTTTCATCTCCTACTACAAAATTTGGGGTCTCTTCAACTACTTCTAATTCATGTTTCAAGTCTCCCTCCTTCTTCCCAACATTCATATGCTGAGGCTCTTCTTGCAACTTAACTACATTTTTACCCCTCCGTGCAAACATGTCCTCTTCTAGAAGTCTTAATTGATAATTCAATCTGGATAATGGATTAATCTTTTCCTTCACCTCCTTTTGATCTTCAAGTATTTGCTCTAGTGTTAAACTAGTTAGGGTGATTGATTCTCCATCCTTCACAAATTTGTACCTGTTTCTATTCTTATCATAAAATGCTTTCCTTTCATGCCTCCATGGTCTACCCCATAACATATGACAAGACTCTAGAGGCACCACATCACATAATACTTCATCACTATACCTCCCAATGGTGAAATTCACTAAGACTTGCTTGGTCACTTTGAACTCCCCACACTCCTTCAACCATGTCATCCTATAAGGTCTAGGATGTTGTAGTAAATGCAACCCCAATTTTTCAACCATGTTGATACTAACCAAATTAGAGATGTACTCCCTATCAATAGCCAAACTACACAACTTATCACCCACACGACATCTAGTCATGAAAGTAGGATCGAACTCATAATTCATCCCTTTATGTAGCTTTCAAAAATTTGAGAGACTCAAAATAAGAGGGTCCAGATATTGACAAATATCAAGAAGGAATTTAATGTTGACTCGAAAAGGGAAAACAATATCAAGAATTTTAAAGAAATTCAAGAAAGTGGTTCTTGAATTTTGACTAAAAAAGAAAGAATATCAAGAATTTTAATTTGACTTGGAAGGCAAGGATTTATCAAGAATTTAAGGAAATACAAGAATGTGGTTCTTGAATGGAAAAAAAAATATATATATATATATATATATATATATATATATATATATATATATATATATATATATATATATATTGATTTTTGGGTGAATTTTCGGAATAAATAAAATAAATAAAAAATAATAATTTTTTTTTTATAAATCCGAAAATTCGACAAAGAACACGACAAAACAAACGAAACTTAATTCGGATAAAAATTAAGCAAAACAAACACTTTTGAAATTTTTTTGGAACGATTTTCTGGATTTAAAGACTCAACAAACTCAAGAACAAGAAGAACGCAAAAAACTGAAAAACAAAACACTCAACAAGATATGGATGATTTTTATGGGACTCGATGATAAACATAAAAATCAAATTTGATAGAAAACTCAAGAAAACAAAATAAAGATATAACCTTGATTTTTGGAGCCTAAGCTCTTATACCAAATGATGCAAACCACGTAGCAATTGTAGCTACGCAACCCACAAAATATTGAAATCGACCCACGAACCACGATTTATGGATCCAATTAAAATTAATTGAACCAAGCAACCAATATAATCACACGGATATATTGACATCTTGATCACAGGCAATATTAATTCTCACCGAGATTTGAACAAACAAGAATAACTCGCAAGTTCGAATTTTATTCAATGAAGAATAAAGGTTGTTGAAAGCAATGTAGCCTAACAATAATAATATCAAAGTTGTCTTTAGAATAATGAAAATTACATCCCTATAAATAGGGTCAAAACCTAGCTTAAGAGTTTTAATTATACTAGGAAAAAAATACCTAAAAATAAGGAAATAAATAAAAAATTAAGATTTACGCATTTTAGTCGTTACGGCCGTAAATATCTTACTACTTAACCATTATGGCCGTAAGACATATTTTTACGACCGTAAGTCTTAATTTCTAAAAATCTTGTTTTCAGCCCAAGGCTTCATTACGGCCGTGACAATGTGGATTACGGCCGTAAGTCCAACTTCCTTCAAAATCTCAGTTTTCATCAGTGGGCTCGTTACGGCCGTAAGAATTATAGGTTACGGTCGTAATTCTTGAAATTTCACAATTTTCTTCGACGGCTTGAATGAGGTTGATCCACTCGTCGTTTTGGCTCGAACCTTGTTCACTCTCGCAATACTTGATCTTTGAAGCTCTTCGAACATGCTGGAAGTCTTGTTTGGCTTGATCTGTAATTCTTTCCGTCAAGCCTGCTAGGATTAGTATTATCGGGATTCTGGATCACATCATTTATATATACAAAATCTCTATCTATTACAAAGAAGATAGTATTTACCCGTGCAAAACGTAATAAAATCTCCAGAAACCAAATCTCTATCGAACCATAAATATGGATTTGTATATGCTGACAAGTGTGTATTATTGTTAATAAGAATAATAAATTCTATCCAAAAAAAAAAAAAGAATAATAAATATATAAGATAATTTGTTTCTTGGAAAAATATGTAGAAATTTTTGCAGACCTTCACGTTTAGAGAGTTGAAGGTGGAAGATGACTGTGGTGTACCATAACCATCCTTTTGGGTAGAGAGGTGAAGATGGAAGAAAATGATTGTGGTGTACTAATTTTATTTTCATTTTATTTGTTATTTTTGGAAAAGGAATGTAGTATAATTATAAAATTCCCGTTTTAATAAAATTGGAGTGTTATTTTATAGGAGGGTTATTTAAGTCAATTTATATGTGACCAATTTAATAAATATGAAAAATGTGGTGTGATTAACAAAAGTTGTGTTGTCAATATAATTACCCATTAAAATATATTTTCAATAAACACATCACAATAAATTTACAATAATAAGCTTAATCCAATAAAAAACTAAAAAATGATAAAAATATTCACATTATTGTGGAGCATCATCCCAAAATTACTTTTTATTACCATCATAATATTCCTCCACCCATTCTTTCTCAACAACCTTACACACCCAGCTGCATTACTACGGAAATTTATCCTTTCCAGAGAGTGAAACAATCTTGTTTTGTTTGTAAAAATCAATAAATCTTGAATGGCAAAAGGTATATAGTGAAACATTCGACATCCATGAATATGGTGTAATAAGTTTTTCTTCTCAGAAAATTTAGGTTTTTGGGCTTTCTTCGCCATCCCAGATTTCTTCTCGCTAGCCTCCTCTTTCTTTGTAGAATTCTTCTCTCGATCTGGTGCCAATTTTAGGCTTTCATCCCTCTTTCTTTTTCAATCTCTTTTAATAAATTTTTTTCTTGGCCCCAATATACGGTATAATACATATTTTCCTTTTTCTATTTGAATTCCATGATGATATGGAAGTGCAGAAAGAAATGATATTAAAGTGGTGCATTTATCAAAATCATATTTTAAGTAATGTGTAAATATAGGTGTATTACTAAACAAAAAATTCAAAAATAGTGCTGGTAATAAATTTATTTATTAATAAATAGGATATTTATGTCATATCATTTAAGGTTATTTAAGTAAATATGGTAATATAACCACCCATCAAGAAAATTATAACAAACTAATAAATTGTTTATAAACAATACATTTTGTTAAACCACTCCAACTGTGAAGAAAATCCCAGCAAGTAGCATTGCTAATCTCTTGCCTAATCTTCTGAATGTGTATATGAAGCGAAAATGATGCTGTTAAACCAGCAGGATACTTTGATGATGTAAATAATTGCAACCTTTGATTATATAAATGTCAATGTAGTCGATGTCAAAGTTAATGACAATAAATAAAAGAATTAAATAATTTTTATTGTAATAGTTCGTGAAGCTTGATAGATAATAAATACATGTTGACCTCGAAATTCTCTTTGAGAATGCAGTCCAATTTTTCATCCAGATGGTGTCAATTGTCAAACCGTTAATGAGAAGAAGTGACATAGAGTTTAAGGTAAATTTGTATTTTATATTTATTGCTTATTATTCGAATAGGAGGTGAGGTTGGTGAGGGAGGTCTTTCATTGGCCATGAGTTGAATCATATATGTAGCAATTAAAATCACAAGGCACACGATCACCTCATTGGGTAGTCGAGTTGGTTGAGTAGGTGAATGCGAAGGTCTTTGGTCACGAGTTTGATTCACTCTATCAACACTTTTTCGATCGAACATGTCGCAATGAGCTTGCATAGTGCGATTTACCTAGATAGCATGTTTTGCAGGCTATTGCGTCAGTTCGAGAGTTTACTCAGTCCGCACCTACTGGGTAACGATTGCAAATTCCCTCGTGAAAAAAAAAAACCCCAATCACGAGGCACGTGTCACAATGAAAAGGGTTTGGCTATTAAAGATTTTATATTCGCGATTGTGTAGTTTTACATGAAGCTAAGATCCAATATAAGATGTTGAGAGGGCACATGAACGTGAGAACCAACCAATCTAAGTAATCCATCGCTATATTTTAGAAGCGTCTAGGGTGAGGCGCTGCAAGTCGTATATTATAGTAGCTCTCACATTTTTTGGCTTACTATCACTTGAGTTTTCAAATTCGACTCGCTCCCGACTACTTGTGGTCATGCGCGCGAACTCCGTTGCTAGTATTTTTGGTTGATCGATTCAAGGGTTACGAAGGTGCATAGTCACCCTAAATACAATGTGCAAATAAGTGAATTCATAATTAAAGAAGCATACATTTTTTGTCAATTAAACAACCATGTCCATGGTTGTAAGGTTTGTTATGAAAAGGACAGAAGCTGAACTGGATGTTGCTTTCTATCATTTTATTTTACACAATAAATATCAAAGTGCGCCCACTAAATCTTGTAAATCTCCTCTCTTGGCTTCTATATAAGGCATAGCATTGAATTATTTAATAAATAAAGTTTTACCTTTTTCAATACTTTTTGTCATTAAAAAAATTTACCACCCAATGAATGTGTGACATGTCACAATATCACTTAAAAATGTTGTCCTAAAATTATTCAAAAAAGAATTACCTTTTCAAACAAATCGATGTTTACATAGACAGCTAAAAATAGTTTACTATCCCTAAAAAGAGTCGATGACCTTTTCAATTTCAGAGTAATTTATGGAATTAATGAAAGATTTTTTAGGCAGTAGATGTCAGGTAATAATTTGCGTACACATATTAATTTTGGACATAGTCGTTGAAAGGATATATAAACATAAACATTAACATACCAAATATCTTGATCAAAACTACATTTTTTTTCTTGTTCCAATTTAAATTATGTTTGTCCTTTCGGATTTTAAAAAATGCTAGTTTTTAAATTCTTAATAAATATTTTGAGATATATATTGTACATATATGTAATTTATAATGCAGGGCACATCAACATCATCGTCGGCTCGACTCAAGCTCGCCTACCGAGCCTATCGTGGTGTCTGTCGAATTGGTCCAATATGTAGAGTTTAAGCCTTTTAGGATGTGGTAGTCAACTTTGGGCTTCATATATTATTTGGGCCTTTGTAGATATATATAATAATTTAGAAAAACATGTTTGGCACTTTTATTGTACCATATGTACAAGTGGAAATTAAGACTCTGTTCGAAAGGATTTAAATCAGTTTTTTTTTTTTTTTTTTTTTTTTTGGAGTTCTAGTTAGATCTAGGATTAAAAATTAAAGAGAGAGAAAATGTGTGGTTAAAAGGTTGTATTGAAAATTGAAGCGATTATAAACTAAAAAAACCCAAAGATCCGAACACTTCCTAACACCCTAACACAGTAAAAGTTTGAAATCAATTTTCATTTGTTTCAACAGATTAGAGAGCTGCAAATTAATTTAGGTGTCGGAAAAACTATCAAAGGAAGTGCAAAGGGGGAGAAATTCTAAACAAGAAGGCTGGTCATTCTATCTTCATCTTCACACCAGAGTAAAGATGATAAGCGACCCTTCATGGGATAGTTGAATTGATGAAGTAGGTGAGTACGGAGGTCGTTGATCACGAGTTTGATCCTCCTATCAACACTTTCTCGATCAAACATGTCGTCCGAACTTACCTAGTGCGGTTTACCTGATTGACGTGGTCTACAGGCTATTGTGTCAGTCTGAGGGTTTACCCAGTGTGTAGCGATTGCAGGTTTCCTCGTAAATTTTAAAAAAAAAAAAAAAATAGACGATAAGTTTAATAATAATTAGAGGGTTTTATTTTAAAAAATAAATTTAAGGAGAGTTAGATCCTTGCATTTGTAGTTTTTAAGCTTCTCCAAACCAAAAGAAGAAAGAAAATTCAAAGAGGGGTCTTTAAATCAACACTTCTTACATGAACTAGGTTTGGACAAATCAAAAGAACTTCCAAACCTTAACTTAAAAAATGGTTTTGTTTGTGTTGACGGTTTAAGCTTTTTAAATAAACGGTTCAACATAGTAATAAAGGTAACAAATGAGTTCAAGTTCATTGCAATATTTTCCTATATGTCTTTAACACGTCACTCCATACCTCAATTTAAAATTCAAAATCATATCCACCTGGCCACATAATTCCCACAAAGATAATTAAATAATTTAATTTGTATTTTTCCTCATATCATAAGCTTGGGATCTGATGACTTCAAATATAAAATATTAATATTTATTTCTTAATAATTGTTGTAATAATATATTATTTAACATGGGACAAATTGTCGTGTTCCACTACCAAAATAGATTATTTTAAACCAATAAAATTAATTAATTATTGTTAGGTTAGGTCAAAATGGTACAAGTTTCAATAACACGTACTATTTTATATTAAATTATATGAAAATAATATTTTATTTTGTTAAAAAAAATAATGCATTCTCCAACTGAAAGCAAAGATGGATCCTACACTAAGTTGTACATAGATAAGATCACAAGTAGTAAAGTTGGCAATAAAATATTAATCTCAACATGATATCAAATTTAAAAGTGAGATTAAATACTTAAAGTCGCTCTATACTATACACGCTTTGTCGCACTTGGTGGACTTTTTGTATTGCACTTTTCAATTTGTTGGAAGGACAAAAAGGGAATCTTGTAATGTTTTATCTTGAGCCGAGGAAAGGAAGGAGTTAATCACTACTAGTAATTATTTTCCTCTTTCCTCTTTCTTTCCCCTTTGGATATAGCTTTTTAGTTTGTATGAACAACTTTTGTGTTTGTAATTGTTGTTTATTGGTCAAATTTTTTCCATATGTTGATTTTCGGGCATCAAACTAATTTACTAAATATCGTGATCTATGAATAAAATGATACAAAAGATTTTTACAATATTATGGTAATACTTGAGTAAGGTCTTTCTTCTCAATAAATTCAGGTGGATTATGAATTTATGATAATTCTTTTATTGTCATTTAATTATATATCTAATTCAATTAGTCATCGTTACGAGTATATATAAACTATAATGAGATTCAACTTTTAACACATTTTTTAATTTTGGTATGTTCCTCTCTTTACGAAATGTTCAATTGATGTACATTGTTCCCAACTACTAAATTTATACGAGAGAATTGAGAAAATTTTAATCAAATCTTGAGACGTGTGGGTAATTATTGAGTTTTGAATTCCATCTTAGACAACATAACTATAACTTTACATACCTGCACGATGGTGCCTCATTCAAGAACATCAATCTTGAAAATACGATCAGTCGTTTTAGTTTTAGATGGTCAAATCGTTCATTTGAGTTTTATAGATCATACTATATAGAACACTACTTTTTAAACAAGTAACTCAGAGTTTTATATATTGATTATTATTCCATATTTAAATGGTATAAAAAATTTGTTTTCCGCGCGATTCAAAATCAAATCCCTTGCTGGACTGGAATTGAATGTGGACTATAGAAAATGAACATTAGCTATTGCATTAATTAATCGTATAATATTATCATTAATTAAATATTGTAGATTATCAAATTATTTAAACACAAAATAGAATAATATAATGTCCCACATCTTGCTTGCCAGCCATATTTAAAAATTACATGCACAAAAGGGAGCATCCTCTCCCGTTCTTTAGATTGTTTCTCCCAATATAAATATATTTTAGATAATATTATATTATTTCATAATTAAATAATGCACCAACTTTAGCATTATTTAATTAACTAAACAAGAAATGAAAGAAAACACCACATGAGTATTTAATATTCCAAGATGGCATATTCTGCCATATTTTATTGCAATAAATTTAAAAATTAACAGAGAATAAAGAAAGTTAGGATATGCATTGTTATTTCAATTTTCTTCTAATTTAAAGTTATGTAGTGACTGACTTTATACTTGTCATGTAGAAGAAATTATAGCGACGGATGAAAATTGGTAACACGTCATGTGAAATTATTACTTAACTAGTTTCACCCGTGCGATACACGAAAATTATTATTCACAATATCGATTTTAATAAATATTCGTAAAATTTTAGTATTTATACATAATCAATGCATATATAAATGTATAAAAAAGAATTATCTATTACAATAATTATTAGAATTTAAAAAATAATATAAGTAATTTAAATTATTAAAAAATTCTTTGAATAGTAAACGTCAATTTATATATTTAAATAATAAATTATTATTGATTTCAATAATTATTATGAATTATTAATAATAATTGAAAATGTAAATTTAGTAGTTTTTTAATGGTATATCATATTTGATATAATATTATGTTCACGAGTAATGATGCATGTGAAAAGTATTAGTATATTTCTCATAACTTTTACATTTGCCTCTTATATTTAACATACTTTCTAATTTTCATTCAAAAAAACAATCGCAATAATTAAAAAAGAAATAGTCAAAAAAATATTTGAATTTAACCAAAAAAAACTTTATTTACAAAAATAAGTAGTCAAAATAATAAGTTTGAAAATATCGTGATTATCATAATATGACAATCGAGTAAAGTTGGAGATTACGGAATTATACCGAAAATTATACACTACAATCTTTAAAAAATTGTTAAAATTAAGAATGATTAACAATATTAATAATTCTATTAATATTATTAACTAAAAAAAATCAAAGCATTAACTCTTTAATTTTAACTGTCGTTCAATAACTTTTTCTATAAAATATTTTTAATTAGCATATTTTTTCAACCTACTTTCACTAGTACAGAAATCACCAAAAAAATGAGGAATATACGTCGATTTTTAGTAAAATCGACGCCTATAAAAGGACGGTGGCATTTTTGTAAATATAATTGAAGAATGGGCGTCGGTTGTAATATTACAACCGACGTTTAAAGTTTACGCGTAAAATCGGAGAATACGCATCGATTTTTGAAGAACCGACGCCTATTCTTTAGGAAAAAATAAAAAATAAAAACTTTAGGCATCGGTTGTAAAAGAACCGACGCGTAAAACCAGATAATACGCTTCGGTTCTTGAAGAACTGACGCGTATTCTTTTAGGAACAAAAAAAAAAAAAAAACTTTAGGCATCGGTTGTAATATTACAACCGACGCCTAGAGTCAATTTTTTTTTTTTTTTTTACTTTAGGCGTCGGTTGTAATATTACAACCGACGTCCATTCTCCGGTTTCCCGCGTCGGTTCTTCAAGAACTGTGACGACCCGAATTCTCGACCATTCGAGTGCCACAATAAGTGACTCATATCATATTATCGAGACTTAAATAGTAATGTAAAATTATTCAAAAGAATAATTAGAATCCCATAATTTTATTTTTGAATAAAAATAGAACATAATTTTCTTACATAAAGTTCAACATAATTATCTCATCAATCTTAACCACTTTTGCCACTTCCATGTTGACCGCCTCGAACCTTCAATTATCTGAAAATGGTAAATATCGTGGAGTGAGATTTATAAAATCCCAGTAAGTATACCAAGCATAAATTTTCTTTTGAAAGCATATGGATCATTTTCATCATAACATAGGATAGGATTGAAATATTCATAAACATAGGGAGACACAAGAATTTTACCGAACTTAAATGGCAAGAATTCTTATGTGTAGCGCTACTAAACTCCGGTCCCCTTAGCATAATCATAAACATATCATATGGAACCCATAACAATCTTGTGAGATTGATTTCATAGCAATGATCCAAACATTTTCATAAAAACATAAGATATACTTACTTGTCATAAAAACATACTTACTTTTCATAAAAACATAAGGTGTATTTACCTTTCATAAAAACATACTTACCTTTCATAAAAACATAAGATATACTTACTTGTCATAAAAACATACTTACTTTTCATAAAAACATAAGGTGTATTTACCTTTCATAAAAACATACTTACTTTTCATAAAAACATAAGATATACTTACTTGTCATAAAAACATACTTACTTTTCATAAAAACATAAGGTGTATTTACCTTTCATAAAAACATACTTACTTTTCATAAAAACATAAGATATACTTACTTGTCATAAAAACATACTTACTTTTCATAAAAACATAAGGTGTATTTACCTTTCATAAAAACATACTTACTTTTCATAAAAACATAAGATATACTTACTTGTCATAAAAACATACTTACTTTTCATAAAAACATAAGGTAATACCTTTCATAAAAACATACTTACTTTTCATAAAAACATAAGGTATATTTACCTTTCATAAAAACATACTTACTTTTCATAAAAACATAAGATATACTTACATTTCATAACAACATACTTAATTTTCATAAAAACATAAGATATACTTACATTTCATAACAACATACTTAATTTTCATAAAAACATAAGATATACTTACATTTCATAACAACATACTTAATTTTCATAAAAACATAAGATATACTTACATTTCATAACAACATACTTAATTTTCATAAAAACATAAGATATACTTACATTTCATAACAACATACTTAATTTTCATAAAAACATAAGATATACTTACTTTTTAAAAGATTAAAATGAAGTGTAGTAGTAAATGGACCAAAACTTTCTTGACCACCTTGAATTTCTCTTACTTGTGGATTTTGTCAAGAGGTTGGAAATAAGTGTATATGTGTAGAGTTGTGTGTAAAAGAGATGGGTTTAAATAGATGTATAAAGTTGGCATATTGTAAACATAATCATTCAATTCTATTAATTTTAACACATCATTTTCTTAAAGTAAAGCACCATTCATATACTTTTCCATATTTATACAAATAATATGCTCTTCATGATTATATATAATGGAGTCTATCAATCATTCATATATTTTTCCATATTTATACAAATATTATGCTCTTCATGATTATATATAATGGAGTATATAAATCATTCATATACTTTTCCATATTTATACAAATATTATGCTCTTCATGATTATATATAATGGAGTATATAAATCATTCATATACTTTTCCATATTTATACAAATATTATGCTCTTCATGATTATATATAATGGAGTATATAAATCATTCATATACTTTTCCATATTTATACAAATATTATGCTCTTCATGATTATATATAATGGAGTATATAAATCATTCATATACTTTTCCATATTTATACAAATATTATGCTCTTCATGATTATATATAATGGAATATATAAATCATTCATATACTTTTCCATTTTTTTATACAAATATTATGCTCTTCATGATTACATATAATGGAACCTCTCATGCTTGCATATATTTTCTTAATTTCAATAATAAAAATAATTTTTGTATAAATAAATATTGGGATAACATTGAATTAAGTACTTGGACTTAATATACTTTAAATCAAGAGAATGGAGATATTTTTAGAAATTCGGAATTTAATTTAAAATCGAACGATCTCGATTATTTCTTGACTTGGCTATACGAATACGTCGTGGCGTTAACTTAATAAAAATGGGTGAAATAGTAGCGACACGATTTTCTATTAAAATAATTATTAATCGCGTAAAAATTCTTGGTCGCTACAAACTTACCCCCTTAAAATAATTTCGTCCTCGAAATTAAACTTACTTGATCTTATGATTTCTGAACACTTAATCAGAATCTCTTCTTCTTCTTCTTATGTAGCATCATCGCTACCATATTTAACCCAACCATATTTAACCCACTGGACTTTGACTAAATGCATCAATTTGTTTTCTTAAGACATGAACTTTTCTATCAATAATAGACATATGTCTACTCATAAATTCTTCTGAGTCAAAATAAAAATTCCCAATCGTATGTGATATTTCATCATATCTTGTAGTACTCATGTAACCTGTCACTTATCATCGTATCATGTAACCTCAAATATTCGTATTAATATCTCTAAAATTTCAATAAATCTTTACTAACATATCATACCATAATAATTTGTCATTTCTTCTTATCACCAAATATCCCAAAATAATTAAAACGATTACCTGAATATTTTCTATGTAATATACCCAAACATGTTATTCACATATCAACATAATCATCAGTTTATCTTTCCAATATTTGTAACCCAAAATTTCTGCAAAATTCAATAAACAAATATCTCCCAAATAATTAAAATTCTTAACTCAAATATCATAACATTTCCCGTAAGGTATTCCTTTCACTTGCACAAACTTATTAATCCTGATTCAATACAGTCCTTATTTCACTTTCACGTATCCCCGTATTATTTCTATACCTTGATTATTATATCAAAATATCAGTACCCAAAATCCAAGAAAATATTCCATATCTCAAATCCCGTCATCATCAAATCTTCCTTTTATCAAGAAAGTAAACGGCGCATAAACTCTTGTTCCCTCTTTTCCATTATTCTATTCCGCGCTTTCTTGCTGGAATCAATATCACGCGGATTCCCTCCGATCCTTAATGCTTTTAAATAGTTCATGCTGGGAAGAAGTTAGATCCATCAAAAACATGGATATCATTCTTACAAACATTCGCAAGTATTATTCCAGTCTTCCAATGAATGATCTGAGGAAAATTTATCGAATAAGACTCGAAAGATTGAGGTTGCTGATGGCTTTATAGCCCTACCCGGAGGTTTTGGTACCTTAGAAGAAATCTTTAACATTACCTCGTGGGCTCAACTAGGTCTCCATACTAAGCCTATTGGGCTTCTGAATGTTAACAATTTCTTTGATGGTTTGTTAACCTTTCTTGATTATGCTGTGGAACAGGGATTCATCTCTCCATTTTCCAGAAGGCTTCTTATTTCTGCTCCTACTATTGATGAACTACTGGATAAGCTGCAGTCATATATCTCAATACAAGATCCAGCAGGGGTTAAGATAGATTGGTCGCAAGGAAGGGGAATCAAGCGAAAATGGAGTCCGGTTAATGTAAACTTAACTTTATGAATCTTAGAATAGGTGGGGGTAGAGTACGGAGTATTCTTACTCTCGAGACACCCCTCTAATTTCCTAGGATTTTCCTTAATGTTTAAATCTTGTGTGTACCTCAAAGGTTCCAGGTGGTAGATTACGGAGTATTCTTACTCTCGAAACACACCTTTTTGAAGGTTTCTTTATTTCCTCAAAAGGTCAGAGGTGGTAGGATACGGCTACTCCGGAAACACATCTCTCAATTTGAGGAATTTCCCATGTTGCTTTCTTTTGCTTTTGCGTGTTTCATGTATTTCTTTCCAGTGTGACTCTTGTGTGTTCTCCTTACGAGAAAATAATAATATCTCTGTTATCATCTACTAAATCTCGTTTGTGATGTAAATGAATTTGCATGTCTAACCTCAATTCTCTTAGTGATTGCATACCATACTATGCTCTTAATTCCAAACGATAAAATTCTAGGCAGAGTTTCCTTTGAAATTTGGACTTATTCAAACCGTAAGCATACTTCATAACTCACAATAATAAATAATTCCACATTTGATCACAACGATCTAAAAATTGACCACAATTTCATCAAACTTCAATATCATAAAAAAATATTCCAGAAAATCAATTCATAATTCCTCAACATAGAAATTTCAAATCATAGTCGTCAATATCACAATATCACTTCCTTCAATACCTTAATTGGCTCAAAAGATTACTCATACTTATATTTATAAGTCATAAATCATATTCCCAAAATTTAATCACAAGGCCAAAGTTCATAATAAATTTCTCTTCAATATAGAGGCATAATTCACTTACTCAACATAATAGCCATTACTTAATTCCCAATAACCAAATCTTTAAATCTCTAACTTCATAATGCTTCTCATAAAAGTCTCATTAAAATCATATCACTTATAATCTTAACATCTCATAAAACTTCATAAAATTGGCTCGCTATTTCTCATTAAATCTAAATGATAGATAATCTGAACATATTTCTAATCATTTCTGTTGACTTCTTATACTTAGTGCCATGTCTAAAATCAATTATGCAAAGTCCATTTAAGGTTCATCATTTCTAAACTCGAGGACAACAATTATTTTGAAAATCATTCTTAAGTCATATTATTCCCATTATGCTCAACACCCGTTCTCTTTCTTTCTTTCCGAATTTTTTTCAGAATTGAAACTTGAAGAGTGGTACCAATAATCATCCACAGTTTTTCCTTGCTTTTAAGCAAAGGTAGTGATAAAGGGATAAATTATTGAACCGAAAATTGAAACTTGAAGAGGAAGTACTAATAACCATCCACAGTTTTTCCCTTGTTTTTACACAAAGGTAGTGATAAAGGGATAAATTATTGTACAAATTCATTATTAATTTTGTTTGTTTAATATATTATTCCATATATTTTTTGGCAAAAGTTACGAACCAACTTATTTTTCTAATTTAGTCAGTCTTACTAAGCTTAATATGAACCAAAATTCATATCAATATCCTCTATGTCTCATGATTCTACATAAAAAGGAATAAATTAAAATTCAGGCTTCTATCAATTCATATCATACTCAACATGTATATTTCACTTAAAGATTCATAACATATGAAGATTTCATACTTAACATGTCTTAATAAAATCGTAAATGACTTGCAAAGCATATAACATACCTGGTTCGAGGAGTCAATACGTGGAGAGTGACATAGTAGAGTGATGAGTTAAAATATTTCATATAATCTTATTTTCCTTTAATCAACAATAATTTAATGTGGTTGTATCCAAATCAACATTTTCTTGAATCATAATTCCTAATTAATCACAGTCTTCAAAACAAATCCAATATCGATATAGTAATTATCTCCCCATCAATAATTAATAACTTAACCCAAATAAAATTTATCGTCAAATCTTATTTTTCCTTTAGTCCCCGAACTTCTAGAAATTTATCAAAGACATCAATATAAACATCATATCACTAACTAATTATATTCCATAAAATTTTCAGGACATTACAAACTCCCTTGCTTAAAATGAATTTTGTCCTTGAAATTCGCACATCAAATTTCATCATACTTTTCAAAATCATAACCATACTTGACATGTGAAAATTCAATTTTTTTTTTTTAAATGAATAGTGATTTCGTTCACTGTTCATCATGAATAGCACGTCGTTTTACTGTTCACGTGAATAGTATTTTTTTTTTTTTTTTTTTTTTTTAAGAAATAAAATTTCAAAAATCTACAGAATCGTTTTTAAAACTCTTGGCTCTGATACCAACTGTGACGACCCGAATTCTCGACCATTCGAGTGCCACAATAAGTGACTCATATCATATTATCGAGACTTAAATAGTAATGTAAAATTATTCAAAAGAATAATTAGAATCCCATAATTTTATTTGTGAATAAAAATAGAACATAATTTTCTTACATAAAGTTCAACATAATTATCTCATCAATCTTAACCACTTTTGCCACTTCCATGTTGACCGCCTCGAACCTTCAATTATCTGAAAATGGTAAATATCGTGGAGTGAGATTTATAAAATCCCAGTAAGTATACCAAGCATAAATTTTCTTTTGAAAGCATATGGATCATTTTCATCATAACATAGGATAGGATTGAAATATTCATAAACATAGGGAGACACAAGAATTTTACCGAACTTAAATGGCAAGAATTCTTATGTGTAGCGCTACTAAACTCCGGTTCCCTTAGCATAATCATAAACATATCATATGGAACCCATAACAATCTTGTGAGATTGATTTCATAGCAATGATCCAAACATTTTCATAAAAACATAAGATATACTTACTTGTCATAAAAACATACTTACTTTTCATAAAAACATAAGGTGTATTTACCTTTCATAAAAACATACTTACCTTTCATAAAAACATAAGATATACTTACTTGTCATAAAAACATACTTACTTTTCATAAAAACATAAGGTGTATTTACCTTTCATAAAAACATACTTACTTTTCATAAAAACATAAGATATACTTACTTGTCATAAAAACATACTTACTTTTCATAAAAACATAAGGTGTATTTACCTTTCATAAAAACATACTTACTTTTCATAAAAACATAAGATATACTTACTTGTCATAAAAACATACTTACTTTTCATAAAAACATAAGGTGTATTTACCTTTCATAAAAACATACTTACTTTTCATAAAAACATAAGATATACTTACTTGTCATAAAAACATACTTACTTTTCATAAAAACATAAGGTAATACCTTTCATAAAAACATACTTACTTTTCATAAAAACATAAGGTATATTTACCTTTCATAAAAACATACTTACTTTTCATAAAAACATAAGATATACTTACATTTCATAACAACATACTTAATTTTCATAAAAACATAAGATATACTTACATTTCATAACAACATACTTAATTTTCATAAAAACATAAGATATACTTACATTTCATAACAACATACTTAATTTTCATAAAAACATAAGATATACTTACATTTCATAACAACATACTTAATTTTCATAAAAACATAAGATATACTTACATTTCATAACAACATACTTAATTTTCATAAAAACATAAGATATACTTACTTTTTAAAAGATTAAAATGAAGTGTAGTAGTAAATGGACCAAAACTTTCTTGACCACCTTGAATTTCTCTTACTTGTGGATTTTGTCAAGAGGTTGGAAATAAGTGTATATGTGTAGAGTTGTGTGTAAAAGAGATGGGTTTAAATAGATGTATAAAGTTGGCATATTGTAAACATAATCATTCAATTCTATTAATTTTAACACATCCTTTTCTTAAAGTAAAGCACCATTCATATACTTTTCCATATTTATACAAATAATATGCTCTTCATGATTATATATAATGGAGTCTATCAATCATTCATATATTTTTCCATATTTATACAAATATTATGCTCTTCATGATTATATATAATGGAGTATATAAATCATTCATATACTTTTCCATATTTATACAAATATTATGCTCTTCATGATTATATATAATGGAGTATATAAATCATTCATATACTTTTCCATATTTATACAAATATTATGCTCTTCATGATTATATATAATGGAGTATATAAATCATTCATATACTTTTCCATATTTATACAAATATTATGCTCTTCATGATTATATATAATGGAGTATATAAATCATTCATATACTTTTCCATATTTATACAAATATTATGCTCTTCATGATTATATATAATGGAATATATAAATCATTCATATACTTTTCCATTTTTTTATACAAATATTATGCTCTTCATGATTACATATAATGGAACCTCTCATGCTTGCATATATTTTCTTAATTTCAATAATAAAAATAATTTTTGTATAAATAAATATTGGGATAACATTGAATTAAGTACTTGGACTTAATATACTTTAAATCAAGAGAATGGAGATATTTTTAGAAATTCGGAATTTAATTTAAAATCGAACGATCTCGATTATTTCTTGACTTGGCTATACGAATACGTCGTGGCGTTAACTTAATAAAAATGGGTGAAATAGTAGCGACACGATTTTCTATTAAAATAATTATTAATCGCGTAAAAATTCTTGGTCGCTACAAGAACCGACGCATATTCCTTTATTTACTTATATGGAAAAAGGCGCATATCATCTCTATTTTTTTCACTACTCGATCTCTTCCCGCCTCTCTCTTTATTTTTCTCTCACTCGAACCACCGCACTATGCCGCCGCCGCCACCACCACCACCATTCCTCCATTTCCCGGCAACGTTCATCACCACATTCCTCCCCTCGCTCTTTATCTCTTCCTCTCCTCGAATCACCGGACTCGCACCTCCGCCACCGCCGCGCGTCTCCACCATCTCGTAAGAGACCCACCTCCCTCTTTATATACATATGTTTTTATCTATATATATATATATTGTATGTAAATATATATATATGTAATAATATCTATGCATGTATAATGTATGTAAATAATATGTATATATATGTATTATATATAATGTATATAAATGTATATATGTCTATATATATATATGGGTATTTATATTATAGATGTATTTGTATATATATATGGGTGTTTCAACTAGTTATTAATTTAATTTTGTATTGTTGATTTTTAGTTATTAGATGGATAAATTGCAATATTTGAATTATTGAATTTCTATTGCAACGGAATGGATGAAAGAAATGTGATGCTTCCCAAAAAAAAAAAAAAAAAGGACTTTAGGCGTCGGTTGTAATATTACAACCGACGCCTAAAGTCAAAAAAAAAAAAAAAAGACTTTAGGCGTCGATTCTACATTTAGAACCGACGTCCAAAACATACTTTGGGCGTCGGTTTTATGTTAAAACCGACGCCCAAAGTTAATTTTTTTTTTTTTTTTGACTGACTTTGGGCGTCGGTTTACAACCGACGCCTAAAGTTAAGACTTTACGCGTCTGCGTCATAGACGTCGCCGTTACAACCGACGCGTATTCCGTTTTCCAACCGACGCGTATTCTTGTTTCTGTACTAGTGTTTTTAATCACATATTTTTTCAAAACTATTTTTCAACAACACATTTTACCTTGAAACAAAATATAGTTTCTGAACAGAGGCTTAATTTATTAAAATATTTAATAATAATAATAATAATAATAATGATAATAATAATAATATATATTTTAAAAAATATGACTTGTAATATTAAAGATAACAAATGATTTGACCATTAATAATTAAAACACAATTTAATTATTCATGGTTATGCATAAGATTTATAATATTAAGAAAAATAAATAAATAAATAATCAATAATTAAATAATAATTTTAATTCTGATAACTAAAAATATTGATTTAACTCATTCATTATTAACGTTAATAATAAAAATAATTATTATTATAACAAAAATATACAAATTAACAATAACATCATATTAATTATGTACTATAATAATAAAATATAAAGAATTTAAGAATTAAATTCTACCAAACTATCCTACTTTTATATGTAGTATAGATTTCCCCCAGTGCGATGAACTAAAATTTCTATCCGCAATATAGATAATCATTCATAAAATTTAATGATTATACATAATCAATACAAATACAAAAGATACAAAAATAATTTTATATTACTACAATTATTAAAATTTAAAAACAACATAAATAATCCAAATTATCGAAAATTTCATTGAATGACAAATGCAAATTCTGTAATTTTTTAATTGTATATAATGTTAGATGTAATATTATGAGTACAAATATTTATGATTGTTCAAGATATATAAATATATTAATTATAATTTCTGCATTTGTCTCACGTATTTAACTTTTTCTCAATTTTCGTTCAAAAATCACAATAAACTATAAATATGTGTTTAGTTTTAACTCATCAAATATACGACAATTGAACAATATTGAAGATCAAAAAATTATTATATCATATTATCTTTTCACAATTATTAAAATTAAAAATTATTTAAAAAAATATTAACCATTGTTTATTATCTATATATCTATATATATATACTATATATAAAGGGAGAATAGTGGATTAGTGTGAATACAAAATGGATTAGTGTGAATGCAAGATCTAGATAGATGTAAATGCACTTATTGCCTTGTATGTATGTATGTATGTATGTATGTATGTATTTATGTATGTATATTATTTTATGGTAATAACTAAACAATGGTTAATATTGTTTAAATAATTTTTAATTTTAATAACTGTGCAAATATTATATGACATAATAATTTTTTAATCTTCAATGTGGTTAAATGGTCGTATATTTCATGAGTTGAGATTAAACACATATTTATAGTTTGGACTCATAATATTACATCTAAGATAATATACAATTAAAAAACTATTGAATTTGCATTTATCATTCAATAAAGATTTCATTAATTTTGATTACTAATGTTGTTTTTAAATTTTCATAATTGTTGTAATAAAAAATTATTTTTGTATTTTTGTAATTATGTTGATTATGTATAATAATTAAATTTTATGAATGCTTATCAATATTGTGGATAGCAATATAAGTTCATCGCATTCGTGAAAATCTATATTATATGTAAAGGTAGGATAGTTTGGTAGAATTTAATTCTTAAATTCTTTATATTTTAGTATTATAGTAAATAATTAATATGACGTTATTGTTATTTGTATATTTTGGTTATAATTATTAACGTTAATATTTCAATACATTTTTTAATTATTATTTAATCATTGACTTTTTTATTTATTTGTTGTTCTTATTATTCGAAAAGTGTGCTACTTATAAATAATTTATTGGAAAAGTCATTGAGCAAATGTTAATATTGAAGAGTTAATGCTTTAATTTTTATTTTTTTAATAATCTTTAAAGATTATAGGGTATAATTTTCGGTATAATTTCGTAATCTCCAACTTTACTCGGTTGTCATATCATGATAATCACGAGATTTTCAAAATTATTATTTTCAATACTTATTTTTGCAAAATAAAGTTTTATTGGTTAAATTCAAATATTTTGACTATTTCTTTTTTAATTATTGTGATTGATGTTTTTGAATGAAAATTAAAAATTACGTTAAATACAAGAGTCAAATGTAGAAGTTATGAAAAACATGCGAATACATTTCACATGCATCAATATTCGAGCATATAATATTACATCAAATGTGATATACCATTAAAACTACTAAATTTACATTTTCAATGAAGTTATTAATAATTCATAAAAATTATTGAAATCAATAATAATTTATTATTTAAATAAATAAATTGACGTTTACTATTCAAAGAATTTTTCAATAATTTGAATTACTTATGTTATTTTTTAAATTCTAATAATTATTGTAATAGAGAATTTTTTTTTTATACATTTATATGTGTTGATTATGTATAAGTACTAAAATTTTACGAATACATATTGAAATCAATATTGCGGATAATAACTTTCGTGCATTGTACGGAACAAATACTGGTATATAATCTATACTATACTATATATAAAGGAAAGATAGTTGGTAAGTGTGAATACAAAATTTATGAAACTGGTTTGGTAAGTGTGAATGCAAAATATATGAAGTTGGTTTGCAAGTATGAATGCAAATAAGGATAGTTGACAAGTGTTAATGAAAAATGTATATGTTTGCAGTGGCGCCGCCCTGGATACTGAAATTTAGTACCCATCTCCCAAAGCCCAAGCCCAAACCAGAAATACAACATACAAATCGATATCCATTTGGTCCAACAAGCAAAATCCTTAACCTTTTGCCTTTTGGTCGTCACCATCCCTTCCCCCGATGCTCTCTGTCTCTGATCTCGCAGGCGCAGCGTTGCTCGCCACCATCGTCGGCCACGGCTCCGCCATTAGTTGCCACCAGCGCCAGTCACTGGTCTGACTCCACTCTCCAGCAGCGTGCCTTCCTGCTTTCTATGCTCGCGCCTTGCTAGTTGCTTCCGACGGTAATTGTTGTTTACTTGTTAAGTTGCTTTGTTAATAAATGTTGAGTATAAGTTATGACTTATGATTATTTTAATTGTTTTGGTTGTGTAATTTTCAGATTTTATAATGTTATTATGTTAATGTCTAAGTTTTAAACATTTTAATAAATATTATTGATGTTTGATTTATTAATTTTTTTTGTTAGGTTAGAGACTGTCAATTGTCATTCCTCAATTTTTTTATCAATTTGTGATTTCTCACTAAGGCTAAACCTTAATTCGTTATAATTGATTTGAGAATTATACATAAATGTTACATTTAAGTTTTTGCAAAGTGGTTTAGACTTTAGATTTGTAAATAGTGACTATTGTGATGAAAATATGATTTGATATGTGAATTGTTATTATTAATTTATAGGTTGTGAATTAAGATTTGGTGAATATTTGATTTGATTTGTGATCATTGATTTACATATTATGGAACGTTTTTCCAACCTAAATGAAAATATGAACTTAGTGGTTCTAGTTCTAGTTGTCCTGCAACTGATGTCAATATCATGTATTTTGCATCTATTTTGATTTGTATTGAATTATATGTTCATATATTTAATTACAACTTTTTATTCTTATACTTATTTATTCATTTTAAATATTATTTCATTAAATAATATTCACAATCTCGCTACTGTCATCGTTTACGTTAGTCGCTCAACGGTCAACGGTCAACGCTCTACCTGAACTTTTCGACTGGATCTGTCACTGTTTGTGTGTGTATTACACAAATTATATATATTAATGATTGAAAGTAAGACCAATGTAAGTTAGCCTCGAGACACCCCTTACCAGACAGAACACTTGAGTTCAAGTCTATAAGTGAATTATGTTGAGATTTGAATTTTTTTGTATATATGTTCAAAAAATAATAATAATTAAAAGTATTAATAATTAAGTAATTTTCACTGATATTATGAATGACATGTTTTGCCTATAAAATTTCTATTAAAATGGTGTTTACATTTATTGTTGTTAATTAATAATCGTTTCATATCAATTATTTTTTAAAAACGAAGCAACTCCAAACCATGTGCAAATATCTGCTATTTTCGATAAAAAAATATAATTTTTTTAACGAATAACTTCATTTTATTGTGGAAAAATTAATAATCATTTATTTAGATAAATAAATTAATTTTATTATTCAAAGAATTTATTATAATTTAAAGTAGTTTATTGTTTGTAAAATTTTAATAATTATTTTAATATAATATATTTTTTTATGCATTTTGTATACGAGAAAAAATTATGTATAAGCCTTAAAATTTTACATATGCTTATCGAAATCGATATTGTCGAATAGCAACTTACGTGCATCGCATGAGAAAAATACTAATATCTATACTCTATATAATAAAGGGAGGAAAGTCTGGCCAATGTGAACACAAAATGGTTTAGTGTGAATGCAAAATCTGAATTAGTGTGAACACATTTATTGCCTTATATATATATATATTATGAGTACTAATGAATGGTTGATATTTTTTTAATCAATTTTAATTTTATTATTAACACTAATACTGAATGTGTTCAATTAATAATTTTAGTTATCAATATTATAATTATTATTTAATGATTTTTTTTATTTTTTTGTTGTTCTTAATATTATAAATTCTATATGTAGCCATCAATATAAGAATTATGTTTTAATTATTAATGGCCAAATCGTTTGTTATCTTTAATATTAAAAATCCTATTTTTTGAAATATATATATGGTTGAAAAAATGCGATACTTATAAATAATTTATAGAAAAAGTTATTGAATGAAAACTAATATTATATAATTAATACTTTGATTTATTTTTAGTTAATAATATCACTAGAATGATTAATATTTTTTTAATCATTCTTAATTTTAATAAATTTTTAAAGGTTATAGGGTATAAGATTTTCTATATAATTTCGTGATCTCCAACTTTACTCGGTTATCATATCATGATAATTGCGAGATTTTCCAATTATTATTTTGACTACTTATTTTAGTAAATGAAGTTTTATTGGTTAAATTCAAATATATATATATATATATATATATATATATATATATATATATATATATATTACTTATTTCTAATTATTGTGATTAATGTTTTTGAATAAAATTGAAAATTATGTTAAATACGAGAATCAAATATAGAAGTTATAAGAAATATATTAATACATTTCACATGCATCAATATTTGTACACGTAATATTACATCAAATATTATATATACAATTAAAAAAAACTATTAAATTTTCATTTTTAATGAAGTTATTAATAATTCATAAAAATTATTGAAATCAATAGACATTTATTATTTTAATATATAAATTTGATTTTTCGAGAATTGTTTTTGTAAAAAGGTAATTTTCTAGAATTTATAGTTAAAAAGTAGTATGCAAATTGTAAAAATAATTTTTTAAAGAATGTGTGATTGAAAATGATTGTTCAGAAAATTGATTTTTGAAAAATCAATTCCGTATGGGTAAGTGATAAAGTATTATATAATAAAAGCGTTCATCTATTTATTTTTCTTTTCCTATTCGTTTTAATAAAATTATTATGAGTGTATATCACAGATATATCTATTTTTTTTACTTATTATGAATTCTATTTAAATGTAATTTTTATTTTACATTTTAAGTTTTAAATCAATTCAAATTACAATATTTGAAGAAATTCCTGTAACCATAAACATACAAACCGTAAAAAAATTTAAAAAAAAAAAGTTACGTGTAATGTACTTTTTTTAGTAATTAATTGTCTTACTTCGTTTCTCATTTTTTTTTATTAAATATTCATTTCATATATTAACATATAAATTTAATATATAATTTAATATATGTAAGTAACAAATGATCGTGCATTGCACGAATGTAACACTGGTAAATAACAAAGGGAGAATGGTGGATCAGTGTGAATGCAAAATCTAGATATATGTAAATGCATTTATTGCCCTATGTATGTGTGTGTGTGTGTGTGTGTGTACTAATATTATTTTATGGTAAATACTAAACAATGGTTAATGTTTTTTAATAATTGTGCAAAGATTATATGATATAATAATTTATTGATCTTCAACGTGGTTTAATTATAGTATATTTCATGAGTTAAGATTAAACACCTATTTATAGTTTATTTTGATTTTTGAACGAAAATTGAGAAAAAGTTAAATATGTGAGGCAAATGCAGAAATTATAATAAATATATTTATATCTTGAACAAGCATCAATATTTGTACTCATAATATTACATATAACATGATATACAATTAAAAACTACAAAATTTTCATTTATCATTCAATGAAGTTTTCGATAATTTAGATTATTTATGTTGTTTTTAAATTTTAATAATTGTTGTAATAAAAAATTATTTTTGTATCTTTTGTATTTGTATTGATTATGTATAATCATTAAATTTTATGAATGCTAGTCTATATTTCGGATAGCAATTCTAGTTCATCGCACTGGTGCCTGGTGGAAATCTACACTTTATATATATAAAAGTAGGATAGTTTGGCAGAATTTAATTCTTAAATTTTTTATGTTTTAGTGTTATAGTAAATAATTAATATGATGTTATTGTTATTTGTATATCTTTGTTATAATTATTATTGTTTTTATTATTAACGTTAATATTGAATGAGTTCAATCAATATTTTAGTTATCAGTATTAAAATTATTATTTAATTATTGATTTTTTATTTGTTTGTTTTTCTTAATATTATAAATCTTATGTGTAATCATCAATAATTAAATTGTGTTTTAATTATTAATGGTCAAATAATTTGTTATCTATAATATTACAAGTCATATTTTTTAAAATATATATTATTATTAAATATTTTAATAAATTAAGCCTCTTTTCAGAAACTATATTTCGTTGTTTATAAATAATTTATAGAAAATGTTATTGAACGAAGGTTAATATTGAAGAGTTAATGCTTTGATTTTTTTTGTTAATAATATTAATAGAATGATTAATCATTCTTAATTTTAATAACATTTTTAAAGATTATAGGTTATAATTTTCGGTATAATTCGTAATCTCCAACTTTACTCGATTGTCGTATCATGATAATCGCTAGATTTTCAAAATTATTATTTTGACTACTTATTTTTGTAAATAAAATTTTATTTAGAGTATTTCTTTTTTAATTATTGTGATTGATGTTTTTAAATGAAAATTAAAAAGTACGTTAAATACAAGAGGCAAATGTAGAAATTATGAGAAATACGCTAATATCTTTCACATGTATCAATATTCGCGCACATAATATTATATCAAACATGATATACCATTAAAAACTACTAAGTTATTAATAAATTATTTAAATATATAAATTGACGTTTACTATTCAATTTTTTTTTTTAATAATTTTAATTACTTATGTTGTTTTTTAAATTCTAATAATTATTGTAATATATAATTCTTTTTTATACATTTATATATCTTTTGATTATGTATAAGTACTAAAATTTTATAAATATTTATAGACATTAATATTGTAGATAATAACTTTCTTGAATCGCACGGGTGAAATACTAATTTATCATAAAATAATATTAGTATTTATAACCTATCCAAAATTTGCATTAATCTACTTTACATTCACACTAATTCACTATTCTTCTTTTATATATGGTATATAAGTATATATATAGATATATAGATATTGTGACGATTGTGGCAGGAATGGACAAGAGAGAGTGGCAGCCAATTGCAATAGCAATATCTTTATGCAACAGATAAAAAGCAAGGCAAAATATCTTTTTCCTCTTCACCTACTACGTGTCGACAAATTTAGTGGACACGTAATGAAGATGACGCTACCACGTGGAAGAAAGTACCTGATCATCTGCCCCTGTAGGCTGTAGCCAATGGGGAAAATACTGTACTTCACTATACTCCCTTTTTTTTTGTTTTTGGAGGAAAAAAGTATCTTTGCATCCGTTTAATAAAAAAAAATCTTTTTTATTTATAAATATATTTATAAATAACACAATTTTTTAAATTATTTTTTTAACTACACACATTTTCTTTCTTCAATTTTCAACAATTACTTTTTATCTCAAAATCGTAAATAAACAAATTGATAGAACTTATGGTTAAAAAGTTATGATCCAATAAAATATAGGGAAAATTGTAACGACGGTCCCTAACCTTTCAGTTTTTTGCAGACTTTACCCAAACCTTCATTTTGTACCATACACAGTCCCAAACCTTTAAAAAATATGCACCCGAAGTCCAAATGGATGGAAACTGTCCAATTGACCATTAGTTGACCAATAAGATATTATCTCTGACCAATTTAAAAGGGTAAAAAGGTAATTTTATTATTTGATAATATAAAACAATTAAAATAGCAAAAACAAAAGTAAAGGAAAAAAACTAGATTGCTCTAGATCTTTAACTTGGTGAAGGCTCTAAATTGCTCGAATGAGTGGATTTGTGCAGTAGCTAAGAATTGCAAGCTCTTGAGGAAGCTCCATATTGATGGGTGGAGGACTAATAAGATAGGCGATGAGGGGTTGATCGCCATAGCCAAGAACAGTGTGAATCTCGTGGAATTGGTTCGTATTGGGGTCAACCCGAGTTCTGTAAGTTTCATGGCAATAGCCACAAATTGTTAGAAGTTGGAAAGGTTGGCACTTTGTGGGAGTGAAACAATTGGGGATCCAGAGATTTTGTGTATAGCGGCCAAATGTATGGCCTTGAGAAAGCTTTCCATGAAGGGTTGTCGTGTGACAGATTCAGGGATTGAGTCATTTGCTTTTGGGTGCCCCAATTTGGCGAAGATAAAGGTTAAGAAGTGTAGGGGAGTTAATGGTGAAGTTGCGGATTGGTTGATGGAAAGGAGGGCGTCACTGGTTGTGAACTTGGATGCAGACGAGATCGAACCAGGGGCCATGAGAGCCAGCGACGAAGGAGCATAGGATGATGGTGTGGAATTTCCCTCAACTAGTAATGGAAATGCTGCCTCATCAACTAGCAATGGAAGTCGACCCTTGAATAAGACAAGATTTAGCCTTTTTCCTGGAAGGAGCACAGGACTTTTGTTGTAGATCCTGCGAATCGAGCTTCAAAGGGGGGTACCCTGAAAGATGAAGCACGCCTAGAAGATACAGCCATTTTTTTCCAAGCACCTCGAGAGAAAAGCACCGCCGCCGAAAGTCGTAAATGAGGCGGGGTTTTTTTTTGGATTTCTGGGAACGATGGTATAAAGAAGAAGAACAAAGATTTGAAAATGAGATTTTTGGGATGTGGATTTTCAGATTTTGGTGGTGGGTGGTGGAAAGAGCTCTAGATTTAACTGGCTACGGTGGGTGGCGTGGGGGCGGGGCGGGGTAAGGTGAAGAAGGAGAATAAGAATAGTTTTTTCCCTTTCCTTTCCTTTCCTTTTTGTTTTGTTTTTGCTATTTTAATTTTTTTATATTATCAAATAATAAAATTACCTTTTTACTCTTTTAAATTGGTTAGAGATAATATCTTATTGGTCAACTAACGGTCAATTGGACAGTTTCCATCCATTTGGACTTCGGGCGCATATTTTTTTTAAAGGTTTGGGACTGTGGGTGATACAAAATGAAGGTTTGAGTAAAGTCTGTAAAGAACCGAAAGGTTAGGGACCGCCGCTGCAATTTTTTCTAAAATATACGATTAAAATTAATTGTTAATTTTGATTTAAATTTTAATTAGTTTAATTGTAGTAAACATGGGTGTAATATGGGGTTTTTTTTTTTCAAGTTATTACTAGAAAAAACAAATTTGAAGGGTATGTTTTGTTTGATATAAATTGAGTGTATCATATTTTTGTACATATCATCGTGCGTGATGAGAACTAATTTTTTTAGGAACTTCGTCGTCTAAGGATGTTGTATGAGTGCTACTTCAATTACTTAACGGACCGTTCGGCGGCATAGTTGTCAGAATTTTTTTTTTTTTTTTTTTTGGTGTTTTCTATGTAAGATGTGTTGTTTAAAATTGGAGAGAGAAAATATATGTAGTTAAAAATTAATTTTAGAAATTGTGTTGTTTATAAATTGAAATTATTGCGTAAAAGAACAGTGTGAAGCGCCATCCACCCATGGCAAGCGACCCAAAGTCCCCTTCTCCCAGACTTGCTCCTAAATTCCAACTATGAAATGTAATTACAAAATCAGAATGCTAAAAAACAAAAATCAATAAGTCCCTCGTAATTACATTCATCCGATCTTTTGTTCACGAGTCCTTCTTCTTGACCAAGTGCTTCTTATCAAGAGAGCACTAAAAGTCACTTGGAGGACTCTAACAAAAAAAAAAAAAAAAGAGAAATGAGACAATGGAAATGTAATAAGACAAGCTGCTAAAGTCATTCGTTCTTTCCTAATCCTTAAGGCTTACAGTCCCGACTTACTCATGAAACTGTGCAATAGCTGTTTAGCACATTTGCTTTTTGGTTCTTGGCCGAACCAATGAGTAGGTTTGAGAGTGATTACTTACTAAGTATTTCTGTTTTTAAGTGAGTGATTAATATAAGAAATTATTAGTCATTGACTTTCACTTGTAGTTAGGAAATAAGAATATTAGTCATGATATATAGTGTTTGTTTAGTATTGTTTAAAAATTATTTTTTTGAAGTGAATAGTGATTTTTAGGAGAATGAATAGTTGGAATTTGATTGAAAAGTCAAATATTGTGGGTTGAATTTTAATGAATGATTGAGAATAAGTACTGTAGAAAAATAGAAAATTTTAAAGAGAAACAAATAAGGACATAGTGTTAAAGAGAAAAAATAACAAGGATTCATTCAGCCATTTTAGTTATCGTCTAGATGAAACATTAGAATGTTAACACGAGGAAACAATTGTTTGTACTCATGCATGATTTACGCTCTGTTCGACTGAGCCAATTAAATTGGAAAAGACACAAAATTTAATTTACACAATTTTTCATACCATTTTTAACCACAAACATTTCTGCTCTCCAATTTTTAATTTTACATTTTACCTAAAAAATTCAAATAAATCAATAAAATAATTTAAATTCCCTACTTTTAGTCGCCGAACAAGGCCTTATTAAGAGTGAGTTTTGTGTACGTATTCTATTATCAAGTCAAATAACATGAGTAGTTGCCTACATAATTTCTTTTACTTTATTGAATCTAAAAAGTTGAACCATTTGGTAACAGTACTTTTTTGTTTATAAATCAGTTTATGAATTACATAATTTTTCAACATACTTTTTAATCACACACATTTTCTCTTTTCAAATTTTCAACCATTTTTTACCCAAAAATCATAAATAAACTAATTTATAAACGAAACAGTATTATTTCAAAAAAGAAAAGAAAAGGTGAAGTAACACCTACAAATTAAGGTACTGTTCGGATAACTCAAGTTTTTTGGTTTTTAAACCAAATTTTAAATTACACAATTCTCCAAATCAATCTCTAACCCCACACATTTTTTCTTTCCACTTTTTAACCATCCAACTACCTAAAAAACAGTGCAAAAACCAGATTTTAATCTCAAAATTTGATCCGAACACAGGCTAAATTTCTATTATTCAAATATTTTTAATACAATTCCACATACTATGAAATAATCACTCCACCATGTCCATAAGTAAACTTGACATATAAATTTATGAAATAATTGAATTCAATAAATGCATTGAACACTATGGGTTGTTCTGAGTGACTAAAATAGTTAATAATATGAAACAAAAAGACATCCTCTTTTTGGTAAAATATTTTTGTTTATAAAAAAAATGTTATATTTTTGAAATAAAATATTTGATTAAAAATTGTTTGAAAAAATATATGTGAATAAAAAGTGATTTAAGAAAATAACACAAGTAATTTTTATATATGTAATTAATATTTCCTACAAATTAAAGAATTTACCTTTTGAAAAAAAAAAATCTAATAACGAGATTATTTCATTCCAAAACAAGTCGTTCCACCACACGGCAGTAAACTTTTTGTTAATATTCCGTTTATGGGTTTTGCTTTTGGTGGGCCATCCTTTAGGGTCCACGACACGTACGCATTCGACAATTAGGTCGACGGTCTATTTACTAATTACAGAATAATTATGTTTTTTTTACTTCTAAATTTTGGTCGGCATAAAACCCTATGTAGGTCCCACTTGACTTCTGTGACGGTGACTGGTGACCGTAGTTTTTATCCCTTGATATCCACCTCATCTCACTCTTTTACAGCCGTAAAAGATCATTGAAATACACTGTCAAAAAAATTTGTCATTGTTCGACAACTATTATAACACTTCATGATGTTATTTGTATTTTTTAGATAATATATGTGATTAAAAAGTAGAGAGAGAAAAATGTGTGATAAAATATAATATTGAAAATTGTGTTGATTATAATCAATATTTAGAGCATCTTTAATGGTTTATGAATTGTGAAAAAAATCATTGCCACATAGGAAAAATAAATAATAATTTAAACATTTCATCTTCAATTATTAGTTTTTATACCTATATAATGTTGATTTGACATGAATAATATCTTGTACTATGTCTAAATATAGATAATGTGCTAGATAAAGTGATTAAGCAAATGTTAATTTTTCATTTAATTAATTTAAGAAAATGATGCTAATTTAAGGACATGTGTACACATAAAAAATTGTAGACAAATACAATTGGAGATAAACTTTATTCCATTAATTATTTTATGTACACAAATGAGATATTTATCAATTTAATTATTACGTAGATTAAAATATTCATAAATTATTAGAGATGTTCTTAATGAGCATTGACCTGAATCGATAGTGCTAGAATTGTTGTCCGTAGGCCCGTCCGTGACGGTGTCTTTAGGTTTCCCCCCTGAAATCCGCCTCTCTCGCCCCTTTTGAGCCGTCAGATCTTTGAAATCAACGGATTATTTTTTTCCCAAATCTCCACCCTCCCCACCAAAATCTGTCTGTTTGAGTTGCCACGTAGGACTTTTATTCGGTTTGGAATCCAAGACAAGACTTGCCACGTCAATTCTAATCTCACGACCCGGATGCATCAAATCTAGCCGTCCAGGGTGGACCTGGATGTTTAATTAGGAAAAGGTAACTACTAGCCCCTACTAAATGCTCCGCACCACTAATCAATGAGTCCGCAATTGAAAACAATTTTTTTTTTGGTAAATAAAATAAACAGATTTATAAATTAATTTATAAATTATATGATTTCTCAATTTATTTTTTAATTACATACATTTTATCTTTTCAAATTTTAATCATTATTTTTTACTTCAAAATTATAAATAAATCAAACAGTGTTACCAATACTTATATTTGTTTATAAGCAAAGTTGTGAAGAAAATATTTGTGTTACAAACAATTTTACTAAAGAGCTTAATCATGTTTGATTTAGCCTCCGTTTGGCAGCTGTCAAGCTGTCATTTTTTTGGTTATTTTGATTATCGAGGTAAAATATGTAGTTTCGAAAAATGTGTGTAATTAAAAAGTGATTTGGAAAAATGTGTTGATTATAAATCATTTGCAGAACACATTGTTATAAACTTATTTATTTATGATTTTGAGACAAAAAGTAATAGTTAAAAATTGGAGAGAGAAAATGTGCGTGGTTAAAAAATGATTTGAAAAATTGTATTGTTTATAAATATTTTTATAAACAAAAAAAAAATCTTTTACCAAACAAATGCTAAATTCACCAACTTATCGATGTATGATTTTAGATGGATTTATAAATTGTGATAGAACTCAAAACTACATTGACGTGGGGATGATTAGGGTTGGAGTGTCACGCAAAGACAAAAGATATAACTAAGCGAGCGTTTGGCGGCTAATTAATTTGATTTAAATTGATTTGTTTGAGTTCTTCTAGGTAAAATATGTGATTAAAAATTGGAGAGAGAAAATATATATAATTAAACAGTAATTTAGAAAATAGTGTAAATTAAATTTTCTATTTTAATCCAGCCATCGAACGGAGGCTAAGGATGATATGATCGTTAAAAATTGATTTAGAAAATTGTGTAAATTAAATCTTATATTTTAATTCAGCCGCCGAATGGAGGCTAAGGATGATATGGTCGTTATGAGCTTTGAGAGAATAATTTAGGAGTTTGTTGTTGCTTTTTCCTAGTATAAATTGAACACAACATTTTCCTAATATGTTTTAATTGTAATTATAAATTTTGGGAAGGAGAGAAGATTTAGCTACATGCCTTAAGTGCAAATTGTGTACATATTCGAGATAACTCTCACTGGGTTATTGTTATTGTCATGGATTAATATCTAAACTTAAAGAGAAACGTGAGGAAGAGGCCTAAGCCATATCATACGTGTAACGCTCTCAAACATTGTGCTTTATATTCGCGCTACGCATTAAATTGAAAATAGTGGAAGAGTGATACGTGGAGTTAGCTAGCCAACTCTAAGTTATCGATGTTCAACGATGATATCATCCCTTGATCAAGTCGAGGAGTACGAAGATGACGTCATAATCTCCTCTGTTAGTAAATAATTTGAAACATAATGGCTAGAATTTATACGTGAGAATTGTATCTCCATTCTATCATCTCAGTTTTGGTACGTGACTATATCTTATTTATCAGTTTGTACTATAGTAAAGTTGCACGAAATGTTGGCTATTTTTCTTTTGATTGAGTTTTACTTATGTTACCTAGTCGTGCTCAAAATTAATATTTAAATTCTATATCAAAATTAAAATCGATATGAAAGAGACGTAACCATATATCGAACTCATGTATACTATCTCTAACTCGAGGATGTCAACCTAGAGCAATTCTATTTGTTTTTCTCTTTCTTTTGAGATTATTACTTTATATTTTGTTATTGTTTAAAAAAAAAAAAAAAATCTCAAATGAAACCGAAAATTAATGAATATTGACCGGGGGTCACCTAGATTCCTTGTGATCGTCACGTTGCTTTTGTCAAGGTTTACCGTCTATTACCGGTAACACCCTCTCTTTGTTTATTTTACTGAAAGTGAAAAGTAGCTACCATCACTAAATGCCAGTGGGATTATTTTACTAATATCTTCAAACAGTTCATTATTTTGTAAAAGGGTGTGACCCACGCCGGGCTCAAACCAATCATATCCTGAATTATTAATTCGAATGATAAATCACAGGATGTGCTTTCCAAATATTAGAGTGAAGAACACTGAAGGTCCTCACGAGTGATGGTAACTTTCACTTGTTATAAGGTCAAATTCATTTTCAGGATTCGAATTCTGCATTCGATAACATCGAACGTTTTATCAGTCCTCGCTTTTGTAAGTGGAAAATATGCTTGGGACAATAGTTCATTATTTCAATATTTTGTGACATTGTGGAAGCTTGTGGATGAAGAAAAAACTGAAAGGTGTAGGTAAATGTTGAATTTATCGGACGGCTGAGGTAAATAACACGTTGGCAAGAGGGGATTATGGCCGTTGATGGAGTGAGAAAAATGAAGGGCCAAGATTGAGTTGTTGGGTGCCAGATCTGAGTCTTCCACGAGGGTTTGGAGAATATGAAATAGATGGACATACGATAAGATTGAGATAGCAGAAAGAGGCTTCATTTCTAGAGAGAGAGAGAGAGAGAGAGAGGAAGTGAAGGAAGATTATTGAAAAGAATCCATTAGACAGAAGATCTTGGAAAGAAATTGATATTTTTGGTGGGTTATCTATGGTTTCGCCGGAGGGTGGAGTGAATCTAGATTTTCCGGCAAGTTTGATATTTTTTTTCCCCGGTGAATTTTCCTTTACAGGAATCTTGTGAGATTTCAGATTAGTAGCTAAATTGTGATTACAGAGCATAGACAAGTCACTGATGGAGAGAAACAGAGAGGGCCGTAGAGCTAGTATCGTGGGCTCTAATGGTTTCAACAGAAGGAGACCCAGGACCAACAGTCACAGAGACTCTCCGGGTACACAAGAGACCCATTTTTACACAGATCTGATTCAGTTTCTCACAAATATTTAATCTTTTTCTTTTGATAATGATTTTGTTAACGATTTAAGCTCTTTTATTGCAGATGAAGATGGTGGAGTAGAGTTTCAAGAATCCGTCAGGTTAAGAGACAGAGTAAAGAAGGATCGGGATCGAGAGAGGGAGAGAGAAAGAGAAAGAGACAGAGACAGAGAAAGGGAGACGGATAGAGAAAGGGAGAGGTCCAGTAGGAGCAAGAGAAGAAGAGCTGAGAGATTGATGAACAATAGAGATGATGGAGGAGATAACACTTCAGAAGAAAGCATGGATGACGATGAAGTCTATGAAGACGAAGAAAAAATCACCACCTCCACCACCACTATTGGTGGTGGTGTGAGGCCGCCACCTCCGCCGACTTCGGGGTTCATCTCCAACCCCCACCACCTTGGCCATCACAGCAACCACCATCATAGTCAGAATCAGCAGCATAATATTATTAATAATCACCATCTTCAGCACAGGAAAAGCTTTCCTCCAGCTTCTTCATCTTCTTCAAAGGTTCTCAGAGTAACCCCTGTCTGGAAGGCCGGTGATGAAATGATTGGCGTTTCCGTGCCCAGAAAA